>JACVBY030000525.1:600000-1025583 GCA_017589505.3 Metroxylon sagu
GAGGCATCCAATGAAGGTGACATCATCCATCTAGGGAATCCAGTACCAAAAAAGCACTTGATCTCAAGTGCCTGTAGGGTGGATGGAGGACAGAGCTCTTCATATGTCTCATTAATTCTCTGGATTGCTTCATCTTGAGCATCCTGGATAACTTCTTCTTTACAATATAAACGCAATATTCTCAAAGAGTGACAATTTGCAAGTGCTAGATCTCCTTTTGCTTGTGCCGTCTCCAACCTATTTATCTGCAAGAATCTCAGCTGGGACAGAGATCGTAGCTCATCCAGATCGCACCCGTCCTCGTCTGATGCACCTGTGTCATCATGGCCAACCACAAATCCTCGGAGAAAGTTAAGATGTTTCAGTTTGCCTATTCCTTTGGGTACATGAGTCAGTGGAGTTTCTTCTAACCGAAGGCATCTTAGATTGTACAGTTTTGTAATGGTCTTAGGAAGTTTATGCAAGAATTTACAGCCTGACAAGTTTAATGTCTGCAAGTTTACAAGGCGCCCAATGGAGTCTGGCAGCTCTTTAATTTCTGTCCGATCAAGATCTAGATACCTGAGGTGTGATAGATTTCCTAGCCAGTCTGGAACACTCTCAAGTCCTGTATCATTTATGGTTATGATTCGTAGAAAACGCAGTTTCTCAATAAGTTCATTCTCGATCATCTTTATCCCGGGACTCCTTCGGAGCATTAGGGTCCTCAAACAGTTTTGTTGTTTTATCACATTTGGGAGTCTCTCCTTCATGTTTACCATTGACAAGCGACGAAGTTTAACCAAGGGATTTATGTTAGGTGATTGCTCATTGCTACAGAAAGTACTCTCATCCCCTATCAAAAATATAGCTAAGGAACGTAGCACATCATGCATTCTGCACCAACTGCCCTCATTATCATCTGCCACTTGTAAAAGATTCCTTCTAATTAACCCTGTATAATATTCCTCTGCTTTATCTTCCATAAGTGTATCTCCTTGTGTTCCTTTTACAAAACCTTCAGCCATCCAGTAACGTATAAGATCCCTGCTATGCATTATAGAGTCCTCAGGAAATAATGAGCAATAAAGAAAACACTGTTTCAGATCCGAAGGTAAATCTTGGTAACTTAAAAATAAAGCACCTGGGAGTTCTTTTTGAAGTTGGTTCATTGACCATGCATCGCTTTTGAGAACCTTGTCCCATTCTAACCAACTTCTCTCTTTTGATCTTAAAACTCCTGCAATAGTTTTGATTGCAAGAGGAAGACCATCACATTTTTTCACTATTTCAATCCCGATTTCTCTCAAGTTATTGATCTCCTCCTCCTCTACATCATCATCTCCAAAGACTTTCTTGCAAAGTAATGCCCACCCAGTTTTAGGATCCATTTTTTCAACTCGGTGGATATCTGCTCCTATATTTATTGCCACATTACTGTCCCGGGTGGTGATGATAATCCTACCACTAGCTGTTGCACTTTTCCAAAGGATATCTAAGCAAATCCTCCCATACATCCGAATGCCACATATCATCTAATATAATAAAGAATCTTTTTACAAGAAGAGAGGAAAGATAGGGTATGAGCTCCGCCTTAGTTTCAGCCTCCCTATAATTTCCATCTATGTCCCTACTCTTCTCTATGCTCCTAATCATCTCTTTGAGAAGCTTTATCTCTGAAAAATCTTTAGAAACACACACCCATGCACGAATGGGAAAGTTCTCTTTGATCCTTTTATCATTGTATATGTTAGAAGCAAGAGTTGTCTTGCCAATTCCACCCATTCCATCAATCACCAAAACACGATATCTTTTATTATCTTCTTTAATTAACGATTCCACAATATTCTGAGTAGCCTCTTCAATTTGTATCCCTACGATATCAGACTTAACCTCATTAGGAAAAGTCTGACGGTGATTTATTCTACTCTTATGAACATCTTGCATGGTGCGTTCCAGTTTAGGTAACACTGATTGATCTTCTGCTATTTCTTTTAGTCTGTTATTGAGTTTTCTAATTTTGCTACCAATTTCGTGTCGAGACTTGATGCAGCTCAAGCAGGAAAATAAACATAGAGGATGGCGTACCATTGATGTGGATGGATGATCTTTCAATAATTTTCTGCCCTCGATCACACAAAGATCAATGATATCATCAGCATCATACATGACATCTTTCATCTGCCTCACCCAAATATGGATGTCTCCCTCTAGAAGTCTCTTCTGCTCTGCAGATTCAAGACAGGCACCTATCCCCTCCATTCTCCATTGAAGCCTTCTGAGCTCATCCTTCACGCCCAGCATCATGGACATCTCTCCCTCTAGAAACTTTGAAAGTTTGTTAATATATCTTCCCACAAAGGCATCTAGGATCATTGCCATTTCGTCAGAGACGATCAAAGGAGGATGGATCTCTCAACACGCAAAAGGAAAGGGAACCTGTGAGATAAGATGGATCCTTCGTGGCTAATATTTAAGAGCTTTGAAGACCATGTCTCGAAAGTAGAGCTGAAAATGACCAGTGGAAATGCTGTAGAAAAAGCAAGAAATAAAAAAAGAATCCACACTATTTGTCAGTCAGTTGCCCACTTGGAGGAGGACGACAACGACTTTTCAGCGCGTCCGTCCACACGTTACAGCACGCGCGGCTTGGAACGGCTAGCTTTATTAGTTGTTTTCTTTTGTTTTATTTTTCCAATCGATCATCATTGACGATCCGTCTCCTGAGGTGTTGCCATCAACGTCGCCTTCATGCATCATCCACATTTGCTATGGGCCTCTACGCTTGCTGCCATCCTCCATTGACATGGTTGGAAAAGCCTTCGGTAGCTTTTATTTTTAAAGGAGCTCTACAGGTCCAACGTTAATCAATAAAAAAGGTACTACATGGATTTATAAATCTAGATGAACAATTTTATGCAGATTCTCAAGGAAACTGATCGGCCTTTGATAATTTTAGATTGGAAGCACCATAATTTTTTTTTTTTAAATCTCGCATATCCTTAATTTTAGAAATATTGATAATTAACAAAAAAAAAAATATATTAACCTTTGATTCTCAAAGGTTCAACTTCTTTCACTTCAAACAGTTTCTTACAGCATAAACTTTTGAACCATGAATAGGCGATAAGTGATACCTTTATTAATGATGTCAGGATCCTCTTGGATGGAAAAGTTTGTCGCAGTCTCGTATCGCCTAATAAAAAAGATACTGCTTCAATTTATGAGCTTGGGTCAGCACTTTTCTCAATGGTTTAGGCTTTTCGACTGTGAGCATTCTCGCTGTGCAGGGTTATAATGTTGTCCACAATATAGGATGTAGTATCACAGTATAGGATCTCTTGATACTCAGAAAGAAAAGGGAAGCTGTGAGACATCATAGACCCTTCAAAGCCTGTATATGATGTCGAGGAACACTACGGTAATTTTTTTTTAATTTAAAATGTCCTTGACTATCAACGCTGGTAGGTGCCGATCGCAATCAGCAATCGTCCTTTGTCTATCAACGTGTCATCACCACAGCCAGTTGAAAGAAAGGAGCATCACGTCTACCATCAGGCAGAATGGTACGCTCTATTTAAATGGGCTGGTTAAAAATTCAGTGAATTGAAAGCCACAAGAGCGACAAGGTGGTGGACCGTCCATGGTCCCTTTGAAAATTGACATGGCGATATACGTTGGTTTGGGAGTCTTAAAATATTACTTGCGGTGGTAAATTTTAAGCGGATCACTTTATTCGTTGCTCTTGATCAAGTCGTCGGCTGTTGCATTCTTCCCTTTTCAAATAGAAAGAATTTTCCACCGTTCTGCCAATCATTCGTACCAGGCAAATGTAGTCACTGTCATAACCTCGATCATATTGTACCAAATTGAATGTACTTGATCAAGACTTGATCAAATTTCATTCTGTTACATCATCTTGGATCAATACCTAACCTATTAACCGATCGAATAAGGCAGAATGGAGTCAATTAAAAAATAAAAAATCTCATCTACCGTGCAAGTTAGGTTAGAATAAATTGCTTGACTTAGATCTAATAAAAAATATCTAGATCCACAATGGAATTAGAAAGAACAAAAAAATATCAGATCTATAATTAAAAATTAGAAATCCTACAATCTTCCTATAACCAAATATGTAATAATTGATAATTAAAAATAAAATTATTAAAACTTTTCAAATATAATTAAAAGATTGCCTACTTCAATAAATATTTTTGAATAATAAAACTTTTAATATAGTGATTTTTTTTTACTATATAAGAGTCGGGCTGTAATTTTAAAGAATAGATGAATGATAAATTTAGAAATATTTAAAGAAATTTTTGCTAGACCTACCACCATTCTACCAATCAATAATACTAAACAAATGTAGTCACTGTCATGGCCTCAATTATGTTGGATCAGATTGGACATGCTTGATCGAGACATGATCAAGTTTCATCTCGTAACATCATTCTGGATCAAACAAGGCGGAGTGGGGTCAATTAAAAGACAAAAAATCTTATTTGCCATGCAAGTCAGGTTGGAATCAATTGCATGACTTAGATCTAACAAAAAATATCTAGGTTCACATTGAAATTAGAAAGAATAAAAAAAATCAGGTCTATAATTGAAGATTAGAAATCCAACATTCTTTCTATAATCAAATATATAATAATTGATATTAAAAAACAAAAAACTCTTCAATATAATTAAAGGACTACCTACTTCAATAAATATTTTTGAATAATAAAACTTTTAATATAGTATTTTTTTTTTTTTGTACTGTACAAGAGTCAAGCTATAATTTTAAAGAATAGATGAATAATAAACTTAGAAATATTGAAAGAAATTTTGCCAGCCTTGCCATCATTCCACCAATCACTAATACTAAACAAATGTAGTTACCATCATGGTCTCAATTATGTTGGATCAAATTAGATGTGCTTGATTGAAACCTGATCAAGTTTCATCCCGTAACATTAGTTTGGATCAATACCTAACCAATTGACTAATCAAATTAAGCAGAATAGAGTCAATTAAAAGAAAAAAAAATATCATTTACCATGCAAGTCAGGTTGGAATTAATTGCATTACTTAGATCTAATAAAAAATATCTAGGTCCACATTGGAATTACAAAGAACAAAAAAAAAAAAATTAGATCTATAATTGAAAATTAGAAATCCAACAATCTTCCTATAACCAAATATATAGTAATTGATAATTAAAAAAAAATTACTAAAACATTTCAAATATAATTAAAGGATTGCCTACTTCAATAAATATTTTTGAATAATAAAACTTTTAATATAGTGATTTTTTTTTTGTACTGTACAAGAGTCAGGCCATAATTTTAAAGAATAGATGAATGATAAACTTAGAAATATTGAAAGAAATTTTTGCTAGACCTACCACCATTCCACCAATCACTAATACTAAACAAATATAGTCACTATCATGGCCTCAATTATGTTGGATCATATTGGACGTGCTTGATCGAGACCTGATCAAGTTTGATTTCGTAACATCATTTTGGATCAAACTAGAAGGAGTGGGGTCAATTAAAAGACAAAAAATCTCATTTGCCATGCAAGCCAGGTTGGAATCAATTGCATGACTTAGATCTAATAAAAAATATCTAGGTTCACATTGAAATTAGAAAGAATAAAAAAAATCATGTTTATAATTGAAGATTAGAAATCCAACAATCTTCCTATAATCAAATATATAATAATTGATAATAAAAAATAAAAAACTCTTCAATATAATTAAAGGACTACCTACATCAATAAATATTTTTGGATAATAAAACTTTTAATATAGTGATTTTTTTTTTTGTACCGTACAAGAGTCAAGCTATAATGCTAAAGAATAGATGAATGATAAATTTAGAAACATTGAAAGAAATTTTGCCTGCCATCATTCTACCAATCACTAATACTAAACAAATGTAGTCACTGTCATGGTCTCAATTATGTTGGATCAAATTGGATGTGCTTGATTGAGGCCTGATCAAGTTTCATCCTGTAACATCAATTTTGATCAATACCTAACCAATTGATTGATCAAATTAGGCAGAATGGGGTCAATTAAAAGAAAAAAAAAATCTCATTTACCATGCAAGTCAGGTTGGAATCAATTGCATTACTTAGATCTAATAAAAAATATCTAGGTCCACATTGGAATTAGAAAGAACAAAAAAAAAAAAATCAGATCTATAATTAAAAATTAGAAATCTAACAATCTTCCTATAACCAAATATATAGTAATTGATAATTAGAAACAAAATTACTAAAACTTTTCAAATATAATTAAAGGATTGCCTGCCTCAATAAATATTTTTGAATAATAAAACTTTTAATATAATATTTTTTTTTTACTGGACAAGAGTCAGGCTGTAATTTTAAAGAATAAATGAATGATAAACTTAGAAATATTGAAAGAAATTTTTGCTAGACCTACCATCATTCCACCAATTACTAATACTAAACAAATGTAGTCACTATCGTGGCCTCAATTATGTTGAATCAGATTGGACGTGCTTGATCGAGACCTGATCAAGTTTCATCTTGTAACATCATTTTGGATCAAACTAAGTAGAGTGGGGTCAATTAAAAGACAAAAAATCTCATTTGCTGTGCAAGTCAAGTTGGAATCAATTTCATGACTTAGATCTAATAAAAAATATCTAGGTTCACATTGAAATTAGAAAGAATAAAAAAAATCAGGCCTATAATTGAAGATTAGAAATCCAAGAATCTTTCTATAATCAAATATATAATAATTGATAATAAAAACAAAAAACTCTTCAATATAATTAAAGGACTACCTACTTCAATAAATATTTTTGGATAATAAAACTTTTAATATAGTGATTTTTTTTTTGTACTGTACAAGAGTTAAGCTATAATTTTAAAGAATATATGAACGATAAACTTAAAAACTTTGAAAGAAATTTTTGCCAGCCTTGCCATCATTCCACCAATTACTAATACTAAACAAATGTAGTCACTATCATGGTCTCAATTATGTTGGATCAAATTGGATGTGCTTGATTGAGACCTGATAAAGTTTCATCCCGTAACATCAGTTTGGATCAATACCTAACCAATTGACCGATCAAATTAGGCAGAATAGGTTCAATTAAAAGAAAAAAAATCTCATTTATCATGCAAGTTAGGTTGGAATCAATTGGATGACTTAGATCTAATAAAAAATATCTAGGTCCACATTGGAATTAGAAAGAACAAAAAAAAAAAAAATCAGATCTATAATTGAAATTAGAAATCCAACAATCTTCCTAAAACCAAATATATAGTAATTGATAATTAAAAAAAATTACTAAAACTTTTCAAATATAATTAAAGGATTGCCTACTTCAATAAATATTTTTGGATAATAAAACTTTTAATATAATGATTTTTGTTTGGTACCATACAGGAGTCAAGTCGTAATTTTAAAGAATAGATGAATGATCAACTTAGAAATATTATAAAATATTAATACTTTAAAAAAAATTAAATGTTTAATGCAACTAAATGAAACGAAAAAAGACTAATTTAGGTAAGGATTCATGAACTAGATTGGGAAAGGTGTTTTGGAGAAAAGAATATCAATAGAGATTTAATTCAAGATTTCTGAACAGATTGATCTAGATCTAAGTTACATTAACTATATTTTGGATTGAGTCAAACTTAATTAAGACTGTATTTGACATTGCCATGATATTTTTTTTAAATAGAAACAAAAATTTTATTTTTATTTTTTTATATTCCTAACAATAGGGATATGTTTGGTTATTATTGTTGCTTTTTATTTTTCAAAAAATAAAAAGAAACAGTAGGAAAGCTTATGGTGATAAGAGAGACGATATTCAAAATCCTCGGGCCAGAGACAAACCCTTTGATTCCATCCATGGCGATGGTCCTCACCATCTTCTCCTTGAGATGCTGCATCACCTTTAGGACTAGGCGGATCGAGTTGTTGAGCACCTCGAGAGTCATCAACATCGTGGGTAATCCCTCATCAAACCAAACATTTATGACAGCCCCAATCGCTTGGCACATGCACCCATCACGCTGACTCCAGTGAACTCATCAGTGATCTTTCCAATGAAGCTACCAATGGCCTTCAACAATGACGGTGAGGATAAGAGATTTTGCACTGCTATGGCGATTGGATACTCCATGGCGCAGAGGGGAGGAAGCTAGTTGGGGAGGGGTGGGAGAAATTAACAAGTCTATCATAGGAGATTATAAAGTTAAAACTCAATGCATTTATTTATGGCCTCATGCAGTGAAAACTAGACTTGTTTATTCTTCTACTTTATGTCTGACTTATACTTTAATTTTTATATTTATTTTATATTTAAAAAATCTACAAGGAATTAGAGAAATTTACGATTTATTACCCAATTGACAACTTATTTGTTCTAGCTACTTAATCCTGATATTAACAATATTGGTTTCATTTAATCAAATATAAAAATAATAATCTAGATAAAGCACTGTTTCCCAAGGAACAAATCAAACTCCAATGAGCTGTTATTAAACAAGGCAGCTTTCATAGATCAAGTGTATCACTATGGAACCTTAGCTACTGAAAATGCCATTCTTCGAACAGCATGATAGAACAAGCCAAAGGACGCAGCGGGCCTCATATTATATTCCATGGTAACTCCAAAGGACACAGCGACATGGGCTGCAAACGGGTTTATCAACCCACACCTAACATGCTACTTGATTGGGCCTACTCTGGCCTTTTTTCTTGAGGAACTGAGGCCCACTTTGTCAAGTTGGTTGGAGAGAACTGATTGGAGCCTTGAGCCGTCCAACTATGATTAGGTGATTAGAGGGCTCGAGCGAGATGGTCGGGCAACACTGGTCTTCAGGCCGTTCATTTGCTACTTAAAAATTACCATAACCAGGTATATGCCCGTGCAATGCTCCGGTGTTGATTTAATTTCAATTTAAAAATAAAAATAAGATAAAACATTCCTTTCTCTCTTTATCTTCAATATGAAGTAAAAAATTTTTTAGATTTTTGAGAAAGAAAAGAAAGATTCTCCTTTTTTTTTTTTTTTTTTACTTTTCTTCCTTCCAAACAAAGATTTTATCACTCTTTTCCCTTCCTTTCCACTCGTTAGCCTTTATCCAAATAGACATTAAAAGCCAACATGCGAAAAGTAGTAATAAGTGAAAACTTGAGGGCTTACTATTGCATAGAGTATTTTTTGAAAATTTTTTTAATAGAGAATAAAGAATAAGATTTCATGTTTATTTTTTTAAAAAATAAAAATTAAAACTATGTTTTCTAGTTTTCTAAATGTACAATAGGGTTGAAAAATGTCTTTAAATTGCTATTCATTATTTTCTTTTCAAAATGAAGCATTTTTTTCTTCATATTTTCAACATCATATCTTCATCGCCCATCACCTATACCACCAACCATCCTTTACCATCCACTATCACTGTCGCCACGATCATCACCACCATCATATCACCATCACCCGCCATCCTCACTACCACTATCATACTTCCACCACATATCATCAGTGTCATGACCAATATCACCATATCTCCACTATGGCCATCTTCCTCCACCACAATCCTTCATGACATGGTTGGTCCTCCTAGAAATGAAGCACAAAATCTCCTTCTTTAGCTTATGATTCGATCAGATTTGATTTGGTCAGTTTTGAAAAGATTTGGAAGGATGGTTAGACCTATTTTGAAAAAGTTATGTTTTTTTAAGTTCTTTCCCTTAAGTTTGTTATGGAAAGGATTGAAAGAACGTTAACCTGACTTAGATTTATTTTGGGTCCAAAATCAAACCTTTGCTTAAGCATATGTGACAACTGGTTAAAAAAAAAAAAAAAAAAAACAACTTATATGCTGCATTCTCTTGTGTTTTCGTGAATGTTCTGTGGTGGATGGAAAGAGAAAATTCAGTGAGGATGATCGGTAGTGGGAGGAGAGAATAAGAGTCTTTAGGAAGCCAACAGCTGGACCATTCTTTCCTTTTCTTCTCCATTTCACTTCTTATGCTTCTTCTTCCTCTCCTTCCTTCCTTTCTCCCTGCATCTGGGCTGGTAAACCACCATTGGAGGGTGTAGCTTGAACCCCCTTCACCGTGGAGCATCACCGAAGCTGGAGTTGATGCTGTCGGTGAGGTAGGGAGGTCAGAAAAATATCGCGTTATTTTCCTCTTTTCCATCTTCCATTCCTCTGTTTCATGATAATTTCCTCAATTTCAACTGAGAGGGTAGGAGATCTTCTAATTAAAAATAGGGGAGGATTACGGGAGTTAAAGGATCATCCATGGAAGCTCAAATCGTTGCCGGCAACTCCGGCAAGGCGGAAGTAAACTTTTACTTCCTTTGTTTTTTGGGTTAGCTGAGAAATCAGTGGGATTTTTGGATGATCCATAGGTTGATCGTCGCCGAAGTGCTCGCTGGAGGGAAGAGAGAGTTGCCGCTGCTCGCCGTTGCCATGGTGGACGGCGACGAGGAGGCGCGGCGGGGGAGGGGAGCTAGGTTGGGAGAAGAAGACTAGGCTCGGCAGAGGAGGCCGCCGAACCTAGTGGCATGTTGTCGCCCATCACTGGCAGTGAACTGGCAATGAGACGAGGGAGCTGGCGGCAGTGAGAAAGAAGAGGGAGACGAGAGAGAGGGAGAGAGACGCGAGAGAGAGAGAGATAGAGAGAGAGCGAGCATAGAGAGGGAGAGAGAGTAGAGAGAGGAAGGGAGATGGGGGAGAGAGAGAGAGAGAGAGAGAGAGAGAGAGAGAGGGAGGGAGAGCCGGAGAAGAAGAAAATAGTGAATTGGTGGCTCTCGCGTGGAGGTGGTGTGGGGGTGAACACGTGAAGAAGAGGAAGGAGGCTGCAGCCTTCTTATTGGGTTGGGGTTGAATCAGTGGACCAGCTGGTTCAAGTTGGCTAGTCTTGAGGCTAGTTTTAAATTAAAAAAATAAAAATAAAATATTATGATTTGATTATAGAATTCGTGGGGATTGGCTAGACTCACTCTGTAGATTCAGATCTAGGCTTAGAGATGCCTAATTTGATCTCTATTTCACCCAAAAATCATATGATATTCATGTTGAGTTGAAATAAAATGGCTTGAATGAGCCTGAGAAAATGCATTTATTTAAAATTATATTGATCAAATCTGGTCTTTGGAACTGAACCATTGTGATTAGCGATGAGTCTAATTTTGGTAATGATGTTTAAATCGATTAACGACCAAGGTAATCATAGAAAAATTTGCCAACGAAAGTAGGGACATTTTTGTAAATATTGCCAAGTTAGTGAAAACTTGTAAAACTAGAAAATAATTAAATTTAGGATAAAAAGAAGTAAGTAGGGATTGCTAGACATTGAGTGAGGGGGTAAAAGAGTCATTTGTAGATTTTGGGCTAGGGAGGGTAAAATGGTAATTTTTCTTGGTTATCGATTTTGATAAATTTATTATTTATGTTGAATTATAGGTAATCATTGTCTGATTTGACTTGCATTGAGGAGATTATAAGAGTAGTGATTTGAGGTAGGAGTTTCATACTTTACTTATGTAATATGTTTTCATAACTTACATGCCTGCATATATCATATATAGTTGGTTTTATTTGCATGATTTGGAATAAACATCATGGATTATTATGGATTTATGTATATTTATATATGGTGGTATGGTATTTTGTTATAAATAATTTTTGGCTTAATTTGGGATTATGATTTTGAGTTTTTCGAATATAATATAGCATGGTTTTCTGGAGATGGGATGGGATGGTATTCTGAAAATGGGATGGATACTGCTGGTACATGATACTAGTTCTGGCAGAGGGAGTTGGTACCCTCTCGCCTAGACTGGTGGCACTGGGGAAGGGGGTAAGCCTGAGGAAGGTCAGTGTAGAACAAAGTCATGGTATAGGACCTGACCGAGTTCATTTACGTGGGACACTAGTATATAAACCAATCTGTGTAGGAGAAGTATTGCCATATTAGGTTGTTTACACGTAATATTGGCACTAGACTGCGACAGTATGTATCAGTAGTAATGCCTCGCGATACATGCTTGCTAAGGGAGGGGCTCACTTAGGGGATGCCTTACGTACTGTGGCAAGTGGGCCCAGTGGGCGTATTGCATACGAGTAAGGGCGACTTCCTTGGTGATGCCATGCATACGGGTGCATGGATGGTTTGGTGATGGATGTGGTTATCTGGATGCCGTGGTTGGCATGGCTATGGTGGTGGTTATATGGATGGTTCAGTAATGGATATGGTTATTTGGATGCGGTGGCTGGTATGGCTATGGTAAAGGTTATATGGATGGGTTGGGTGGTGGTAGTTATAGATATTATAGTTGGTTTGGGTTGGTTTGGTATGGTGGTGGGTATTGGGGTGCGGTGGTTATTTTTGGTGCTTTGGTATGGTTATTTTCCTTGGTGTTAGTATTTGGATTTTGTTGGTTTGGTTATGGGCATGTTTATTCGGATAGTTTTGGATACTTTCCTCGTGTGGATTTCATTGGCTTTTTGGATGGTTATATATATTATGATATCTTTTATTCAAATGTATTTTGGATATACTAAACTGTTTATTTGTCATATTCATGATGATAAGTGTAGAAGTTCTACTGGGCTTTTTAGCTCATTCCATTATATCTTATTTTTTTGCAGCAGATGAGGAGGACATTTATATGATAAATCAGAATTTTGGGATAGTTTTCAGGAGTGAGGATAGTTAGAGGTTTCTTCTCATTTTGTTTTAATCAATTAAAAAGGAAGGTAAAGGATTGATAATTTGATATGAAAAGTGATATATTTAAATTTTAGCTTCCGCAATTGCGTTTTGCATGTGTTGAGGATTTTGAGGCCTTGCGTACTCTTGAGGTTTGGTTTAAGAGTACGCGGCTACGTTGCAGTGCCCCTGGACCGAGTTCAGGATTGGGGGTCGTGACAGCATAAGTCAGTGTTCTTCCTCAATTTTAACTTAGTTGATAACATCTGTCAAGGTTAAGAAACCTTGCTTATGACTTAGCTCTTATGAAAAGTTTGACTAGGATGGAGGAAAGGAGTCAACTAAGGCTTGGAACTTATAGCTCTCAGAGAACTTGCATCTAGTCAACTTAGTCTTTAAAAGAAGGTCTTGAAATTCATGGATTTGGATACCTATGGGTTTAGATTCTATTATTACATACTTTCAAAACTTTGAGATGGTGAATTGGTCTAGACTGATATCATCCATCCTATACTTAGCCTTAAGAGCATCCCATAGTTCTTTAGCAGTTTTGGTGGAAAGGTAAATATCATAAAGATTATTAGAAAGGGCACTAAGGATTCTATGTCTCCAATGAAAGTCTAGTTCTTAGGAGTTTTTATGTTTGAAGTAGGTGCAGTCTCAACCAATTCGAAGTAGAGGGACTTGGTTGAGAACCGGATTTGGAAGATGGCTTAGGATCAGAAAATTTTATTGCTAAAAATAACCCTAAAATAGTAAGCCAGTATCTCACTTGATTGTGCCATCTCCTAAAGAAAGACCCATTAAATTTTTTGGATTCGATGCTACTAAGGTCATCAAAAGCCATTTTATATGAGATCAGCTTTTTAGTTGATTCTGCACAATACCAATTTCAAGATTTAGCCTTGTAGTTTGAGTTTTTTTTTAAAAAAATTATGGCTTTCAAATAATTTTTAGATTTTTTAACTAAAATTTTAATGCAATAATTTAAATCTAAAAATTTATTGCAATAAAGAATATTAACTGCTAAAAAAATTTAATTCAAAAAATTTAAATTTAAATTTGAATTTTCAAATTTCTTGAGTTTTTTGGAATTTTAAAATTAAATTTTAAATTTCAAATTTGAAAAATTTAACCTTGCAATTAAAGCAGCAACAAATAAATTCAAATTTTAACTTTCTATTTTCTACACACATATTAGAGCAATGGATGACAATTTTTTTTTTAAAGTTTTCAAAGTAATTGAAAAGTAGTTTTAAAATCAAAAATATATTTTGCATAATTTTCAAAGAATCTAAACATTCAAATTTTCAAAAAATAATTTTTTTTGTGATATTAAAACTGAATTTATTTTTTAAAAAATTATTTTTCCAAGCAAAAAAAGTTGTGCATGTACTTTAGTGCAGAAAACAATTTTTTAACAAAATTTTCCAGCACTATTTTTAAAGTAGAAAAAAATGATATGCAAACTTGCACTAATTTCAGAGTAGGATATTTTTTAGATGCGCAATAATGGAAATTTAGAGTGACTTTTTAGCAATTTCTGGTGAAGGGAAATTAGTCCTTAGACTCTTGGATGCAAAGCCCAAAGGTTTCTAGAAATCTTTCTAAAATAATAATAATAAATTAAGATAATGAGTATTAAAATAAGATAAAAAGAACAAACCTGGATTAAGACATATTAGGCATTGCTTTAAGGATTAATTTTCACTCCTTCATATAGATTGTCAATAAATTATCCTTAAGGTATAATGAGTCGGCTTAATCCAAACCTCTTTCCATGTGCACGATCAGGTTGGAGGTGTGATCTAGAAGCTCCTTCAGATGCCCAGCAACTTAAACACTCAGAACAAATTTGAATAAAGAAACTTTGCGAAAGAAAGGATAAATAAGTTATTATGTATTAAGGCTCGGACCTAAAGCCTATTTATAGGCTTAGTCCAACAGTTATAATGTCTGGAATGAAATCACATAATATGTTTTCTTCGCTTGATAGTTGTGTGAGACAATCACGTTTGGCATGACTAAAATTCCATTTGGGTGTGACATCCCATTTTAAAAAGATTTCAAATATTGCACGGCATGTTCATGAAGTCCACTGCACTTTGTATTTTTCTTTTTAACCATTAAATGCCTAAATGATGTCTATGATTTATGCCCATTAGCACATGAAATTATAGCAACTATTGTAAGAATCACAATGCATAGCCCTACATTACATGGCCTAATAAGGAGGAAAACTAATGCCTCCATACGTAGTCTCACATCACATTAAAAGAATAGTTTGAAGAGTTATAACTTAAGTTTACTTATTACCAATTAATTTACACTTGAATTTTTAAAACCATATGAATTTGATTCATTAATAGTTTAATTAGAGCAGCATCAGTAAATAAGTTTGATGCATTACAAATAGTATTGGAGGGGATCTAAATGTGTAAAAGTTAATGGTACAAAGGAGCTATTTTTTAAGATTTTATTTTATTTTATTTTATTTTATTTTTTATTTTTTATTTTTTTTTTGGTTAGGCGAAGTATTCAATTCTTTGTGAAGGTAGGTCAAAAGTCCTATTGAAGAGGCTAGTCCAAGGCCTCTCAGAACCAATAACTCTAGGGGGATAGAGCGACTCGAGGCTACTAGGCTTGCCCCCCAATGGCAGAGTATTCGTCCTGGTCTAAAGAGGGTGCCTCTGAAACTTTACGGTCGTCCTCAGAGCTTTCGCTCTGTATTCCTAACTCTTGAAGAAGGCCACGACCATTTTTCCACAAAGACTGGGTCTCCTCCGACCAGGCACCTCTCTCCCACCTTGATCTTATAACTCCCAGATCAAGGGCTCTAGGGATGAAGCACAGGGCTTAGACACCTTTAGACGCTCACCGGCTAGTTGCTGGAGAGAGGTCAGGGTGTAGGAAATGGTCTCAGGCTAGAGATATTAATTTGCTCAAAAATTCCCTTTGACTGTCTTTGAATCACGAATACATGGAAACTGCATGGATGATTTTTCTCAGGTGGGAGAACCCCCTCATCACCCTCTTACTCTCGCTTTGTCTCCTTTTCTAATTTTAATGAAGTTTCGATGCACAGCACCATTGCCCTCAAGAGAAGCAACTGCAAGGCTTTTTTATTTTTTTAATTTGATGAATAAGTATCTCATGGTAGATCAACATGCCTTTCGTTATCATTTTTTTGGCTAACGATTTCAAAGGTACAACGTTTAGGTTCATTTAATTCTAAAAGGCGAAGCAGAACAGTAAGTCCTCTTCTGAGCAAGAATTTTCTACATCAACTCTAAATAATTAAGGTCATCATAACTGTGCAGAGTGTCAGCTCATTTGCAAATCTTCTTCAAGATTTTGATTGTTTATCCAGATCCACATAATCAAGGACAGGCATGCACGCAAAAGTCTCCGTACTTATCCTTTTGCGTTTGCTTCTAAAATATTTGCATATACCATCTATGGCATCATACCATGTTATCACTTCTCTATGGTTTCCTGACACTGACACATGAGGTGTGATAAAAGTTGATAGCCTACCGAAAGATCAGATACGTAAAACTAATATTATCACACCTCATGTGTCAGCGTCGGAAACCATGAAAAAGTGATGCCATGGTATGATATTTTAATTCCCGTATGCCATGGAATTAAAATAGAATTCAAGTTGATCTAGAATTCCCGTATGTTATGAATTAAAATAGCTGTCCCTGCTAGAATACCCATATCAACCTTACAGTAATTCAAGTTGATCTAGTTTCTGGCTTCTCTATTTTCTGAAAAAAAATTCAAGTTGGTCCCCAAGATTAAGGAGAAACAAATATCAGCGATGAAGAGAGTCAAATAAATGACAATTTATTGAACATAAATTCTGAGAGTTACACACAAGCAAATGATAATGTCATTAAAAAAAATAAAAGGAAGGGAAACAAAATTACAAATATATCAAAACACCTGGAAACAGCAATTACATGAGAGAGAATAAAGTCAACACAAAAATTCAAACCAAACAAAATAACCATTTAGGGGAAAAAGGCAAAATGCTGAGCACGTTGGTCCTCTGTTCCTGAGGAAGAAATGCGAGCAGTGGTACCTGGGGAAAGAGAAGATTATCATATAATAAGCAATATACCAACCAATTTAAAGGTGCTAGAGAGATTAAAAATGGAAACTAATATGCAATGGAAGGAGAAATTACCTTGCCAAAGAAGAAGTGATGGCAGATCCATGCTTTTAGTCTGATTCTTCTCATTCCCCAATGTTGGTTTCAAAGGTGGGAGGGGCCTTGCTATACTGAATATATAAGTGCTTGTTCGGTCCACAATATTCGATCATGACCTCGGGGATCCACTCAATAATGGGCCAATTGGGGCCATCCTTGAGAAAGGTCTTAAGGAGTGGTATGTTGCATACCAAGTGAAATTTTCTTAAATTCTGGAGAGAAGCTTGAGCATTTTGATGCTGCCCGAGTAGCCCCAATAACCACTCCGGTAGGCGTGGTGTCCGTCCATCATCATTAGTGGTAGACTTCTCTGAGAGATCTAATGTCAAGTATTGCAACTTATCGAGATTCTCCACATGCTGCAACCTCGGGCAATCTCTTATATGCAAATATTTCAATGAGGGAATGTCGGATACCCTTTCCAACATTGGAGTTCCCCAAATTGAAAGCTCTTCTGTCAGAGAGGGGAGGTCGTTGATTTCTGTTAGCTTGTTGGCCAAACTAACGTGCATTTCTTGTAAACTGATGGCATGCCGTAGGTTTTCTGGAAGAGCTCTCAGCTTGGGACAAATGAAAAGACTCAAGGTTCTGAGACAGGGCAGCAACTTAGGGGCTTCTCTTCTTTCTTCGCTGAACCCCTCCGCAAAGGACCACTCTTCCCAGTTTTCCATGAATGAAAACCTTAGCACTTCAAGCTTGGGAAATGCTGTCGGTGCCGATGATGTACGGGGGCCAAGAAATTCAGGTCCGATGGTTGTGATTGCATTTGCACCATCAATGTAAAGGAATTTCAGCTGGCGCAATAAGCCCAGTGGAGGTAGTTGTGGGCATGATGTACAATCGGAGAGCACTATTTTTGTCAGGTTAGGAAAAGAGGCATCCAATGAAGGTGACATCATCCATCTAGGAAATCCAGTACCAAAAAAGTAATGGATCTCAAGCGACTGCAGGGTGGATGGCGGAGAGAACTCTTCAAATGTCCCATTAATTCTCTGGATTGCTTCATCTTGAATATCCTGGATAACTTCTATTTTACAATACAAAATCAATGTCCTCAAAAAATGACAATTTGCAAGTGCCGGAGCTCCTGCTTTTGCCATCTCCAACCTATCTATCTGCAAGACTCTCAGCTGGGACAGAGATCGTAGCTCATCTAGATCACACCCCTCCTGGTCTGGTGCACCTGTGTCTTCATGGCCAACCACAAATCCTTGGAAATGGTTAAGATGTTTCAATTTGCCTATTCCTTTGGGTACATGAGTCGGTGGAGTTCCTTCTAACTGAAGGCATCTTAGATTGCAAAGTTTTGTAATGGTCTTAGGAAGTTTATGCAAGAATTGACAACCTGACAGGTTTAATATCTGCAGGTTTACAAGGCACCCAATAGACTCTGGCAGCTCTCTAATTTTTGTCTGATCAAGATTTAGATACCTGAGGTGTAATAAATTTCCTAGCGAGTCTGGAACACTCTCAAGTCCTGTGTCATTTATGGTTATGATTCGTAGAAAGCGCAGTTTCTTAATATGTTCATTCTCAATCATTTTTATCCCAGTACTTCGAAGCATTAGAGTCCTCAAACAGTTTTGTTGTTTTATCACATTTGGGAGTCTCTCCTTCATGTTTACCATTGACAAGCGACGAAGTTTAACCAAGGGATTTATGCTAGGTGATTGCTCATTACTACAGAAAGTACTCTCATCCCCTATCAAATAGATAGCAAGGGAACGTAGCACATCATGCATTGTGCACCAACTGCCCTCAGTCCCATCTACTACTTGTAAAAGATTCCTTCTAATTAACTCCGCATAGTATTCCTCCGCTAATTCTTCCATAAGTGTATCTCCTTGTGTTCTTTTTACAAAACCTTCAGCCATCCAGTAACGTATAAGATCCTTGTCTTGCATTAAAGAGTCCTCAGGATATAATGAGCAATAAAGAAAACACTGTTTCAGATCCGAAGGTAAATCTTGATAACTTAAAAATAGAGCACCTGGGAGTTCTTCTTGAAGTTGGCTCATTGACCATGCATCGCTTTGGATAACCTTGTTCCATTCTAAGCTACTTCTCTCTTTCAATCTTAAAACTCCTGCAATAGTTTTGATTGCAAGAGGAAGACCATCACATTTTTTCACAATTTTAATCCCGATTCCTCTCAAATTATTGATCTCCTCCTCCTCCACATCATCATCTCTAAAGACTTTCTTGCGAAGTAATGCCCACCCAGTGTTAGGATCCATTTTACTAACATGATGGACATCTGCTCTTATATGTATTGCCACATTTCTGTTTCGAGTGGTGATCATAATCCTACCATTAGCTGTTGCACTTTCCAAAGGATATCTAAGCAAATCCTCCCATACATCCAAACTCCACATATCATCTAATATAATAAAGAATCTTTTTACAAGAATAGAGGAAAGATAGGGTATGAGCTCCGCCTTAGTTTCAGCCTCCCTATAATTTCCACCTATGCTCCTAATCAGCTCTTTGAGAAGCTTTATCTCTGAAAAATCCTTAGAAACGCACACCCATGCATGAATAGGAAAGTTCTCTTTGATCCTTTTATCGTTGTATATGTTAGAAGCAAGAGTGGTCTTGCCAATTCCACCCATTCCATCAATCACCAAAACACGACATCTTTTATTATCTTCTTTAATTAAGAACTCTACAATATTTTGAGTAGCCTCTTCAATTTGTGTCCCTACAATATCAGACTTAACCTCATTAGGAAAAGTCTGACGATGATTTATTCTACTCTCATGAACATCTTGCATAGAGTATTCCAATTTAGATAATATTGATTCATCTTCTGCGATCTCTTTTAGCTTGTTATTGAGTTTTCTAATTTTGCTACCAATTTCATGTTGGAACTTGATGCAGCTGAAGCAGGAAAATAAAGATGAAGGATGACATACCATCGACGGATGATCTTCCAATAATTTTCTGCCCTCAATCTCACAAAGATCAATGATATCATCAGCATCATACATGACATCTTTTAACTCATTCACCCAAATACGGATGCCTTCTTCCCGAAGTCTCTTCCGCTCTGCAGATTCAAGAAATCCACTTATCCTCTCCATTCTCCTCTGAAGCCTTCTGAGCTCATCCATCACGCCCAGCATCATGGACATCTCTCCCTCTAGAAATTCTGAAAGTTTGTTAACATAACTTCCCACAAAGGCATCTAGGATCATTGACATTTCGTCAAGACGATTAAAGGAGGAGGATGGATTTCTGGACACGCAAAAAGAAAGGGAAGCTGTGAGGTAACATGGATCCTTCATAGCTAATATAAAATTTTGAACTACGAATTTGTGATAAGTGATATCAAAACTACGCGTGATTACCTTTATTAATCATGTTGGATCCTCACACGAGAACATCATGAAATTGGATAGGAAAGTTCGTCATAGTCTCGTGTCCCCTAATAAAAAAAGACATAGTGATATCGAAACTAGGCGTGACTACCTTTACTAGTCACGTTGGATCCTCACACGACAACATCATGAAATTGGATAGGAAAGTTTGTCACAGTCTCGTGTCGCCTAATAAAAAAGACACTACTTCAATTCATGAGCTTGGGTCAGCACTTTTCACGATGGTTTAGGCTTCTCGACTGTGAGCATTCTCGCTGTGCAGGGTTATAATGTTGTCCACAATATAGGATGTAGTATCACAGTATAGGATCTCTTGATACTCAGAAAGAAAAGGGAAGCTGTGAGACATCATAGACCCTTCAAAGCCTGTATATGATGTCGAAGAACACTACGGTAATTTTTTTTTAATTTAAAATGTCCTTGAGCATCAACGCTGGTAGGTGCCGATCGCAATCAGCAATCGTCCTTTGTCTATCAACGTGTCATCACCACAGCCAGTTGAAAGAAAGGAGCATCACGTGGCAGAATGGTACGCTACATTTAAATGGGCCCGGACGTTAATCCTAATAGCACTTTTTCTTCGCCCGCCCAAATGCATGCCAAAGATTACCAAAAAGGAGAAAAACGGCCAGTAATAGTTGCCGGCTGGTTAAAAATTCAGTGAATTGAAAGCCACGAGAGCGACAAGGTGGTCGACCGTCCAGGGGTCCCTTTGAAAATTGACATGGCGATATACGTTGGTTTGGGAGTCTTAAAATATTACTTGCGGTGGTAAATTTTAAGCGGATCACTTTATTCGTTGCTCTTGATCAAGTCGTCGGCTGTTGCATTCTTCCCTTTTCAAATAGAAAGAATTTTATACCGTTCTACCAATCATTCGTACCAAGCAAATGTAGTCACTATCATAACCTCAATCATATTGTACTAAATTGAATGTACTTGATCAAGACTTGATCAAATTTCATTCCGTAACATCATCTTGGATCAATACCTAACCTATTAACCGATCGAATAAGGCAGAATAGAGTCAATTAAAAAATAAAAAATCTCATCTACTATGCAAGTTAGGTTAGAATAAATTGCATGACTTAGATCTAATAAAAAATATCTAGATCCACAATGGAATTAGAAAGAAAAAAAAAAAAATCAGATCTATAATTAAAGATTAGAAATCCTACAATCTTCCTATAACCAAATATGTAATAATTGATAATTAAAAATAAAATTATTAAAACTTTTCAAATATAATTAAAGGATTGCCTACTTCAATAAATATTTTTGAATAATAAAACTTTTAATATAGTGATTTTTTTTTACTATATAAGAGTCGGGCTGTAATTTTAAAGAATAGATGAATGATAAACTTAGAAATATTGAAAGAAATTTTTGCTAGACCTACCACCATTCCACCAATCACTAATACTAAACAAATGTAGTCACTGCCATGGCCTCAATTATGTTGGATCAGATTGGACGTGCTTGATCGAGACCTGATCAAGTTTCATCTCGTAACATCATTCTGAATCAAACAAGGCGGAGTGGGGTCAATTAAAAGACAAAAAATCTCATTTGCCATGCAAATCAGGTTGGAATCAATTGTATGACTTAGATCTAACAAAAAATATCTAGGTTCACATTGAAATTAGAAAGAATAAAAAAAATCAGGTCTATAATTGAAGATTAGAAATCCAACAATCTTTCTATAATCAAATATATAATAATTGATATTAAAAAACAAAAAACTCTTCAATATAATTAAAGGACTACCTACTTCAATAAATATTTTTGAATAATAAAACTTTTAATATAGTAATTTTTTTTTCTTTGTACTGTACAAGAGTCAAGTTATAATTTTAAAGAATAGATGAATGATAAACTTAGAAATATTGAAAGAAATTTTGCCAGCCTTGACATCATTCCACCAATCACTAATACTAAACAAATGTAGTCACTGTCATAGTCTCAATTATGTTGGATCAAATTGGATGTGCTTGATTGAAACCTGATCAAGTTTCATCCCGTAACATCAGATTGGATCAATTTGACTAATCAAATTAGGCAGAATAGAGTCAATTAAAAGAAAAAAAAATATCATTTACCATGCAAGTCAGGTTGGAACTAATTGCATTACTTAGATCTAATAAAAAATATCTAGGTCCACATTGGAATTAGAAAGAACAAAAAAAAAAAAATCAGATCTATAATTGAAAATTAGAAATCCAACAATCTTCCTCTAACCAAATATATAGTAATTGATAATTAGAAACAAAATTACTAAAACATTTCAAATATAATTAAAGGATTGCCTACTTCAATAAATATTTTTGAATAATAAAACTTTTAATATAGTGATTTTTTTTTTGTATTCTACAAGAGTCAGGCCATAATTTTAAAGAATAAATGAACGATAAACTTAGAAATATTGAAAGAAATATTTGCTAGACCTACCACCATTCCACCAATTACTAATACTAAACAAATGTAGTCACTATCGTGGCCTCAATTATGTTGAATCAGATTGGACGTGCTTGATCGAGACTTGATCAAGTTTCATCTCGTAACATCATTTTGGATCAAACTAGGCGGAGTGGGGTCAATTAAAAGACAAAAAATCTCATTTGCCGTGCAAGTCAGGTTGGAATCAATTGCATGACTTAGATCTAATAAAAAATATCTAGGTTCACATTGAAATTAGAAAGAATAAAAAAAATCAAGTCTATAATTGAAGATTAGAAATCCAACAATCTTTCTATAATCAAATATATAATAATTGATAATAAAAAACAAAAAACTTTTCAATATAATTAAAGGACTACCTATTTCAATAAATATTTTTGGATAATAAAACTTTTAATATAGTGATTTTTTTTTTGTACTGCATAAGAGTCAAGCTATAATGCTAAAGAATAGATGAATGATAAATTTAGAAACATTGAAAGAAATTTTGCCAGCCTTTCCATCATTCTACCAATCATTAATACTAAACAAATGTAGTCACTATCATGGTCTCAATTATGTTGGATCAAATTGGATGTCCTTGATTGAGACCTGATCAAGTTTCATCCTGTAACATCAATTTTGATCAATACCTAACCAATTGATTGATCAAATTAGGCAGAATGGGGTCAATTAAAAGAAAAAAAAAATCTCATTTACCATGCAAGTCAGGTTGGAATCAATTGCATGACTTAGATATAATAAAAAATATCTAGGTCCACATTGGAATTAGAAAGAAAAAAAAATCAGATCTATAATTAAAAATTAGAAATCCAACAATCTTCCTATAACCAAATATATAGTAATTGATAATTAGAAACAAAATTACTAAAACCTTTCAAATATAATTAAAGGATTGCCTGCCTCAATAAATATTTTTGAATAATAAAACTTTTAATATAATGCTTTTTTTTTGTACTGTACAAGAGTCAAGCTATAATTTTAAAGAATATATGAATGATAAACTTAAAAACATTGAAAGAAATTTTTGCCAGCCTTGCCATCATTCTACCAATCACTAATACTAAACAAATGTAGTCACTGTCATGGTCTCAATTATGTTGGATCAAATTGGATGTGCTTGATTGAGACCTGATCAAGTTTCATCCTGTAACATCAATTTTGATCAATACCTAACCAATTGATTGATCAAATTAGGCAGAATGGGGTCAATTAAAAGAAAAAAAAAATCTCATTTACCATGCAAGTCAGGTTGGAATCAATTGCATGACTTAGATATAAAAAAAAGTATCTAGGTCCACATTGGAATTAGAAAGAACAAAAAAAAAAAATCAGATCTATAATTAAAAATTAGAAATCCAACAATCTTCCTATAACCAAATATATAGTAATTGATAATTAGAAACAAAATTACTAAAACTTTTCAAATATAATTAAAGGATTGCCTGCCTCAATAAATATTTTTGAATAATAAAACTTTTAATATAATGTTTTTTTTTTGTACTGTATAAGAGTCAGACCATAATTTTAAAGAATAAATGAATGATAAACTTAGAAATATTGGAAGAAATTTTTGCTAGACCTACCACCATTCCACCAATTACTAATACTAAACAAATGTAGTCACTATCGTGGCCTCAATTATGTTGAATCAGATTGGACGTGCTTGATCGAGACATGATCAAGTTTCATCTCGTAACATCATTTTGGATCAAACTAGGCGGAGTGGGGTCAATTAAAAGACAAAAAATCTCATTTGACATGCAAGTCAAGTTGGAATCAATTGCATGACTTAGATCTAATAAAAAATATCTAGATTCACATTGAAATTAGAAAGAATAAAAAAAATCAGGTCTATAATTGAAGATTAGAAATCCAACAATCTTCCTATAATCAAATATATAATAATTGATAATAAAAAATAAAAAACTCTTCAATATAATTAAAGGACTACCTACTTCAATAAATATTTTTGGATAATAAAACTTTTAATATAGTGATTTTTTTTTTTTTGGTACTGTACAAGAGTCAAGCTATAATTTTAAAGAATATATGAATCATAAACTTAAAAACATTGAAAGAAATTTTTGCCAGCCTTGCCATCATTCCACCAATCACTAATACTAAACAAATGTAGTCACTATCATGGTCTCAATTATGTTGGATCAAATTGGATGTGCTTGATTGAGACCTGATAAAGTTTAATCCCGTAACATCAGTTTGGATCAATACCTAACCAATTGAGTGATCAAATTAGGTAGAATAGGTTCAATTAAAAGAAAAAAAATCTTATTTACCATGCAAGTCAGGTTGGAATCAATTGCTTAACTTAGATCTAATAAAAAATATCTAGGTCCACATTGGAATTAGAAAGAACAAAAAAAGAAAATCAGATCTATAATCGAAAATTAGAAATCCAACAATCTTCTTATAACCAAATATATAGTAATTGATAATTAAAAACAAAATTACTAAAACATTTCAAATATAAGTAAAGGATTGCCTACTTCAATAAATATTTTTGAATAATAAAACTTTTAATATAGTGATTTTTTTTTTGTACTGTACAAGAGTCAGGCCATAATTTTAAAGAATAGATGAATGATAGACTTAGAAATATTGAAAAAAATTTTTGCTAGACCTACCACCATTCCACCAATCACTAATACTAAACAAATGTAGTCACTATCATGGCCTCAATTATGTTGGATCAGATTGGACATGCTTGATCGAGACCTGATCAAGTTTCATTTCGTAGCATCATTTTGGATCAAACTAGGCAAAGTGGGGTCAATTAAAAGACAAAAAATCTCATTTGCCATGCAAGTCAGGTTGGAATCAATTGCATGACTTAGATCTAATAAAAAATATCTAGGTTCACATTGAAATTAGAAAGAATAAAAAAAAATCATGTCTATAATTGAAGATTAGAAATCCAACAATCTTCCTATAATCAAATATATAATAATTGATAATAAAAAACAAAAAACTCTTCAATATTATTAAAGGACTACCTACATCAATAAATATTTTTGGATAATAAAACTTTTAATATAGTGATTTTTTTTTTTGTACTGTACAAGAGTCAAGCTATAATGCTAAAGAATAGATGAATGATAAATTTAGAAACATTGAAAGAAATTTTGCCAGCCTTGCCATCATTCTACCAATCACTAATACTAAACAAATGTAGTCACTATCATGGTCTCAATTATGTTGGATCAAATTGGATGTGCTTGATTGAGACCTGATCAAGTTTCATCCTGTAACATCAATTTTGATCAATACCTAACCAATTGATTGATCAAATTAGGCAGAATGGGGTCCATTAAAAGAAAAAAAAAATCTCATTTACCATGCAAGTCAGGTTGGAATCAATTGCATGACTTAGATCTAATAAAAAATATCTAGGTCCACATTGGAATTAGAAAGAACAAAAAAAAAAAATCAGATCTATAATTAAAAATTAGAAATCCAACAATCTTCCTATAACCAAATATATAGTAATTGATAATTAGAAACAAAATTACTAAAACTTTTCAAATATAATTAAAGGATTGCTTGCCCCAATAAATATTTTTGAATAATAAAACTTTTAATATAATGTTTTTTCTTTTGTACTGTACAAGAGTCAAGCTATAATTTTAAAGAATATATGAATGATAAACTTAAAAACATTGAAAGAAATATTTGCCAGCCTTGCCATCATTCCACCAATCACTAATACTCAACAAATGTAGTCACTGTCATGGTCTCAATTATGTTGGATCAAATTGGATGTGCTTGATTGAGACCTGATCAAGTTTCATCCTGTAACATCAGTTTGGATCAATACCTAACCAATTGACTGATCAAATTAGGCAGAATAGGATCAATTAAAAGAAAAAAAATCTCATTTACCATGCAAGTCAGGTTGGAATTAATTGCATTACTTAGATCTAATAAAAAATATCTAGGTCCACATTGGAATTAGAAAAAACAAAAAAAAAATAAAATCAGATCTATAATTGAAAATTAGAAATCCAACAATCTTCCTATAACCAAATATATAGTAATTGATAATTAAAAATAAAATTACTAAAACTTTTCAAATATAATTAAAGGATTGCCTACTTCAATAAATATTTTTGAATAATAAAACTTTTAATATAGTGATTTTTTTTTTGTACTGTACAAGAGTCAGGCCGTAATTTTAAATAATAGATGAATGATAAACTTAGAAATATTGAAAGAAATTTTTGCTAGACCTACCACCATTCCACCAATCACTAATACTAAACAAATGTAGTCACTATGGTGGCCTCAATTATGTTGGATCAGATTGGACATGCTTGATCGAGACCTGATCAAGTTTCATTTCGTAGCATCATTTTGGATCAAACTAGGCGAAGTGGGGTCAATTAAAAGACAAAAAATCTCATTTGCCATGCAAGTCAGGTTGGAATCAATTGCATGACTTAGATCTAATAAAAAATATCTAGGTTCACATTGAAATTAGAAAGAATAAAAAAAAATCATGTCTATAATTGAAGATTAGAAATCCAACAATCTTCCTATAATCAAATATATAATAATTGATAATAAAAAACAAAAAACTCTTCAATATAATTAAAGGACTACCTACATCAATAAATATTTTTGGATAATAAAACTTTTAATATAGTGAATTTTTTTTTTGTACTGCACAATAGTCAAGCTATAATGCTAAAGAATAGATAAATGATAAATTTAGAAACATTGAAAGAAATTTTGCCAGCATTGCCATCATTCTACCAATCACTAATACTAAACAAATGAAGTCACTATCAGGGTCTCAATTATGTTGGATGAAATTGGATGTGCTTGATTGAGACCTGATCAAGTTTCATCCTGTAACATCAATTTTGATCAATACCTAACCAATTGATTGATCAAATTAGGTAGAATGGGGTCAATTAAAAGAAAAAAAAAATCTCATTTACCATGCAAGTCAGGTTGGAATCAATTGCATGACTTAGATATAATAAAAAGTATCTAGGTCCACATTGGAATTAGAAAGAACAAAAAAAAAAAATCAGATCTATAATTAAAAATTAGAAATCCAACAATCTTCCTATAACCAAATATATAATAATTGATAATTAGAAACAAAATTACTAAAACTTTTCAAATATAATTAAAGGATTGCCTGCCTCAATAAATATTTTTGAATAATAAAACTTTTAATATAATGTTTTTTTTTTTGTACTGTATAAGAGTCAGACCATAATTTTAAAGAATAAATGAATGATAAACTTAGAAATATTGAAAGAAATTTTTGCTAGACCTACCACCATTCCACCAATTACTAATACTAAACAAATGTAGTCACTATCGTGGCCTCAATTATGTTGAATCAGATTGGACGTGCTTGATCGAGACATGATCAAGTTTCATCTCGTAACATCATTTTGGATCAAACTAGGCGGAGTGGGGTCAATTAAAAGACAAAAAATCTCATTTGACATGCAAGTCAAGTTGGAATCAATTGCATGACTTAGATCTAATAAAAAATATCTAGATTCACATTGAAATTAGAAAGAATAAAAAAAATCAGGTCTATAATTGAAGATTAGAAATCCAACAATCTTCTTATAATCAAATATATAATAATTGATAATAAAAAACAAAAAACTCTTCAATATAATTAAAGGACTACCTACTTCAATAAATATTTTTGGATAATAAAACTTTTAATATAGTGATTTTTTTTTTTTTGGTACTGTACAAGAGTCAAGCTATAATTTTAAAGAATATATGAATCATAAACTTAAAAACATTGAAAGAAATTTTTGCCAGCCTTGCCATCATTCCACCAATCACTAATACTAAACAAATGTAGTCACTATCATGGTCTCAATTATGTTGGATCAAATTGGATGTGCTTGATTGAGACCTGATAAAGTTTAATCCCGTAACATCAGTTTGGATCAATACCTAAGCAATTGAGTGATCAAATTAGGCAGAATAGGTTCAATTAAAAGAAAAAAAATCTTATTTACCATGCAAGTCAGGTTGGAATCAATTGCTTAACTTAGATCTAATAAAAAATATCTAGGTCCACATTGGAATTAGAAAGAACAAAAAAAGAAAATCAGATCTATAATCGAAAATTAGAAATCCAACAATCTTCTTATAATCAAATATATAGTAATTGATAATTAAAAACAAAATTACTAAAACATTTCAAATATAAGTAAAGGATTGCCTACTTCAATAAATATTTTTGAATAATAAAACTTTTAATATAGTGATTTTTTTTTTGTACTGTACAAGAGTCAGGCCATAATTTTAAAGAATAGATGAATGATAAACTTAGAAATATTGAATGAAATTTTTGCTAGACCTACCATGATTCCACCAATCACTAATACTAAACAAATGTAGTCACTATCATGGCCTCAATTATGTTGGATCAGATTGGACGTGCTTGATCGAGACCTGATCAAGTTTCATTTCGTAGCATCATTTTGGATCAAACTAGGCGAAGTGGGGTCAATTAAAAGATAAAAAATCTCATTTGCCATGCAAGTCAGGTTGGAATCAATTGCATGACTTAGATCTAATAAAAAATATCTAGGTTCACATTGAAATTAGAAAGAATAAAAAAAATCATGTCTATAATTGAAGATTAGAAATCCAACAATCTTCCTATAATCAAATATATAATAATTGATAATAAAAAACAAAAAACTCTTCAATATTATTAAAGGACTACCTACATCAATAAATATTTTTGGATAATAAAACTTTTAATATAGTGAATTTTTTTTTTGTACTGTACAAGAGTCAAGCTATAATGCTAAATAATAGATGAATGATAAATTTAGAAACATTGAAAGAAATTTTGCCAGCATTGCTATCATTCTACCAATCACTAATACTAAACAAATGTAGTCACTATCATGGTCTCAATTATGTTGGATCAAATTGGATGTGCTTGATTGAGACCTGATCAAGTTTCATCCTGTAACATCAATTTTGATCAATACCTAACCAATTGACTGATCAAATTAGGCAGAATAGGTTCAATTAAAAGAAAAAAAATCTTATTTACCATGCAAGTCAGGTTGGAATCAATTGCATGACTTAGATCTAATAAAAAATATCTAGGTCCACATTGGAATTAGAAAGAACAAAAAAAAAAAATCAGATCTATAATTAAAAATTAGAAATCCAACAATCTTCCTATAACCAAATATATAGTAATTGATAATTAGAAACAAAATTACTAAAACTTTTCAAATATAATTAAAGGATTGCATGCCTCAATAAATATTTTTGAATAATAAAACTTTTAATATAATGTTTTTTTTTTTGTACTATACAAGAGTGAGGCCATAATTTTAAAGAATAAATGAATGATAAACTTAGAAATATTGAAAGAAAATTTTGCTAGACCTACCACCATTCCACCAATTACTAATACTAAACAAATGTAGTCACTATCATGGCCTCAATTATGTTGAATCAGATTGGACGTGCTTGATCGAGACATGATCAAGTTTCATCTCGTAACATCATTTTGGATCAAACTAGGCGGAGTGGGGTCAATTAAAAGACAAAAAATCTCATTTGCCATGCAAGTCAAGTTGGAATCAATTGCATGACTTAGATCTAATAAAAAATATCTAGATTCACATTGAAATTAGAAAGAATAAAAAAAATCAGGTCTATAATTGAAGATTAGAAATCCAACAATCTTCCTATAATCAAATATATAATAATTGATAATAAAAAACAAAAAACTCTTCAATATAATTAAAGGACTACCTACTTCAATAAATATTTTTGGATAATAAAACTTTTAATATAGTGATTTTTTTTTTTTGTACTGTACAAGAGTCAAGCTATAATTTTAAAGAATATATGAATCATAAACTTAAAAACATTGAAAGAAATTTTTGCCAGCCTTGCCATCATTCCACCAATCACTAATACTAAACAAATGTAGTCACTATCATGGTCTCAATTATGTTGGATCAAATTGGATGTGCTTGATTAAGACCTGATAAAGTTTCATCCCGTAAGATCAGTTTGGATCAATACCTAACCAATTGGCTGATCAAATTAGGCAGAATAGGTTCAATTAAAAGAAAAAAAATCTTATTTACCATGCAAGTCAGGTTGGAATCAATTGGATGACTTAGATCTAATAAAAAATATCTAGGTCCACATTGGAATTAGAAAGAACAAAAAAAAAAAAAAATCGGATCTATAATTGAAATTAGAAATCCAACAATCTTCCTATAACCAAATATATAGTAATTGATAATTAAAAAAAAATTACTAAAACTTTTCAAATATAATTAAAGGATTGCCTACTTCAATAAATATTTTTGGATAATAAAACTTTTAATGTAATGATTTTTGTTTGGTACTGTACAGGAGTCAAGTCGTAATTTTAAAGAATAGATGAATGATCAACTTAGAAATATTATAAAATATTAATACTTTAAAAAAAATTAAATGTTTAATGCAACTAAATGAAAAGAAAAAAGACTAATTTAGGTAAGGATTCATCAACTAGATTGGGAAAGGTGTTTTGGAGAAAAGAAGATCAATAGAGATTTAATTCAAGATTTGTGAACAGCTTGATCTAGGTCTAAGTTACATTAACTACATTTTGGATTGAGTCAAACTTAATTAAGAATGTATTTGACATTGCCATGATATTTTTTTTAAATAGAAACAAAAATTTTATTTTTATTTTTTTATATTCCTAACAATAGGGATATGTTTGGTTATTATTGTTGCTTTTTATTTTTTAAAAAATGAAAAGAAACAATAAGAAAGCTTATGGTGACAAGAGAAATGATGTTCAAAATCCTCGGACCATAGAGAAACCCTTTGATTCCATCCATGGCGATGGTCCTCACCATGTTCTCCTTGAGATGCTGCGTCAACTCCAGACCAAGCGGATCGAGTTGTTGAGCACCTCGAGAGTCATCAACATCCGAGGTAATCCCTCATCAAACCAAACATTTATGACAGCCCCAATCACTTGGCACATGCACCCATCACGCTGACTCCAGTGAACTCATCAGTGATCTTTCCAATGAAGCTACCAATGGCCTTCAACAATGACGGTGGGGATAAGAGAGTTTGCACTGCTACGGCGATTGGATACTCCATGGCGCGCGGAGGGGAGGAAGCCAGTTGGGGAGGGGTGGGAGAAATTAACAAGTCTATCATGGGAGATTATAGAGTTAAAACTCAATGCATTTATTTATGGCCTCATGCAATGAAAATTAGACTTGTTTATTCTTCTACTTTATATCTGAATCATACTTCAATTTTTATATTTATTTGATATTTAAAAAATCTAAAAGGAATTAGAGAAATTTATGATTTATTACCCAATTGACAACTTCTTTGTTCTAGCTTCTTAATCCTGATATTAACAATATTTGTTTCATTTAATCAAATATAAAAATAATAATCCAGAAAAAGCATTGCTTCCTAAGGAACAAATCAAACTCCAATGAGCTGTTATTAAACAAGGCAGCTTTCATAGATCAAGTTTAACACTATGGAACCTTAGCTACTGAAAATGCCATTCTTCGGGCAGCATGCTAGAACAAGCCAAGGACGCAGCGGGCCTCATATTATATTCAATGGCAACTCCAAAGGACGCAGTGACATGGCTGCAAACGGGTTGATCAACCCACACCTAACATGCTACTTGATTGGGCCATACTCTGGCCATATTTCTTGAGGACCTGAGGCCCACTTTGTCAAGATGGTTGGAGAGAACTGATTGGAGCCATGAGCCGTCCAACTATGATTAGGTGATTGGAGGGCTCCAGCGAGATGGTCGGGCAACACTGGTCCTTCAGGCCGCTCACATGATACTTAAAAATTACCATAACCAGGTATATATATATATATATATATATGCCCATGCAATGCTCCGGTGTTGATTTAATTTTAATTTAAAAAATAAAAATAAGATAAAACAATCTTTTCTCTCTTTATCTCCAATACAAAGGTAAAAAGCAAGAAATAAAAAAGAGATGAAGATGACTGGTGGAAATGCCTTAGAAAAATTCTAAGCAAGAAATAAAAAAAAGAATCCACACTATTTGTCAGTTAGTTGCCCACTTGGACGAGGCCGACAACGACTTTCAACGCGTCTGTCCACAAGTTACAGCAGGCGCGGCTTGGAACGGCTAGCTTTATTAGTTGTTTTCTTTTGTTTTACTTTTCCAATCGATAATCATTGACGATCTGTCTCCTGAGGTGTTGCCATCAACCCCGATTCCATGCATCATCCACATTTGCTATGGGCCTCTACACTTGCTGCCATCCTCCATTGACATGGTTGGAAAAGCCTTCGGTAGCTTTTATTTCTAAAGAAGCTTTACAGGTCTAACATTAATAAATAAAAGAGATACTGCATGGATTTATGAGTCTAGATGAACAATTTTATTCAGATTCTGAAGGAAACTCGTCAGCATTTGATATTTTTAAATTTAAAAATTATAAATTATTTTTAAAAATCTCATATGTTCTCAATTTTAAAATTATCGATAATTAACAGAAGAGAAATATTATTCTTTGATTTTCAAAAATACAACTTCTATCGCTCCGAACAATTTCTAGAATAAACTTTTGAACTATAAAATTGGGCGTGACTACCTTTATTAATCATGTTGGATCCTCACACGAGAACACCATCAAATTGGATAGAAAAGTTTGTCGCGGTCTCGTATCGCCTAATAAAAAAGACACTACTTCAATTTATGAGCTTGGGTCAGCACTTTTCTTAGGCTTCTCGACTGTAAGCATTCTCGCCGTGAAGGGTTATAATGTTGTCAAGTATCACAACATAGGATCTCTTGATACTCACAAAGAAAGGGAAGCTGTGAGACATCATAGGCCCTTCAAAGCCTGCACGTGATGTCGGGGAACACTACGGTATTTTTTTTAATTTAAAATGTCCTCGGGTATCAACGCTGGTAGATGCCGATCGCAATCAGTAATCGGCCCTTTTTATCAACGTGTCATCACCACCGCCGGTTGAAAGAAAGCAGCATCACGCCTACCATCAGGCAGAACGGTGCGCTCTATTTATATGGTCCCGGACATCAATCCCAATAGCTCTTTTTCTTCGCCCGCACAAATGCATGCCAAAGTTTTCCAAAAGAAAAATTAAAAAAAAAATCGGCCAGTCATAGTTGCCGGCTGGTTAAAAATTCAGTGAATTGAAAGCCATGAGAGCGACAAGGTGGTCGGCCGTCCATGGGTGCCTTTGAATATTGACATGGCGATATACATTGATTTGGGAGTGTTAACATATTACTTGCAGCGTAAATTTTACGCGGACCACTTTATTCGTTGCTCTTGATCAGGTCGTCGGCTGTGCATTCTCCCCTTCCCATGTGGGAAGAATTTTTCTTCATTCCACCAACCATAAATATTAAATAAATATAATCACTGTCATGGCCTCAATCATATTGGTTTAGATTGGACGTGAGGCTTGATCAAATTTTATCCCACAGCTTCATCTTCGATCGATACCTAACCTATTGACCGATTAAATTAAGTAGAGTGGAGTCAATTTAAAGATAAAAAATCTCATTTGCCATGCAAGTCATGTTAGAATCAATTGCATAATTTAGATCTAACAAAAAATATCTAGGTTCACATTAGAATTAGAAACAAAAAAAAAAAAAAAAATCTATAATTAAAGATTAAAAATCCAACAATCTTCTTATAATCAAATGTATAATAATTAATAATTAAAAAAAATACTAAAACTTTTCAAATATAATTAAAGGATTATCTACTTCAACAAATATTTTTGGATAATAAAACTTTTAATATAGTGAATATTTTTTTTTGATTTATACAAGAGTAAGGTCGTAATTTTTAAGAATAGATGAATGGTAAACTAAGAAATATTAAAAAATTTTTTTGCCATTCTTGCCACTATTCTACCAATCATTAATACTGAATAAATAAAGTCACTACCATGGCCTCAATTATGTTGGATTGGATTGGACATGCTTGATCGAAACCTGATCAAGTTTCATCCAGTAACATCAATGCCTAACCTATTGACCGATTAAATTAAGCAGAGTGGGGTCAATTAAAAGATAAAAATCTAATTTGCCGTTCAAGTCAAATTGGAATCAATTGCATGACTTAAATCTAATAAAAAAATCTAGATCTACATTGGTAGTAGAAAGAAAAAAAAAATAGATCTATAATTGAAAATTAGAAATCTAATAATTGATAATTAAAAACAAAATTACTAAAACTTTTCAAATATAATTAAAGGATTGCCTAGTTCAATAAATATTTTTGGATAATAAAACTTTTAATATAGTGATTTTTTTTTTTTTTTTTTTGTACTGTACAAGAGTTAGGCCGTAATTTTAAAGAATAGATGAATGATAAACTTAGAAACATTATAAAAATATTGATTTATTAAAAAAAATATTAAATGTTTAAACATAAATAAATGAAAAGAAAAGAAACTAATTTAGATAAAAATTCATCAACTAGATTGGGAAAGGTGTTTTAGAGAAAAGAAGATCAATAGGGATTTAATTTAAGATTTCTAAACAAATTGATATAGGTCTGAATTACATCAGCTATATTTTGGATTAAGCCAAACTTAACTATAACTATATTTAGCATTACCATGGTATCTTTTTTTTAAAATAAAAATAAAATTTTTATTTTTTTATATTCCTAACAATAGAAATATGTTTAGTAATTATTGTTATTTTTTATTTTTAAAAAAATAAAAAGAAATAAAAGGAAAGCTTGCGATGATAAGAGAGATAGTCTTCAAAAACTAAACAAACCCTTTGATTCCATCCATGGCGATGATCCTCACTATGTTTTCCTTGAGATGCTGTGTCACTTCCAAGACCAGGTGGATCGAGTTGTTGAGCACCTCGAGAGTCATCAAGGTCGGGGGCAATCCCTCGTCCCCAATTGCTTGGCACATACGCCCATCACACCGACTCCAGCGAACTCATCTGTGATCTTTCCAATGAGGCTACCGATGGCCTTTGTCAATGACAGTGGGGATAAGAGAGTTTGCATCGCTATGGCGATTGGATACTCCATGGTGCGGAGGGGAGGAAGCTAGTTGGGGAGGGATGGGAGAAATTAACAAGTCTATCATTGGAGATTATAGGGTTAAAACTCAATGAATTTATTTATGGCCTCATGCAGGGAAAACTAGACTTGTTTATTCTTCTACTTTATGCCTAACACATACTTTAATTTTCATTTATATTTAAAAAGTCTAAAAGGAATTAAAAAAATTTACGATTTATTACCCAATTGACAACTTCTTTGTTCCAGCTACTTAATCCTGATATTAACGATATTGGTTTCATTTTATCTTATATAAAAATAATAATCTATAAAAAGCGTTGCTTCCCAAGGAACAATCAAACTCTGATGAGCTGTTGTTAAACAAGGCAGCTTTCATAAATCAAGTTTAACATTATGGAACCTTAGCTACTGAAAATGCCATTCTTCGAACAGCATGCTAGAACAACCCAAAGGACACAGCGGGCCTCATATTATATTTAACGGCAACTCCAAAGGACACAGTGACATGGGCTGCAGACGAGTTGATCGACCCACGCCTAACATAGTCCTGACTTGATTGGACCTAGTTTGGCCTTTCTCTTGAGGACCCGAGTAAGGCTTACTTTGTCAAGATGGTTGGAGACGACTGATTGAAGCCATAAGCTATCCAACCGTAATTAGGTGATTGGAGGGCTCGAGCGAGATGGTTGGGCAACGATGGTCTTCAGGCTGCTCGCATGGTACTAAAAATTACGCTGCGGTGTTGATTTAATTTAAATTTTAAAAATAAAAATATGATAAAAAATTTTAACATTTAAAACATTTTTTATAAGTTAACTTTATAAATTGATCTATTATTTTATAAAATAATATAAAATACATATTTTTTTATAATGATGAGGGTGCTATTTGATTTAAATTTTAAAAATATAAATATGATAAAAAGTTTTGAAATTTTAATTTTTTCTGCATTGATTTTATTTAAATTTTAAAAATAAAAATAGCACACAAAGTTTTAAATTTAGATATATTTTTTATAGACAATTTTATAAATTGATCTATTATTTTATAAATAATGTGAAATATATAATTTTTATAATCGCATGGGCACTTATTTGATTTAAATTTAAAAATATAAATAAGATAAAAAATTTTAAAATTTAGACTTCTTTTATGCTGATTTGATTTAAATTTAAAAAATAAAAATAAGGTGAAAGCTTTACATTTAGAAATATTTTTTATAGATAAATTTTATAGACTGATCTATAATTCTATGAAATATATAATTTTTATAATCGCTTGGGTGTTTGTTTGGTTTAATTTTAAGAAATAAAAATAAGATAAAACTTTTAAAATTTATAAATTTTTTACATTGATTTGATTTAAATTTAAAAGTAGAAATAATTAATTTTATAAATTAATCTTTTTATTTTATAAAATAATATAAAATATATAATTTTTATAAAATAATTTAAGAGGTAGATTTGGCTACGTTCAAATTCAGGATCTAATTACTTTTTTCATCCTTGGATCTATATGGATTTTGGAGCCAACGTACTTTTTTACTTTTTTTATTTTTGAGATTCGTGTACTGTGAATATATTTGATTATAGTTAGTGATCATAGAGTATTAGTGAAATGATAACATTAAAAATTTTAATTTTTAATGGCATGAAAATTTGAACATGATGACATGAAACTATTTACATAAAAAAGATTGAAAACTGGCTTAAAGATACTTCAAGATTTATAAATATTGGCATTCCAATAACATGTGATATTATATACACTAAGTCATCAATTTTTTTCTTTTTGACATGCACTCTATCATGAAAGCTTTATAACTCTTATTTACTTAATCCATTTACTAAGCGTGACCTTATAAAGTTATCTCATTATTATTATTATTTGTTCAGATATAGAGAAATGAAATTGGGACCCTTGGATAGAAGCAGGACCTATGAGACATTTCTTTTAATTATCTTATTAGTTAGTTGAACTATGATATTGATTTTAGATGATTTTTAATTTTAATGATACGAATATTTGTTAATTTGGATTGATTATTGAATAGTAGTTTTCAATTGATTTTAATGAATGATAGTATATTATAATAGACGCTTTGCATGCTTTACGTGTGGTGGATTATTACGATTTGGATCCACTTTAGGATTTGTGATATAACAGACCTATGCCATCTCAAATGAGAATAGTTGAGGATTAGAAATTTAATGCTGTTTGGTTCATGTTAGAATCGAAATCAAAATTAAAATTTATTAAAATTAGAATCGAAATCGCTCATTCATTTTATATATCTAATTTATATAAAAATTAAAATTAAAATTAAAATATTATTATTATTATTATTATTTGGTTCATCAAAACCTTGGAATTCGTAACGCACGTGTTGGCATAATGGCCGCGTCCAAAGCGGGTTTACTGGGCGAGCAAGCTGGAGGAGGAGGCCGTTTCGCTGCCTTCTCCTCCGCTCGTCACCCTGGAAGGAAAAAAGGATTAAAAACCATACCCTCCTCCTTTGTTTTCTTCTGAGTCCCCTGCAACACCTGTGTCCTCTGTTCATTTCAAACCATCACCAGCCGCTGGACCTTCACCGACGTCTCCTCCGTTGGTTCGACAACTCCATCTGGTAATCTCCATTCTCTCCTCTCCTTTCTTTGGGTCCCTAGATCATCGGAGTTAGGCGTAGAAATGGCTCATTGTCTCATTTTAATGTGGAAATAGGGATCTTTGGCAGCAAATTTCGGTGGCATTTTTCTCATCGTCGGTAGCCTCTTCCTGCAGGTAACCTCCTTCATTCCATACCTCCATGTCTAACTTAGCTTTTGGTGAAGTGGAGACTGTTGTGTTACCGGTGATCACTTGAAAAATGGAGTGAGAAAGTTGGGCTCTGTTCCGTCCACAGGGCCTTAAAACTCATTGTGGTGGCCGAAAGGCTACCGGACTTCCTTGCCGGCAGGGTGCTCCGGTGAGGGGAATGTTGTTGCATGGCCGCATGAGGCTGCCAAACCCCGACGACCTTGGCCGTGCCGCTTTGGCCGCGGCATAGGCGGCCGCGGCTGGTGCTATGGTGCGGCCCAACCGCAGCTGGCGACAATCCACCGCATCCTTGCCGACGAGATGCTCCGGTAGGGGAGGGGCGGTGGCCACCTGCTCGAGGGTCACCGGAGCCCCGATGACCCTTGAGCGGCTTAGGGGGGGAGCCGCGACGGGCTTCCCGTGTGTGGCTCCCGCAGCCGCTTGGGAGGCTGAAGCCGGCCACGCCAGCTCGCCGGACCACCAGGTCCGGCCGTGGCCGGCGTTGGTCAGCGTTCGGCGGTGGCTGGCCGGCCGGGGGAGGGCCGGCCACGTCGCCCTAGATGGTTCGAAGGTTCTGGTGGTCGTGAAAGGAATGCAGGGGAAGAGAGAGAGAGCGCTTAAGCCATTTGGTTGTCTTGGTTCAACCTTGGGTCAAGCCTTTTCGACCAATTTTTGAAGCCCAAATCAGTCATGACCCAACCACTTTGGGTTTAGGATTACATATAGGATAAGTCTAGTTTGTGTGAAAGTTCTTTTTACACTGTTTAGACTAATATATGTTTTGATAATCAAGCCCAAGTTGGGGTCAGAATTAGACTTGATAGAATATTAGAATTATTTTGGTTAGCATGGTTTTTAAAAATTAAAAATTTAAATATTATGTTGTAGATCGCAGCAGCCTAATTAGTTGGATTTGATGTATGGATTAGCGATAAAAGGTAAGTAAGCTATTTATAATTAGTAATTTCAGTAAATTCTTAAATTATGTAATTTCTAAATATAATGCTAATATCTATTTAAATATTGCTTATTATCTGCTATTATTTTGTAAAATAAATTCTGACGCTGTAATATATGCATTTGAATATTTAATGTTATTATTTTTAGATTTTAGCTAATTTTTTTATAATTTATTATTTCAAAAAAATAAATAATATAAATAAATAAATAATAACATAATAATAGTATATGTTGATAATAATGAAAATAATTATTAATGCAAATGAAAAATAAGTAGCTATATTATATTCAAAGCATAAAATAGTAATAATATTTGGTATTAATATTATTAACATAACTAATATAATATGAATATGTATTTATGCATGCTAATCTAAACAATTTTATGGACAACAATTAAATAAGAAATGAAAATAAATTCTGAATGATAGATTATATCATCCGCGGTTTACTATAATATGACTTGATGACTTGATGATATAATGACTAATACTGGGACCCACCTCCATAGAAAAAATATGTAGAGGATACACCCCTATCCACAGGATTAAATGTAGTGCTCTATTCCTATCACAGGAATATATGTAACCATAGTTTGTGACCATGGAATATCATAATAAGATGACATATAAATTCTAACACATTAAAGTAAGTAAATCATGACTGTGATGACATGATATGGAATGAGTTCAAAATAATTCAAGAACATAAGTAAAACAAAATAACATGATGGCATGCTATATTCTTAAATTTTTAATGATATATTTATATTAGGCTTACTTACTGAGTGTGAGCTCATTAAATTCTCTTTGATATTTTTCAAAGCTCAAGAAATAAAGAGGGACATATGTAGATTGAAGCTCCTGCCAGCCTAGTTTACACATCATTAAATTTTCTAGTTGCTCATATAGCTTGAACTTTTGCTTATTTGGAATTGTAATAAAAGTGTTATTTTATTTTTATATGCATATTAGTTAATTACCGTTCTATTTGATAATTACTTCTATCACTGGATGCCTTGTATGCCTAACCTGTGGCCGGTTGCTACTTCCTATATCTGCCTTAGGGTCTGGGGCATGACAACTATAGTGGTATCAGAGCACAAGTTTGACTTTAGGAATAAACCCAGTATAAATCCTAGACAAGACATTAGAATGACTATGGGAGGGTAATGACTCTAAATAAACAATAATTATGAAAGTATGAAATTAATAATTTAATCTTTAAAATGCAAAGAAATGATTGAAATATGTAAATGATAGAAAATTATAGATGGCTCATCTTTCAAGGAATATGCAATCTGGTGAGGGCTCTAATGTCGGCAACCATAATCAACATGGAGGCCAAAGCAGATCGGATGGATCCGGCTTAGTGGACTCGGTAACGAGCTCACAAGAAAATTTTCAAATAGAGATGAACATAATGCGAGTTCTGACTGGGGTGGTGCAGTAGTAGTAGATCCAGCAGCAACAAGAGCACCATTCTTAGCTAGAACAACCGCATTAGCTTCACCAGACGAGAAGCGGTGGCTTCTCTAAGTTTAAGGGGTTGGCCTTTGCCCCCTTTGTTGGCTCCACAAATCCTCTGGATGTTGAGAACTGGATAATAGAGATGGAGATGGCCTTTAGTGTTTTTAGCACCCCAAAGGAGGAAAAGGTCAAATTTGCCACGTACCTACTGTTGCCCAGCTAAGCAACTCAAGAGGGGGATAAATTGGGTTCTTTGAAAACTTTTAACAAGTATGTGCAATTTTGTAAAACAGAAAATTTTGTGTGAGTGTGAAGTGTTGAAAGCAAGAATAAGTAGCAACAATAAGAGACAAACACACAAACATAGCAATTTATAGTGGTTCGATGCTACTCCTTGCACCTACATCCACTCCCCAAGAATCTCTTGGAAATTTTCTCCACTAATCGTTCTTCAAACGATTACAATACTAGCTAACCCAGCTAGCTTCTTGTTTCACAGGCACAAGGGAGTCTTTCCTTAGCTTTCTCAGCTAACTTCTTGTTTCCGGGTACAAGAGAGCCTTACAAATCACCAATTATGGGTTTGGCACACCCTACATAAGTTTCAACCAAGTTGAAACTCAAACAAACTCACAATAAAAAGAGTTTCAGAAATTTCAGTTCCTCAATGAGCAAATGGAACAATAAAGGCACTTTATACTTTTTAAAGACCTCCCCCTTTGAATAAGCTTCTCCTCTTTAAATGTTGGAGTTATGAGCACTTGAAGGAGCCTCTTGGGTAGTTGGAAGGAGTCTTGAATAAGCCTTGAAGGAGTTTCAAACACTATAGCTCACTATCTTTTCAAAACTGGAAGGAGTTTCTTGATTTTTCCCTTTGTTTTCCTCACTTTTCTCACTTGTAATCCCTAAAAAATGCTTCCAATCTCTTGCTAATCAATCCCATTTACGAGTATTTATAGTTTACTGTGGGATTGGAATGTTAAACTAGCCATTTGTGACCGTTAGAGATGCAGAACTAGCCGTTACAGCATTTCTGGGCAAGTTAGTCGACTCTAGAGTCGATTACTTTTGTTAAAACTTCTGTTCTGACCACAGTAGCCGACTCTAAAGTCGGCTAACTTCAAGAAGCTTGCTGTCTTGGCCACAGTAGCTGACTCCATAGTCGGCTAACTTTTGGGAGTTTACTGTTTTGCCATAGTAGCCAGCTGGTTAGTTGGCTAACTTGATTTTTCTCACTGTTTTGCCACAGTAGCTGACTAATTAGTTGGCTAACTTAGTAAAACTTGCTGTTAACTCTCTTGTGGCATAATTTTGACTTGATAGCTTCCAAAGTAGTTGACTAAAAGCTTCAATCTTCTATTCTAAGTGCTGGTAGCTGCTGTAGAAGTTGATTAATTCCTCCAAAACTTGAAAACTCATTCCATAAACAAGAAAACTCATTGAAATGAAGAAGATAATTGTTCTAGCTCTCATAATTTGAACTTTCTTCATTTGAAAACCTTCCAAACATATGAGAATTTCACTTGATTGATGTTTGAATCATTCTAGCTCTCATAATTTTGAACTTTCTTCATTTAAAAACCTCCCAAATATCTGAAATTCACTGAATTGAGGCTTGAATCATTCTAGCTCTCATAATTTTGAACATTCTTCATTTGAAAACCTCCCAAACATATGAAATTCACTGAATTGAGCCTAGAATCATCCTTAGTTGATCTTAATTTTCTATAAAAATTCTTCTTTTGAATCATAAACCCATTTAGGTGCTTGAAATCATTTTAATCATCTTGATGATTCATGTACGCCTGCATTTCAATATGATTCTCCGCAAAACTCATTAGTAACTTAATTGTTTTGTGATTATCAAAATCAATGTGAAGTTAACAATCTTCCCCTTTTTGATGATGATAAAACCATTAAGTATACAATTAAAATAATAATTCAATAAGATAAAGCAGTGCAATATTGAACTTGTTCATAGGATTAAGACAATTTAGCTCATGTTAGGAGAGGATTCAGAAATCAGTTTCATGTGTAAGTTTTGTACCAAAAACTTAAAAATGTGTGCCAAAAGTTTGAATTTTGTATCAAAATCTTTGAAAACAATGTGACAAATATTTTTCATGTTCAACTACAGAGAAATCATATTTTTGAAGAGATTTAAGGAGGGTTTCATGCTAAAAATCTGAATTTTGGCTGAAATTCTGAATTTTGCGACAAAGAGATGAATTTTATGCCAAAATGCTGAATTTAGTGCCAAAGACAAAAGTTATGTTCTAGAAATAAAGCATTGTACCAATGAACTGAATCTTTGTGCTGAAACGACAGTTATGACTTTAAAAATGTAGAGTTTCAGTCCGTGCCAAAGGCGTGCCAAAAGCGTGCCAAAATTCTGCATAGTGTACTGAAACTTTGATTTTTGATACCAAAAGTTTCAATTTAAAAATAGATTTCAAGTAGAGCTTGTTTGTTTGAAATGCAAGTAAAACTTAAGTGAAAAACAACAAGTTTCTTCTTCTCCTTTTGTAAAAACAATCTTACTCTCAAAAACTTTGTTCTTTCCTTTGAAAAATTGAAATTTGCTGAAATATTTGCATGAATTATACTTTTTCTCCCCCTAAACATATGCTTACATTATTCTCACTTAGAAATACTAAATTTTTGAAAACTTTACCAAAACATGCTGAAATATTTTGAAACCTCTGAAACTTTCAAGAATTTTACTGAAACATTTTTGAAACATGATGAAAACTTTCTGAATTTTTGAAAAACTTTCTGAAACATGATGAAAAAAACTTTCTGAAATATGATGAATAAGAATTCTTCTCCTTTTAAATATATGCTTCTTTTCTCTCCCTTTTTGTCATCAATCAAAAAGGATGTGAGAAGTTATGCATTTAATTTTGAATATCTCGCCCTTAATAGTTCAATTTTAGAATATCCATGATATATATATTAAAGTAAAGAAATTACACAAGTAATGTTTGATACCACAAAATTTCATAAAGAAGAATATTTCATTAAGTAGATATTTCATACACAAGATTTTATAACAAAGAGGAAATCTGATACCACATTTGTAATACAAGATTTCATAAATACAAAGCAACATTCATAACATAAGATTTCATTGTATACACAAAGTGCTAATACAAACATTCAAATACATAGAAGAACCTAGTACATTCTAATCAAAACAAAGCAAACTAGTACATTAAAAATAAATAAAGCAACCTAAACAATCTAAACTATTCCTCATCAGAGGAAGATACAACAGAGGGCTGAGTGGATGATCCAGTGCCACGTCCTCTCGAAGAAGGGCGGTAGATGTATGAGGTGGCCTGGCACGAGGGTGAGTAGGCTGTGGAGGAGGCTGAAATGGCTGGGATGGAGGCTTAAATGCAACAAGAGCCAACTGATCACTAATGGTTGAGACTGAATGGTGAAGAAGGCCAATGGATATCTCTACTCTCTCAGATTTCTCACCAAAGGCCATGATCTGAGCTCGCAACTGTCTCAACTCCTCAGACATGCGGGCAAACTTCTCTGAGTCACGGCTTGATCCTGCCCCATGGTCTCTCATCTCCTGAAGCAGCAGCCTTCCATTCAGAATACTCATGGAGTGCTCCAACCTCTCCAACATCATCAGTATCTGGGACAATGTCTCATTCACTGTAGAAATGTGTGGTACCATCATAAACTCATCAGTAACCACTGTCCCCTGAACTTCTACCGGAGATAACTGAGGTCACCTCCCTCACAATATACTACAGCTGCTCCTGATTAAGTTCAACTGATGTCCTCTGTGGTGCAGGGAGCTCCTCAAGATGCTGTTCAGATCTGGGTCTAGCTCTCTTATGAGAAGATGATGATGGTCCCTCAGCAAACACCTCAATCTCATCCTCTCTACCTCTCCCTCTGGACCATCTGCCACCAACCTTCATAAATCCCATTCGGCAAAGAGAATGCTCATTGTAGACATTCGAATGGTGCAACATGGTTGTCTCTTCACCCCTTAGTCTTACTCCAAAGTGTTTAAAAAAGTGGGTGAGGAGCATACCATATGGCAGGGCAGTCCTAAGTCTATTGAATGTCTCTTTCAATATAGTCAACATCAGCTCAGGGAAGTCAAATGGGGTGTCACTAACCAGATGATACATCAAACACAGATCTCTCTCAGTGACCAAGTGGAAACTCCCAGCACGAGGTATGAAGATCCTAGATATAATGTGGTGGAGTCTCATCTCAACACTCAAAGAGTTGGCAAGCACTCTATCAATCCCCTCCCCATCATCTTTTCCAAGAACGGCTTCAATCCGCTGTGCCCTTTCTTCAGGGAGATCATCCCAAAAACCATCGACCGGCACTCTTAGAATATTTTCAATAATATCATGGTCTAAATTGATTCTGACTCCCTTCACTACTGATGAAGCAGACATGAAATTGACAGACAGATTTTGATAGAATTCTCTTACCAAGGAGGGGTAGATGGGGACCTCAGTTCTACACATATATGACCATCCTCTCTGTTGGAGTATTCTTCCAATGCCGAACCCTTCACGAGCAAGGAAGCCAAAGCCGACTACCCGTCCATTGGATATGGGTCTCGTGGACAAAGATTGAACCTCGGAGACATAGGAGGAAGAGGGCAAAGCCGGGAGAGGCGTGGCTCTCTCTCGCGGGTCCTCAGAGCTTCCTCCTTGCCGTGCACAGGGGATTCTCACCAGTGGAGCCATCAAGCAAGGGTGGATGATTGGAAGAGAGAATCTAAGGAAAATGAGAGGGATTTGGAGGGATCAAGGCTTGGAAAAAATCTGAAAGGAAATGGATGGAGATTTGAGAGTGGGAGTTGGACGGTCGCTCGATTGCCCTTATAACTTGAGTGATCGGGCGATTTAGTCGGCTCACGAGCTGGCTAATTTCAATTAGCCGTCAGCCCAAACGGCTCAGAAACAGGGGAAAAGATGCCTGGGCTCCAAATTGATCAGGGATTTTCATGCAAAATGATTTTTAATGGTTATGCATGTTATGGGATCATCTAGGGGGGTCTGTTGGGCTAATTATCATGATTTTTAATCATTAAAAACATGCCCAGAAAAAATTTAAAAATTCAATCTATCTAGCTGACTCATTTAATCAGGGGGTCAATCATGCCAAGTTCTCTTCTAATTTCATAAAATCTATTTTGATCAAGGGATTTTATGAAAATATCAGCTAATTGCCTATCAGTACTAACAAAATCAAGAATTATATCTTTATTTTGAACATGATCTCTAATGAAATGATGTCTAATTTCAATGTGTTTAGTCCTAGAGTGCTGAATTGGATTTTTAGTTAAGTTTATGACACTAGTATTATCACATCTTATGGGAATATCTTTAAGTTTGATGCCATAATCTTCTAGTTGTTGCTTGATTCACAAGATTTGAGCACAACAACTCCCAGTAGCAATGTATTCAGCCTCAGCTGTAGACAAGGCTACTGAAGTTTATTTCTTGCTAAACCAGGAGATTAAGTTAACTCCTAAAACTTAGCAAGTTTCACTAGTTGATTTTCTATCAATTTTACAACCAGCAAAATCAGAATCAGAATATCCAATCAAATCAATAGAAGAGTGTTTGTCATACTAAAGTCCAAGATTTTTAGTGCCATTTAAGTATCTTAAAATTCTTTTAACAACATTTAAATGTGCTTCTTTAGGATTTGCTTGAAATCTATGCTACACTAAATAGAATATCAGGTCTACTTGCAGTTAAATACAAAAGAGAACCTATTATGCCTCTATAAAGCTTTAAATCAACATTTTTGCTACTTTCATTCATATCAAGTTTGCATGATGAGCTCATAGGAGTACCGGCACACTTAGAATTCTCCATGCTAAACTTCTTTAAAATTTCTCTTGTATACTTGCTTTGGCTAATGATGATCCCATCTTCTGCTTGCTTAATTTGAAGTCCAAGAAAATAGTTGAGTTCTCCCATCATGCTCATCTCAAACTCCCCCTGCATGAGCTTAGCAAAGTCTTGACACAAGAGTTCATTAGTAGCACCGAAAATGATGTCATCTACATAAATTTGCACAATAAGCATATCATCATTTTCTCTTTTTATAAATAATGTAGTGTCTACATTTCTTCTAACAAAATTATTATTTATCAAAAATTTGCTCAATCTATCATACCATGCCCGGGGTGCTTGTTTCAAACCATATAATGCTTTGTTTAATTTAAAAATAAGGTTTGGATGTTCATGATTTTCAAAACTGGGTGGTTATTCAACATATACCTCTTCAGCAATATAACCATTCAAAAATGCACTTTTAACATCCATTTGAAATAATTTAAAGTTTATGAAGCATGAAAAGGCAAGTAATAATCTAATAGCTTCCAATCTAGCAATTGGAGCAAAGATTTTATCAAGATCAATGCCTTCTTCTTGATTATAACCTTTAGCTACCAATCTTGCCTTATTTCTAATGATGTTTCCATGTTTATCTAATTTATTTATAAAAACCCATTTAGTGCCAATTATGGAGTAATCTATTGATCTACTAATTAAAGTCCAAACATTATTTCTTTCAAATTGATTTAATTCTTCATGCATAGCATTTATCCAATCAGGGTCATCTTTAGCATCATCAAAACATTTAGGTTCAATTTGTGAAACAAATGCCAAATGATTGCATGCATATCTATAAGAAGATCTAGTTCTTACATCTTGAGATGGACTACCAATGATTAGATCTTTGGGGTGATTGTGAACATACCTCCACTCTTTTTCTAAACCTTGTGTACCTTGAGTTTCAGCTTGTTGAAGTGCTTCAATGGTGTCTTCTTGACTGATTTGCTCATTTGTATCTTCTTTGTCCTTCAATGTGATCTCTTGCATTCCTTCTTTAAATAATCTTGCATCATCAATAGCTTCTTTCTTCCTTGATGGAAGGTCATTAGTTTCATCAAATACTACATGTATAGATTCTTCTACCACCAAAGTTTTCTTATTAAAAACTCTATATACTTTACTGTTAAAGGAGTAGCCAAGAAAAATTCCTTCATCAGTTTTGGCATCAAATTTATCAAGATTAGATTTACCATTGTTTAAAATAAAACATCGACACCCAAAAACATGAAAATACCCAATATTTGGTTTTTTACCTTTCCAAAGCTCATATGTGATCTTTTTCAAAATGGGTCTTATCAAGGCTCTGTTTAAAACATAACATGCTGTGTTAATTGCTTCAGCCCAAAAATATTTTGGGAGATTACTTTCACACAACATGGTTCTTGCTATTTCTTCAAGAGTCCTATTCTTTCTCTCAACTACTCCATTTTGTTGAGGGGTTCTTTGTGCAGAAAAATTATGATTGATTCCTTTTTCATTACAAAAACTTTCAAAATTCTGATTTTTAAATTCTTTTCCATGATCACTACGAATAGATAAAATTTGAAGACCTTTTTTATTTGTGATTTTTCTGAAAAACTTTAAAAATTCAGAAAAAGCTTCATCTTTACTTGCTAAAAATAAAACCCATGTAAAACGAGAGAAATCATCAATAATTACAAAACCATAGCGTTTTCCACCTAGACTTGTGGTTTTAGTAGGTCCAAATAAGTCCATGTGCAAAAGCTTTAAAGGTCTAGAAGTTGAAACCATATTTTTGGATTTGAATGAAACTCTAGTTTGTTTTTCAAATTGGCAAGCATCACAGATTTTATCTTTTTTAAAACTTAATTTTGGCAAACTATTTACTAAATCTCTTTTGATTAGTTTGAAAAGCAAATCTATGCTAACATGAGCAAGTCTACGATGCCATAACTAGCTAGATTCATTAAACTTAGAATTCATGACAACTAGACATTCTATATTTTGGTCATTTAGCTCATTCAAATCTACAATATAAATATTTCCATGTCTATGACCAATAAATTTCATGCTATCATCAGCAGGATTTGTAATCAAGCAAATAGATGATTCAAAAATGACTTTAAAACCTTTATTACATAATTGACTAATGCTTAACAAATTATGTTTTAAACCATCAACAAGAAGAACAATATCTATAAAGATATGGGAAGTGATACCAATTTTACCAATGCCAATGATCCTTCCTTGAGCATTGTCTCCAAAAGTAACAACTCCTCCATCCTTAGCTTATAAAGTGATGAATTGAGATTCATCACCCGTCATGTGTCTTGAGCACCCGCTATCCAAGTACCATTTTCTTTTTGCATTTCGGGTCACAAGACACACCTGCACCCACAAATTTAAGTCAAGTTTTTAGGTACCCAAGCTTTCTTGGATCCTTTGGGGTTAGCATGAATGGTTCCTTTAGGAACCCAAATTTTCTTAATATTCTTGTTGATGTGAGAGTTACATGCAAAGGCCTTATGTCTTGATTTACCACATTTGAAACAAGTAATTTTTGGCAACTTGTTGGGGGAACAAAAATGTTTTTCAAAAATTTTTGTTTCTTTAAGGGATTATAGCCTAATCCAGCTTTATTGAAAATAGCCCTTTAGTTTTCAAGAATCATTTATAGTTTTGTAGAGCTTAAGATGAATTTATCAACAATGGGTTTAAGTTTGCTCACCTCATTTTTCAAATTCAGATTTTCCTAGGTTAAAATAGAATTTTCATTTGAAAGCTTTTCTTTTTCAAAAACTAAACTTTGGATTTGGTTTCTCAAATCTTTATTTTTGGCACCTAACTTTTTGAATTCAGTAAGTAAATCATAAAATGCATCTTGCAATTCATCAAATGTGAATTCAGTTTGAGAGTTAGAAATTACCTCTTCTTCATAGGCCATGAGACACAAGTTTGTTGTTTCTTGTTTCTCATCATCTGAACTTGTATTATCACTATCACTCCAAGTTGCCATCATAGCCTTCTTTTTAAACTTCTTGGGACCTTTCTTAAGTTATGGACGGTCAGCCTTAAAGTATCTCGGTTTCTTACATTCATAGCAAATAGGAGGCTGCTCTTTTTCCTTCTCTTTGCTGAATTCTTCTTTTATAAAAGGCCTCCTCTTTACTCCTTGTTTCTTCTTCCTCATGAATCTTCTAAATTTTCTTATGATGAGAGCTAGCTCATCATCTCCATCACTTTCTTCAGAAGATTCATCACATTCCTTCTTTCGGTCTGAACATTTTAGAGCCATGTTCCTCCTCTTTTTGATCTCTTCCTCATCTTGATGTTGTTTAACTTGAATTTCATGGGTCATCAGCGATCCTATGAGCTCTTCTAGAGGAAGGATGTTGAGGTCTTTTGCTTCTTGAATTGCAGTCATTTTGGCTTCCCATGACCTAGGCAAAGATCTCAAAATTTTTCTCACTAGATCACTGTTAGTGTAAGATTTGCCAAAGCTTTTAAGACCATTCACAATATCAGTAAATCTAGTAAACATATCAGTAATGGATTCAAATGGTTCCACTTTAAACAGTTCATATTTATGCACAAGCATATTGATTTTAGATTCCTTTACTTGATTTATGCCTTCATGGGTGACTTCAAGTCTATCCCAAATCTCTTTAGCAGAAATACAAGTAGATATTCTATTAAACTCATTTGCATCAAGAGAATAATATAAAACATTCATGGCCTTAGCATTGAGCTGTGCCATTTTCTTATCATGCTCATCCCAATCCACTTTCGATTTGGAAACATCAATACCATTTGTTTTAAGGATAGGTGTGTGAGGGCCATTAATTACGTCTACTCCCCAAGAATTTCTTGAGAATTTTCTCCACTAATCGTTCTTCAAACGATTACAATCCTAACTAACCCAGCTAGCTTCTTGTTTCACAGGCATAAGGAAGCCTTTCCTTAGCTTTCTCAGCTAACTTCTTATTTTCGGGCACAAGGGAGCCTTACAAATCACCAATTATGGGTTTGGCACATCCTACACAAGTTTCAACCAAGTTGAAACTCAAACAAACTCACAATAAAAAGAGTTTCAGAAATTTCAGCTCCTCAATAAGCAAATAGAACAATAAAAGCACTTTACACTTTTTTAAGACCTTCCCCTTTGAATAAGCTTCTCCTCTTTAAATGTTGGAGTTATGAGCACTTGAAGGAGTCTCTTGGGTAGTTGGAAGGAGTCTTGAATGAGCCTTGAAGGAGTTTCAAACACTACAGCTCACTATCTTTTCAAAACTGGAAGGCTGAAACTTTCTTGATTTTTCTCTTTATTTTCCTCACTTTCCTCACTTGTAATCCCTCAAAAATACTCCCAATCTCTTGCTAATCAATCCCATTTACAAGTATTTATAGTTTACTATGGGATTAGAATGTTAAACTAGCCGTTTGTGATCGTTAGAGATGCAGAACTTAGTCGTTACAGCATTTCTGGGCAAGTTAGTCGACTCTAGAGTCGACTACTTTTGTTAAGACTTCTGTTATGACCACAGTAGCCAACTCTAGAGTCGGCTAACTTCAAGAAGCTTGCTGTCTTGGCCACAGTAGCCGACTCCAGAGTCGGCTAACTTCTGAGAGTTTACTGTTTTGCTATAGTAGCCGGCTGGTTAGTCGGCTAACTTGATTTTTCTCATTGTTTTGCCATAGTAGCTGACTAATTAGTTGGCTAAGTTGGTAAAACTTGCTGTTAACTCTCTTGTGGCATAATTTTGACTTGATAGCTTCCAAAGTAATTGACTAAAAGCTTTAATCTTCTATTCTAAGTGCTGGTAGCTGCTGTAGGAGTTGATTAATTCCTCCAAAACTTGAAAACTCATTCCATAAACAAGAAAACTCATTGAAATGAAGAAGATAATTGTTCTAGCTCTCATAATTTGAACTTTCTTCATTTGAAAACCTTCCAAACACCTGAATTTCACTTGATTGATGTTTGAATCATTCTAGCTCTCATAATTTTGAACTTTCTTCATTTAAAAACCTTCCAAATATCTGAAATTCACTGAATTGAGGCTTGAATCATTCTAGCTCTCATAATTTTGAACTTTCTTCATTTGAAAACCTCCCAAACATATGAAATTCACTGAATTGAGCCTGGAATCATCCTTAGTTGATCTTGGTCTTCTACAAAAATTCTTCTTTTGAATCATAAACCCATTTAGGTGCTTGAAATCATTTTTAATCATCTTGATGATTCATGTATGCCTGTATTTCAATATGATTCTTCACAAAACTCATTAGTAACTTACTTAATTATTTTGTGATCATCAAAATCAATGTGAGGTCAACACCTACTTTAGAGTGATGCTTTCAACTGGTGGCAGCTCAAGGAACGAAAGCAAAGAGGCAAGATACTTTAAGAAAGCCTTTTATGACAAGTACTTCTCAAGGAGTGTCCAGGATCAGATGGAGAATGAGTTCATCAGGTTGGAGCAGCAAAATCTGATCGTAGCCCAATATGAGGCCGAGTTTACCAGAGTGGCCCAATTTGCTTTTGATTTAATGGCTATAGAAGATGCCAAGATCTGATGATTTGTTTGAGAACTGAAGCATTGAGTGAAGTAGCTAGTGCATGTTTTTGAGCTTCCTACCTATGCAGCTATTGTTAGTAAGGCCTTGCTGGTGGAAAGTGACATGAATGATGTGTAGCGAAAAAGGAACTAGCAAATGAAGAGGAAGAAGCCCTTTCTTGGTCAGGGTTCGGGGCAGTCAAAGAAATGAGGTTCATACCATGCTCCATCTAGCTAGAAGGATAATAAAACCCAATACCCTCATTATGGGAAGAACCACCCAGGCAAGGATTGTCGCAGATTGACTAGTGCCTGCTTCATCTGTAGGAGGATGACCATAAAATCGCCACCTGTCCTTTCAAAAAGGGTCCATAGCCTTCTTTAAATCAAGGAAGGAATCAGCAACAACGCAGAACTCAGAGAAGGATTTATACCCTTACACAATAGGATGTTGTTGCTTCCAACTCGGTGGTAAGAGGTATGTTTATTAATTTAAGATTTTTAATTATGGCTTTGATATCTTGTGTAGTTGGTTAATCTTGAATGATAGATAAGAAAGAAAAATATTATAATTAAATTTTATGACATCTAAGAGAAGTTAAATTTTATTATCAGGTATGATAAAAGTAGCCAATTCTTTTGCTCACACCTTAGTTGACTACGGTGCTATACACTCATTTGTATCTGATGATTTTATTGCCAAGAATACATCTTTGACACCTATCCCATTAGAGCTAGAGTTGAATATTACCCTTCCTAATGGAGATGTGCTAGTAGTGGACTCAATATGTCAATCTTACTTGGTGAATATTGAGGATAAAGACTTCGAAGCTGATCTGCTTGTCCATCAATTAGGAGATCTTGATGTAATGTTAGGGATGGACTGGTTGGCCTCCCACCATGCTTCAGTAGACTGTTTCAGAAAGAAAGTAATTTTTAAAATTCTTAATTATCCTAAATTTAGTTTTGCTGGAAGTCAAGAGAATTTTGCATCAATGATGGTGTCAGCTTTGCAAGCTGAGAAATATTTGAGGAAAGGTTATGAGGGGTTTCTTGCTGTGGTTAAAGATCTTCAACAACAATAGATAAAGTTGAAAGATATTCCAGTAGTTAGGGGATTTTTTGAGGTCTTTCTGGAGGAATTGACTGAATTGCTCTTAGATCGAAAGGTGGAGTTCACTATTGATCTAGCTCTTGGCACTAGACCTATCTCCAAGCTCCTTATCGAATAGCCCCAGTTGAATTAAAGGAGTTGAAAGGTCAGTTGTAGGAGTTATTAGATAGAGGATTTATCAGACTCAGTGTTTCTCCTTGGAGTGCCGCAGTGTTGTTTGTCAAGAAAAAGGATGGTAGTTTTTGGCTTTGCATTGCTTACCGAAAAATTAATAAGGTGACAGTGAGGAATAAGTATCCTTTTCCGAAGATTGACGACCCGTTTAATCAACTTCAGGGAGCACAGGTGTTCTCAAAAATTGGTCTTCGATTAGGTTATCATCAGCTTAAAGTTAAATCAGGGAATGTGCCCAAGACTGCATTTAAAACCAAGTATGGCCATTATGAGTTCTTGGTAATGCCATTTAGATTGACAAATGCCCCGACAGCTTTCATAGACTTAATGTATAGTGTACTTAAGCCATACTTGGATCAGTTTGTAGTTGTGTTCATTGATGATATCTTGGTGTATTCAAAAAGTCAGAAGGAGCATGAGGACCATCACTTAAGGACTGTTCAGCAAACTTTTCGAAAAAAGAAGCAATATGCTAAGTTGCAGAAATGTAATTTTTGGATAAACCAAGTCTCCTTCTTAAGATGGCAATTCTGTATATCTGAAGTAAATAGAGGTTGTTGTGAATTGGAATCGACCTTCTAACATATTTGAAGTTAGGAATTTCTTAGGGCTGCTTGGTATTACTGTAGGTTTGTTGAGAGCTTCTCTTGTATTGCTCTGCCTTTGACTCGCTTAACCCAAAAGCGAATAAAATTTGAATGGACTAAAGATTGTGAGCAAAGTTTTCAGATGCTAAAGCAATGTCTGGTGCCAGCCCCAATCCTTATCCTTCTATCAGGATTTGGGGGATTTTTCTTGTACATCGATGCATTTTGGAAGGGTTTGGAATGTGTCCTGATGCAGAATAGGAGGGAAAAAGAGGTATCATATCAGAGATATTAGATACCAGTAGTATGTTTTGCTTGTGATACCAAACATCAACCAATTTAATGATGAACAATTGTTTATTCTCTTTTGACTCTTTCCATCGATCGCTAGCCAAAGGAGGGGTTACATGCGACGCTGCTACATATCCTTGAGTCTCAGCCAGCTGCCTCTACGTCAGTGCTAATCATCATGTCCCCAAATTCTCACCCGTGGAAGGACAGCAGCAGCACGTTGCTGCTATGTTGCTTTCAGCTGATCCTTTACCATTTAGCAAATAAACACCATGAGCCCATGTTTGAGCTATATTTAGCTTGTAAAGTCAATTTTAATTCAAGGATTGGCCTTGGATTCTCAATCCATGACTAGTTTGAAAAGAAAAGACTGAACCTGCTACTGGCCCAAAACACTTCATACGTAGCACTAAATACAGACCAATTTGACTGATTAAAGGGATAAAAAACTTATGATTCTTTCTGTATTCTTGTCTCATAATGCCAGAAGGCACTAGTTCTTAGATAATTATAACCATGACTAGTGTTAATGTCAAGGGATGCTTGAAAGCCGAAAAATATGGCTCATAATTTTGAAATGGTTCATAATTCAGTTCTAGTTACATGATTTGTGCTGCCATTTCTTATACTAACCGAATCTTTAAGGTTTTTTCTGATCATGGTTCAAGAAACTCACTGTTACATCATATGTTCAGTGTGGTGCAGAAGGACAGACGAGCTTGTGGATGGACCCAATGCTTCTCACATTACACCTTCAGCTCTGGATAGGTGGGAGGCGAGGTTAGAGGATGTCTTTGCCGGTCGCCACTATGACATGCTCGATGCTGCTCTATCACATACTGTTTCAAAATTCCCAGTTGACATTCAGGCATGTCTTTCTTCCATGTAATTGATAGAAGCAAACTTTTTTGGCTTTGTTCTTTTTTTGAGTGATTTTTTTGGCTTCATTCTGATTTTCAAATTTATCTTGAAGTAGTACAAAAAGAAAAAAGAGAAAAAGGAAATCTAAATCCCTTCATATTGACTCTTAGGCATTTTAGATAGCTCTGATATTCAAAATTTTATCTATTTCTTTGGCACTAATGACAGCATGAGGAGTCCTTATGCATGGCATTCGGATTATTGTCTAGTGGCCAAAAGAGAGAGTTTTGAGGCCTGGAGTGTTGTTGAAAACTTAACATTTCCCTTCTTTGCTTTGATGTCAATGAGTCACCTCAAGGATCATCTACATATTTGCATCTCTCAATGAAGGCTCCAAGTTCACATTGCTCAGATGCTTAGCCAAAAAAAAAAAAAAATTGCCTACCACTGTAACATTTCCAGTTTAATTTTCAGAAACTTGGTAAACAAATTAAACTTGCATTATTGATGCATGCATGGATGCTAGCAATACAGGTCTCCCATTTGACTGCTCATCCGGAATTTGAGTTTCTTTGCACATTTCAGCCATTCAAGGACATGATTGAAGGGATGCGGTTGGACCTTAAGAAGTCAAGATACAAGGAACTTTGATGAGCTGTATGGTTATTATGTAGCTGGGACCGTCGGACTAATGAGTGTGCCCGTCATGGGTACTGCTCCAGAGTCCAAGGCAACAACAGAGAGCGTATATAGTGCTGCTTCGGCTTTAGAGATGGCAAACCAGCTCACCAATATACTCACAGAGATGTAGGAAAAGAGTAAGTGTTGCTTTTCATCTTAGTTATTACTTGCAATTTTCCTCTAATATGTTCTCCAAACTATCTGTATGCAGTATTCTATTTTATCTAAAAACTAGGAAAACTTGTTGCAAATGTTTTCTTTTCTTCTACTTATTGATGAATATTTCCTCAGTGCAAGTAGAGGCAGGATTTATCTGCCACAGGATGAGCTCGCGCAAGCCGGCCTTTCAGATGAAGATGTGTTTAATGGGAAGGTGACTGACAGATGGAGAAGCTTCATGAAGAGCCAAATTAAGAGGGCACGGATGTTCTTCCAGGAAGCAGAGAAAGGTGTGACCGAGCTCAATCAAGCTAGTAGGTGGCCGGTAAAATCAATCTCTCTCTTTCTTTCTTTCATTATTTTAATGCGCATCAATCAATGTTTCCTCTCCGTTGAACCAAATATAAAATGGGCACGGCCATTTTTGAGAGAGTAATAGGCTTAGCAATCTTCTTAGCTGTCTATTGTTGCCAAAACAGTAGCCATTGTTACAGAGGCCTGTCTTGTTAATCCTTTTATCCCATTAAACAGAGTTGCCTTTCGGGAACTTCTGTTAGGAGAAAACTTAGACCAGTTACATCCTAGAACATCAATGGTAGTAATTAGCTCACAGACCCTTTTTTTTTTTTCAATCTTTAACATTAAAAACTGACTCTGAAAACACTTGTGCATGGCCTGTTGCAGGTGTGGGCTTCTCTGTTACTGTATCGGCAGATCCTTGATGAGATTGAAGCAAATGATTACAATAATTTCACGAAGAGGGCTTATGTTAGCAAAGCAAAGAAGCTAATGGCTCTGCCCATTGCTTATGGAACATCACTTATTAGCCCGTCTCCTCGGAAGCAGACATTATAACAAGAGCGCGAAGATTTGTAGGCTGTCCTTTACTTCCACGAATTGGTGATGTATAAATTATATATCTTCATGGAACACTTAGACCGGATAGATCTACATTGTCTATATTAAATACTAGAATCAAGGAAGATAGTGCATGTTGCTTCCTCAAATTAGGAAATGCACCAGCTTATTCTGCCTTCGTATTCATTGCTGTTGCGATGATTAAGAATAAAATTAAGATAAATTAATCAAGATTAAGCCTTAATTAAAATTTATCATTTAAAATAGGCTTCTCTTCTGTTTTTGTGAATGTTCCGTGGTGGATGGAGAGAAAAATTTCAGTGAAGACGATTGCTAGTGAGAAGAGAGAGAGAGAGAGCAAGAATTTTTGAGAAATCAAAGCTGGACCATATATTTTCATATCTTTTCATTATTTTGTATTTTAATTTCTCCTTTCCTTCTAAGTTTCGTTCTTCCCAACATTTTGGCTAGTGAACCACCATTGAAGGGTGTAGTTTTAAACCCCTTCACCATGGAGTATTATTGGAGCTGAAGCTAAAGCTGTCGGTGAGGTAGGAAGGCCGAAAAAAATGTTGTGTTCTATTTTTCATTTATGTTTCTTAATAATTTTCTCAATTCCAGCTGATAGGGTGGGAGATCTTCTAATTAAAGAGTGGGGGAGGATCATCAAGGCGAGGCAAACTTCTGGGGAAGTTCAGATCGTCACCGGCAACTTCAGCAAAGCAAAGGTAAAATTTTTTCTCCTCTGTTTTCTGATTTAAACTGAGAAACCGATGGGATTTTGGAAGACTCATGAGTTGGTTGATGCCGGAGTGCTCGTTGACGAGGGGGTGCCGCCGCCACTGCTGCCACGATGGCCGGAGGCGAGGTGGCTTATGCGACAGAGAGAGAATAGAGAGAGGAAGAACGAACGAGAGAAAAAGAGCAGAGAGAGGGAGGGAGACGAGAGAGAGAGAGAGAGCAGAGACTAGAGAGAGAGAGTAGAGAGAGGGAGAGAAGAGAGGGAAAGAAAAAGAGGAACAATAGCTCTTGCATCGAGGCAGATTGGGGTGTGAGGGTGTGGGAGAAGAAGGCTAAGGCCTTCTTAACGGGTTGGGCCTGAACTAGTGAACCAGTTGGTTTAAGTTGGTTGAAGTCTTGGGGCTAGTTTTAAAATAAAAAATAAAAAAATATTAGGATTTGATTATAGAATACATGGAAGTTGGCTAAACTCACTATGTAGATTTAGATCTAAGCTTAGAGATGTGTAATTTGATCTCTATTTCACCCAAAAATTATATGATGTTCATGTTGAGTTGGAATAAAATGGTTTGAATAAGCTCAAAAAAACACATTTATTTAAAATTATATCGATCAAATCAGACCTTGAGAACTAAACTATTATGATTAGCAATGAGTCTAGTTTTGGTAATGGTGTTTAAATTGAATAACGGCCAAGCTAATTATAGGAAAATTTATCGACGAAAGTAGGGGCATTTTTGTAAATATTGCAAAGTTATGAAAACTTGTAAAACTAGAAAATAATTAAATTTGGGATAAAAAGTAGTAACTAGGGGGTTGCTAGACATTGAGTGAGAGGGGTAAAAGAGTTATTTTTTAGATTTTGGACTAGAGGGGTAAAATAATAATTTTATTAGTTATGGATTTTGATAAATTAATTATTTATATGGGATTATAAGTGATCATTGACTATACGTATTGCATTGAGGAGTTATTAGAATAGCGATATAAGGTAAGAGTTCTATACCCTACTGTTGTGTAATATGTTTTCATGATGTGCATGCTTGCATATATTATATTTTATTATGAAATTTCCTTGCATGATTTGAGATGAGTATTATGAATTCTTGTGGATTTATGTGTATATTACAGTATATTATTTTGATATAAATGGTTTTGGGTTTTTCAACTGTGCTTACGAGTTTTGGCATTCTAGCGTGTGGTGGCTTGGTGGTGCTATGGAGATGTTTGAGGGTGACTTAGTTGGGGAAGATGGTGTATGTGATGTGTATTATTGGTACGTGATATTAGTTCTAGCGGTGAGTTGGAGTACTACAGTGCTATTACTAGCCTAGACTGGCGGGCCGAGGAAGGGCATGAAGGTCGCGTAAGCTGAGTAGAATATAGTTATGACAGCTGACATGACTAAGTTTATTACGTTGGATACTAGTATTTAAGCCAATCTGGATGGAAGAAATATCACCAGGTTAGGTTGTTGACACGTAATACGGGCTCTTAGACGAAAACAGTATATACCAGGAATATTGCCTCGTGATGTGTATAGACTAAAGGAATGGCTCACTTAGTGATGTCTTTACGGGCACTGTGGGAAGGGTTAAAGAGGGAGGCCCAGAGCGAATTGTTTACTAAATGAGTGTGACTTGCTTAATAGTGTCTTGCATGCGAGGGTATGGATGTATGGATGTGAAGGTTATTTTGAGGTTGTGGTATGAGTATTCTGATGTGTGGAGGTGATGGTGAATATGTGGATGATTTGAGTGTGACTCTGATCATGGAGATGAGTTGGTGGTGGATAGGGACTTTTGGGTGGCTTGAATATTTCCTTTTGAGCATGAATTTTATTGGTTTCTCGAATGGATATATGTATTGTGATATTGTTTGTTCAAATATATTTTGACTATACTAAACTATTTATTTAACATATTCATGATAGTAAGTATAAAAGTTCTACTGAACTTTTTTAGCTCATTCCATTATATCTTATTTTTTTGCAGTAGAGGAGGATGATGCATACTTGATAAACGAAAGCTTTAGGGAGGAACCCTAGGAGTGAGATGAGGGAGCTGTTGTAGTTACTCTTTTGGGTATATAAACTTTTGTATATATATCAGATAAGGATGATATGTATAGGTTTGGTGATATAATATAGAAAATAATATATGCCTTATCTTTTATACTTGCATCTTATGATATGTTCAGATTGAGGTTAGCAGACCTGGCATACTCTTGAGCCTTGGTTTAAGGGTATACGGCCGTGTTGCGAGCCCCTAAACCGTGATTTACAATTGGGGGTTGTGACAGCTGCATCGCCATGTATAATAGTAGAAACAAGTATGATTCACTATAAGGTGAGCTCATTTTTTTGTGATTCTTTTGAATGATTGTTGTGTGACTCCATTGCATCGTTAATAGTTTCCTATGCTTAATCCAGCGTTGCATGCATGAAGCTAAGTGGTTAACAGAGCAACTATATTATTTTCTCCTGCTATACATGGAGAATTCTAGGGGCATTGCTTGCTGCAATGGTAAAGGCTTATGACCATATGGAATGGGATTTTTTTGGTTGATGAAAGGAGTGGATCACTTTGATTCAGGGGATTGCATCTTCAGCAAAAGCTGGGGCGCTAAGTCCGTCCTGGGCTGCGGCAAGGGGATCCACCTTTCAGCTCAATACTTGGATTCAGTGTCATGTTTGTTCGCCTCCCATCCCTCCCCTCATATTTCTTTCTTTTTTTTTTTTTCAGAGGGGCGTTTTGAAGGTATCGACAATTTTCAAACAATCGAATGATTAACATTGGTCTTGCCTCAGGTTTTTCCCTTGTTAGGCTGTAAGTAGTACTCAATGGCGGAAGTTGCTGCTTCAGAGAACTCGTTGCATCTGTAATTAGGGAGGTGTTGGAGTTGTTTTGTTTGCTTTGGAAAGGAGTCCCGACCGGATTATTGGGGGTGCTGAGGCCCGCCCTCTACCCTTTCTCCCTATTTTATTTGTACAGCGGTACAGTGCACCATCCAAGTTTGATACGTGATATGGCTAAATAATCTTTAAAACTAATTCTGCAAATTATGCAAGACCTACGATCTAATTATTTTTAAATTAATAGTCTCCGGACGTCTTGAAGAAATAAATTCATCCCAACCGTATAGAGGCGAGCTTACAATCAGCTCATCGTCTCTTTTTGATGATACATCTGAAAGAAAAAAAAGAAATTCTAAAATTTTTTCTAAAAAATCCTCATCAGAGTAGGCTGTAGCATATAGAATACTCTATTCTTTTGAGTCTTGAGCATGCTTACTAAGCGATAAGTTTGCAAAGGAACACATTCTCTTGAAACCTTTCCTATTATCTGCTCGACCAATTCCATCTTACTTGTATATATTTTTTTTTTCTAATAAATTTGGGAAAGTTATACTTTTCTATTCCAGTTAAAAAAAAAATTCAAATGTTAGAAGGTTACGGATCAAGACAAGTTAAATTATTAACAAATATCAATATTAGAAATCTAATATATCTAATGTAGTTGCTTCTCACTTCAACCATGGCTCACCTTTGATCCTAAACTTTCTAAGGCTTTACAAAAATATTTTAAAGAAAAACATAGTGAGCTCAAGCCTAATGTGAACCTCGTACACCCGCATGCATACGCATACATACATCAAATTATAAGATGCAATAGTTAAATATAATAATAAAAAAATATAATCAATATGAACCAGTATTACATTTTAAATACATATTTAGAAAGGCAATTTATCCAAATAATTATCTTTAAGGGCTAATGAGTATTAAAATAAGATAAAAAGAAAAAGCCTGGATTAAGATATGTTAGATATTGTCCTAAGGACTAATTTCCATTCCTTCATTCAGGTTGTAAGTGAATTGCCCTTAAGGTACAATAATTTGGCTTGATCTAGACCTCCTTCCATGAGCACGATCAGGTTGAAGATCTGACTTAGAAGCTCCTTCAAATGCCCAGCATCTTTGATACTTGCAATAAATTTGAACAGAAGCTTTGTGAAAGAAAGAATAAATAAGTTGTTATATATTAGTCCTTGTACTTAAAGCCTATTTATAGGCTTAGTCCAATGATCATAATGCCTGAAACGGAATTACATAATGTGATTTTTCTTCTTGATAGTCTTATGAGACAATCACATTCAGCACAATTAAAATTTTATTTGGGTGTTACATTCTATTTTAAAAAGATTTCGAATGTTGTATGGAATGCTCGTGAAATTAGTTGCACTATGTATTTTTTAAAAAAAAAACCATTAAATGCCTAATGATGTATGTGATCTATGCCTATTAGCACATGAAACCATGGCAACTATTATAATACTCCCATGCATATTCTTACATCAGATGGCTTAATAAGGGAAGGGGATTATAATGTCCTCATATATAGTCCCACATCGAATGAAAAAAAATGACTTAAAGAGTTATAAATAAAGTTTGCTTGCTATCCACATAAGAATTCACTAATAATAATAATAATAATAATAATAATATTATTATTATTATTATTATTATTATTATTATTATTATTATTATTATTATTATTCAATTCATTGCGAAGGTAGGTCGAAGACCCGTTGAAGAGGCTTAGTCCAAAGCCTCTGAGAATCGATGACTCTAGGGGAATGGGACGACTCGAGGCTAGCAGGCTTGCCCCCAATACCAGATTGTTCGCCCTGGTCAAAGGAAGGCGCCTCTGGAACCTTACGATCGTCCTCACACCTTTCGCTCTGTGTTCCTACCTCTAAAGAAGGCCACGACCATTTTTGCCCAGGGACTGGGTCTCCTCCAGCCAGGCACCTCTCTTACATCTTGATCTCATAACTCTCAGATCAAGGGCTCTAGGGATGAAGCACAGAGGTTAGACACCTTAGACGCTCACCGGCTAGTCGCTGGAGAGAGGTCAGGGAGTCGGCAAAGGTCTCGGGCTAAAGATATTAGTTTGCTCAAAAACTCCCTTTGACTGTCTTTGAATCATGAATATATGGAAACTGCATGGATGATTTTTCTCAAGTGGGAGAACCCGAAATTGTTCGCCTTTCTTCGTCACCCTCCTCTTACTCTCGCTTCGTCTTCTTTTATAATTTTAATAAAGTTTCGATGCATAGCACCATTGCCCTTAAGGGAAACAACCGCAAGGCTTTTATATTTCATGAATAAATATCTCATGATAGATCAATATGCCTTTCGTTATCATTTTTTTTGGCTAAGGATTTTTGTCATGACCCCTAATCATGAATCCCGATCTAAGGGCTTACAACACGGCCGCATACTCTTAAAGCATGGCTCAAAAGTATGCCAGGCCTGCTAACTTCAACCTGAACATATCATGAGATACAACTATAAAAGATAAAACACATATTATTTTTTATATTATATCATCAAACCTGTACATATCATCCTCATGTGATACATACAAAAGTCTATACACCCAAAAAAGTAACTACAATAGCTCCCTGATCTCGCTCCTAGGATTCCTCCCTAAGGCTTTAGTTTCTCAAGTATGCATCATTCTCATCTGCTGCAAAAAAATAAAATATAATGGAACGAGCTAAAAAGCCTTATGAATATGTTAAACAAACAGTTTAGTATAGTCAAAATATGTTTGAACAAACAATATCACAATACATATATCTGTTCGAGAAACCAATAAAATCCCTGCTCAAAAGGAAATATTTAAGCCACCCAAGAGTCCTTATCCACCACCAACTCATCCACGTGATCGTAGTCATACCCAAATCATTCATATATCCACCATCACCTCTATACATCAGAATACTCATACCATAACCTCAGAATAACCTCCACACCCATACATTCATACCCTTACATGCAAAATACCACTAAGCAATCGCACTCACTTGTAAGCAATACGCCCTGTGCCTCCCTCTATAACCCTTGCCACAGTGCCTATAAAGATATCACTAAGTGAGCTACTTCCTTAACCTGTAAACATCACGAGGCAATACTGTTGGTACATACTGTCCCCGTCTAAGAGCCAGTATTACGTGTCAACAACCTAACCTCGTGATACTTCTTCCATCCAGGTTGGTTTATATACTAGTATTCAGCATAATAAACTTAATCATGTCAGCTGCCATAATTGTATTGTACCAGGCTTACGCAGCCTTCATGCCCTTCCTCGGATCGCCAGTTTAAGCTAGTAATGATACCGTAGTACTTCAACTCACCACTAGAATTAGTACCACGTACCAACAATACTCATCACATACACCATCTTCCTTAACTAAGTCACCCTCAAATATCTTCATAGCACCACCAAGCCACCACACGCTAGAATGCTAAAACTCGTGAGCATAATTGAAAAATCCAAAACCATTTATATCAAAATAATATACTGCAATATACACGCAAATCCATAAAAATTCATAATACTCATCTCAAATCATGCAAGGAAATCTCATAATAAAATATGATATATATAAGCATGCACATCATGAAAACATATTACACAACAGTAGGGTATAAAATTCCTACCTCAGATCGCGACTCCAATAACTCCTCAATGCAACACGTGTAGTCAACGATTACCTATAATCCCACATAAATAATTAATTTATCAAAATTCATAACCAAAAAAAATTATCATTTTACCCTTCTAGCCCAAAATCTAAAAATGACTCTTTTACCCCTCTCATTCAATGTCTAGCAACTTCCTACTTACTGCTTTTTATCCCAAATTTAATTATTTTCTAGTTTTACAAATTTTCACTAACGTTGCAATATTTACAAAAATGCGCCTACTTTTGTCGACAAATTTTTCTATGATTACCTTGGCCATTAATCAATTTAAATATCATTACCAAAACTAGACTCATTACTAATCACAATGGTTCAGTTTTTAAGACCAGATTTGATCAATATAATTTTAAATAAATGTGTTTGCTCGGGCTCATTCAAATCATTTTATTTCAACTCAACATGAACATCATATGATTTTTGGATGAAATGGAGATCAAATTACGCATCTCTAAACCTAGATTTAAATCCATAGAATGAGTTTAGTCAATTCTTATAAATTTTATAATTAGATCCTAATATTTTCTTTTTATTTTTAATTTAAAAATTAGCCCCAGGATTTAATTTTTTTCTGGTTGACTGGTTCAGGCCCAACCCAATAAGAAGGCTGCAGCCTTCCTTCTTCTCCTTCTCGCGCTCGCACCAATCACCTCGACGCGAGTGCCACCTCTCCTCCTCTTCTTCTTCTTGTTCTCTCCCGTCTCCCTCCTCTCTCTCTGTCCCTCTCTCTGCTCTCTCTCTCTCGCGCGTCTCTCTCCCTCTCTCTCTCTCGTCTCCCTCCCTCTCTCTGCTCTCTTTCTCTCGTCTCTTTCCCTCTCTTGCACGCGCTCGGTGGCCGCAGCGACACCCCGCCTACCCGGCGAGTAATTCGGCATCAATCAACTCATGGGTTTTCCAAAATTTCAGTGGTTTCTCGGTTTAAAAATAAAAAACAGAGGAGGAGAAATTTCACCGTGACGATCTGAACTTGCCCCGAACTTCGCTCCAATGATCCTCCTTACTCTTTAATTAAGAAAATTGTTAAGAAATAGTGGAATGAACGTTGTTAACTTCAGCTCCAACAATGCTTTATGGTGAAGCGATTCAAAACTACACCATCTAATGTGGTTTATCGGCAATATCAGAAGAACGAAAGGAAGAAGGAAAGAAGAAAAAAAATATGAAGATAAAAGATAATGAAAAGGGATGAAAATATGTGGTCCAGCTTCGATTTTACAAAGATTCTCGCTCTCTCTTTCCATAAGCAATTACATTCGCTAAAATTTTCATCTCCATCCACTATGAAAGAGAAGCGAATTTTAAATGATACATTTTAATTAAGACTTAATCTTGATTAATTTTTCTTAATGTTATTCTTAATCATTATAATTTTAAAGGTACAACGTCTAGATTCATTTTAACACGAGAATTCAAAAAGGCGAAGCAGAACAGGAGTCCTCTTCTGAGCCAGAATTTTCTACATGAATTCTAAATAATTAAGGTCATCATAACTGTGCACAATGGCAGCTCATTTGCAAATCTTCTTCAAGATTTTGATTGTTTATCCAGTTCCACACAATCAAGGACAGGCATGCACACAAAAGTTAATGGACTTATCCTTATGCGTTTGCTTCTAAAATATTCCCGTATACCAGCTACGGCATCATATCATGGCATCGCTTCTCTATGGTTTCCTAAAACTGAGACATGAGGTGTGATAAAAGCTGATAGCCTACCGAAAGATCAGATTTTACCAGATTCGTAAAATAAATATTATCACAGCTCGTGTCAGTGTCAGGAAACCATGGAGAAGTGATGCCATGGAATTAAATTCGAAATCAAGTTGATCTAGAATTCCCGTATGCCATGGAATTAAAATAGCTGTCCCTGCTAGAATACCCATATCAACCTTACAGTAATTCAAGTTCTTATAGTAATTCAAGTTGATCTAGTTTTTGGCTTCTCTATTCTCTCAAAAAAAAAAAAAAAAAAAAAAAATCAAGTTGGTCTCGAAGATTAAGGAGAAACAAATATCAGCGATGGAGAGAGTCGGAGAAATGACAATTTATTGAACATAAATTCTGAGAGTTACACACAACCAAATGATAATGTCATCAAAAAAAAAAAAAAGGAAGGAAACAAAATTACAAATATATCAAAACACCTGGAAAGAGCAATTACATGAGAGAGAATAAACTCAATACAAAAATTCAAACCAAACCATTTAAGGGGAAGAAAGGCAAAATGCTGAGCACGTTGGTCCCGGAGAAAGAAATAGGAGCAGTGGTATCTGGGGAATGAGAAGATTATCATATAATAAGCAACATACCAACCAATTTAAAGGCGTTAGAGAGATTAAAAATGGAAACAAATATGCAATGGAAGGAGAAATTACCTCGCTAAAGAAGAAGTGATGGCAGATCCATGCTTTTAGCCTGATTCTTCTTATTGCTCAATGTGGGCTTCATAGGTGGGAGGGTCCTTGGTATACCGAATATATAGGTTCCTCCGCAGTCTATGATATGTGATCATGACCTCGGGGATCCACTCAATAATGGGCCAATTGGTGCCATCCTTGAGAAAGGTCTTAAGGAGTGGTATGCTGCATTCCAAGTGAAATTTTCTTAAATTCTGGAGAGAAGCTTGAGCATTTTGTTGCTGACCGAGTAGCCCCAATAACCACTCCGGGAGGCGTTGTGTCCGTCCATCATCATTGGTGGTAGACATCCCTGACAGATCTAGTGCCAAGTATTGCAACTTATCGAGATTCTCCACATGCTGCAACCTCGGGCAAAAACTTATATTCAAATATTTCAATGAGGGAAGGTTGGATACCCTTTCCAACATTAAAGTTCCAAAAATTGAAAGCTCTTCTGTCAGAGAGGGGAGGTCGTTGATTTCTGTTAGCTTGTTGGCCAATCTAATTTGCATTTTTTGTAAACTGATGGCATGCCGTAGGTTTTCTGGAAGAGCTCTCAGCTTGGGACAATTGAAAAGACTCAAGGTTCTGAGACAGGGCAGCAACTTAGGGGCTTCTCTTCTTTCTTCGCTAAACCCCTCCGCAAAGGACCACTCTTCCCAGTTTTCCATGTTTACAAACTTTAGCTCTTCGAGCTTGGGAAATGCTGTCGGTGCCGATGATGCACGGGGGCCAAGAAATTCAGGTCCGATGGTTGTGATTGCATTTGCTTCTTGAATGTGAAGGAATTTCAGCTGGCGCAATAAGCCCAGTGGAGGTAGTTGCGGGCATGATGCACAATGAACGAGCGTTATTTGTGTCAGGTTAGGCAAAGAGGCATCCAATGAAGGTGACATCATCCATCTAGGGAATCCAGTACCAAAAAAGCAATTGATCTGAAGTGCCTGTAGGGTGGATGGCGGAGGGAGCCCTTCAAATGTCTTATTAATTCTCTGGATTGCTTCATCTTGAATATCCCGGATAACTTCTCTTTTACAATATAAAAACAATGTCCTTAAAAAGTGACAATTTGCAAGTGCCGAAGCTTCTTCTGCTTGTGCTGTCTCCAACATATTTATCTGCAAGAATCTCAGCTGGGACAGAGATCGTAGCTCATCCAGATCGCACCCCTCCTCGTCTGGTGCACCTGTGTCATTATGGCCAACCACAAATCCTTCGAGATGGTTGAGATGTTCCAGTTTGCCTATTCCTTTGGGTACATGAGTCAGCGGAGTTCCTTGTAACCGAAGGCATCTTAGATTGCACAATTTTGTAATGGTCTTAGGAAGTTTATGCAAGAATTCACACCGTGACAGGTTTAATGTCTGCAGGTTTACAAGGCACCCAATGGACTCTGGCAGCTCTCTAATTTTTGTCCGATCAAGATCTAGATACCTGAGGTGCAATAGATTTCCTAGCGAGTCTGGAACACTCTCAAGTCCTGTGTCATTTATGGTTATGCTTCGTAGAAAACGCAGATTCTCAGTAAGTTCGTTCTCAATCATCTTTATCCCGGGACTTCTTCGGAGCATTAGAGTCCTCAAACATTTTTGTTGTTTTATAACATTTGGGAGCCTCTCCTTCATGTTTACCATCGACAAGCGACGAAGTTTAACCAAGGGATTTATGTTAGGTGATTGCTCATTGCTACACAAAGTACTCTCATCCCCTATCAAAAAGATAGCAAGGGAACGTAGCACATCATGCATTCTGCACAAATTGCCCACATTCTCATCGACTACTTGTAAAAGATTCCTTCTAATTAACTCTGTATAGTATTCCTCTGCTAAATCTTCCATAAGCGTGTCTCCTTGTGTTCCTTTTACAAAACCTTCAGCCACCCAGTAACGTATAAGATCCATCTGATGCATTATAGAGTCCTCAGGATATAATGAGCAATAAAGAAAACACTGTTTTAGATCCGAAGGTAAATCTTGATAACTTGAAAATAGAGCACCTGGGAGTTCTTCTTGAAGTTGGCTCATTGACCATGCATCGCTTTTGAGAACCTTGTCCCATTCTAAGCTACTTCTCTCTTTTGATCTTAAAACTCCTGCAATGGTTTTGATTGCAAGAGGAAGACCATCACATTTTTCCACAATTTTAATCCCGATTTCTCTCAAATTATTGATCTCCTTCTCCACATCATCATCTCCAAAGACTTTCTTGCAAAGTAATGCCCACCCAATGTTATTATCCATTTTACCAACATGATGGATATCTGCTGCTCTTATATCTATTGCCACATTTCTGTTCCGTGTGGTGATCATAATCCTACCATCAGCTGTTGCACTTTCCAAAGGATATCTAAGCAAATCGTTCCATACATCCGAACTCCACATATCATCTAATACAATAAAGAATCTTTTTACAAGAATAGAGGAAAGATAGGGTACGAGCTCCGCCTTAGTTTCAGCCTCCCCATAATTTCCACCTATCCTTCTAATCATCTCTTTGAGAAGCTTTATCTCTGAAAAATCCTTAGAAACACATACCCATGCATGAATAGGAAAGTTCTCTTTGATCCTTTCATTGTTGTATATGTTAGAAGCAAGAGTGGTCTTACCAATTCCGCCCATTCCATCAATCACCAAAACATGATATTTTTTATTATTTTCTTCAATTAACGACTTCACAATTTTTTGAGTAGCCTCTTCAATTTGTATCCCTACAAAATCAGACTTAACCTCAATAGGAAAAGTCTGACGATGATTTATTTTACTTTCATGAACATCTTGCATAGAGTGTTCCAGGTTAGGTAATATTGATTCATCTTCTGCAATCTGTTTTAGCCTGTTATTGAGTTTTCTAATTTTGCTACCAATTTCATGTCGGAACTTGATGCAGCTGAAGCAGAAAAATAAAGATGAAGGATGACGTACCGTGGACGGATGACCTTTCAATAATTTTCTGCCCTCGATCTCACAAAGATCAATGATATCATCAGCATCATACATGAAATCTTTGAACTCCCTCACCCAAACACGGATGTCTCCCTTTGAAAGCCCCTTCCGCTCTGCAGATTCAAGAAAGCCACTTATTCTCTCCATTCTCCTCTGAAGCCTTCTGAGCTCATCCTCCACGCCCAGCATCATGGACATCTCTCCCTCTAGAAATTCTGAAAGTTTGTCAATGTATCTTCCCACAAAGGCATCTAGGATCATTGCCATTTCGTTGAGACGATCAAAGGAGGAGGATGGTTCTCTCAACACGCAAAAGGAAAGGGAAGCTGTGAGGTTAGATGGATCCCTCACAGCTAATATATAAGAGCTTCGAAGACCATGTCCTTTGCATGATAATTCATGGTCACATTTGCCAGCTGGTAGTTGCCGATTGCAAACGGTAATCATCCTTTTCTGTCAACGTGTCATCTTCACCGCCCGTTAAAAAGAACACGTCTACCATAAGGCAGAACGGTATTATCCATTTAAATGGGCCCGGATTAAATATTCGGTGAATTTAAAGCTACAGGAACGACAAAGTGGTCGTCCATGGGTGCCTTTGAACGGTGGATTGCTTTATTCGTTGCGCTTGAAAATTTGATTGTTCTTAAAAATTTATTCCGTGGTCCATTATTCATTGTTCTGGATCACTTTATTCGTTGTTCTTGATCTCGGTGGTCCAATAGCGGATTACTTTATTAGTTGTGCTTAAAAATTTAATTATTCTTAAAAATGTATTCAATGATCCATTATTCATTATTCTTGATCTCGATGGTCCATTATTCATTGTTTCTCGTCACTTTATTCGTTGTTCTTTATCTTGATGATTCATTATTTCTGAAAATTTAATTATACTTAAAAATTTATTCGATGATCCATTATTTGTTGTTCTTAATCACTTTATTTGTTGCTCTTAATCTTGATGGTCCAATATTCTTGAAAATTTAATGAATAATTTAAGAATTCTCAATTTATAATAATAAAGCTTCTTTTCATTGGTATAAAAATTCTGAGATAATCAAGTCATCGGCTATGGCATTCTCTTCTTTTTCACATGAAAAGAATTCTTTGCTAACTCTACTATCATCCCACTAATCACTAATACTAAATGTAGCTACTATCGTGGCTCCGAATATGCTGGATCAAATTGGACATGCTTGATCAAGACTTGATCAGGTTTCATCTTGTAGTATCATTTTGGATCAATACCTAACCTATCGATCGATCAAATTAGGTGGAGTGGGCTCAATTAAAAGACAAAAAATCTTATTTACCGTTTAAGTCAAGTTGGAATCAATCGCATAACTTAGATCTAATAAAAAATATCTAGGTTCACATTGGATTTAGAAAGAAAAAAAAATAGATCTATAATTGAAGAATAAAAATCTAACAATCTTCTTATAACTAAATATATAATGATTGATAATTCAAAACAAAATTACTAAAACTGTTCCTATATAATTAAAGGATTGCCTACTTCAATAAATATTTTTGGATAATAAAACTCTTAATATAGTGAATATTTTGTTTTGTACTGCACGAGAGTCAGGCCGTAATTTTAAAGAATCAATGAATGATAAACTTAGAAACATTGTAAAAATATTGATTCATTAAAACAATATTAAATGTTTAAACACAACTAAATGAAAAGAAAAAGAGACTAATTAAGATAAGGATTCAGTAACTAGATTAGGAAAGGTGTTTAGGAGAAAGAAGATCAAGAGGGATTTGATTCAAGATTTCTCGATAGGTTGATTAAGTTTGAGTTACATCAGCTATATTTTGAATTGATCAAACTTAGCTAGGACTGCACGTGGCATTACCATGGTAAAAAAAATAAATTTTTATTTTTATTTTTTTATATTCCTAATAATAGGAACATGTTTGGTAATTATTATTTTTTTATTTTTTAAAAAATAAAAAGAAACAGTAGGAAAGTTTATGGTAACAAGAGAGAGTGCTCAAAACCCTTCGATCACAAACAAACCCTTCGATTCCTTCCATGGCTTTTCGCCATGTTCTCCTCCTTGAGATACTGCGTCACCTCCAGAACCAGGCGGATCTAGCTGTTGAGCACCTCGAGAGTCATCAAGATCGGGGGCAATCCCTCATCAAACCAAACGTTTGCGATAACCCCAATCACTGGGCGCATGCACCCATCACGCTGGCTCCAATGAACTCATAAGTGATCTTTCTAATGAGGCTACCGATGGCCTTCGTCAATAACAGTGGGGCTAAGAGAGTTTGCACCACTATGTCGATTGGATACTCCATGGCATGGACGGGAGGAAGCTAGTTGGGGAGGGTTGGGAGAAATTAACAAGTCTATCATTGGAGATTATAGAGTTAAAACTCAATGAATTAATTTATGGCCTCGTGCAGTGAAAACTAGACTTGTTTATTCTTCTACTTTAAGCCTGACTCATACTTTAATTTTTATATTTCTTTTATATTTAAAAATCTAAAGGCCAGATTAGGCCCAATCAAGTCAGGACTATGTTAGGCATGGGTCGATCAACCCGTCTGCAGCCCATGTCGCTGTGCCCTTTGGAGTTACCATTGAATATAATATGAGGCCCGCTGCATCCTTCGGGTTATTCTACCATGCTGTTGGAAGAATGATTGGATATGGATCTTAGATTTTTCAATCTGTCCCAATTCAATCTATTCTATATGTCATCTAGGTTTCATTTGAATCAATAAAAAATTATCTTAACTTGGCCTGAATCTGATTTAATCTGTTCCATAAAATTGAATTATATAAATTTCATCTTTCATTATTTTAATTATTTTTACCAATTTATTGAATAAATTTTCATTTAAATTAATTCCACCTTTCATCTTAATAACCACATATCCTCTCATTTATTTATATTTAGTTATATTTAAATATTCATATTTTATTTTTTATTTTTCTTAGATTTGTGTATATCAATATTATTAGAAATCATAATTTATAAACTTAAGAAAAATCAATTACTTTTAAAATTTGATTCTTTTTAGTTTGATTTAAATTTTTTAGTGATTCCATATTTAATTATCAAATATTATATTTTAACTATAAAATAATAAATAGATATTTGATTCAAATGTAAACTCGATCTGATCTCATTTCAAATAGTCATACTAAGCACTAACCGAATTTGAATGATTTATTCCATCTAAAATTCTTTTTATATACCTCACTTGACCTCATCCGATTAGGAAATAGAGTGAGCTCAAATCTAAAATTGTGACTCGAATGTGAAATCAAGTTGAATTGGAGTGAAGTATGATCTGATTCAATCTGACCTTTTGGCAAACCTAATAATCAATTTAATGCTAAAAATTTTAAGGAATGTGCTATCCATTGTATGAAACGAAATCTTATGATCTTATACTAAGCTAGGTTGAAGGATGGGAACCAAATTATTTAAAACTATTTTAATTTAAATCGTAGGATTTAGGTTGTGAATCACAAAATATCAACGATATAATAAATTCGAGTGAGGCTTTAGCTTAGGTCCTCTTCTAACTAGTTCTACAACATATATTGCCGTAAGAAAATTTTTTATCATCTGATTTAATATGCATTATAGCTTTCAATTCTAAAGGTCTATTTAGATCTAGGGAAGAAAAGAGGAAGGAAAGGGAAGGAGAACAAAGAAAAGAACCAAAGAACGAGAGAGGAAGGAGGGGCTGTGACCCTCTTATTTGAGAATGATGGAAGGAGGTTAACTTGCATTATCTTAGTTGAATTAAAAAGAAGTAGAAAAGAAGAGAAAGTAATATTTATAAAATCATAAATATATTCTTTGATATAAAAAAAGATCAAACTAATTTTTAGGGTTAAAATTGAGAAAATGTAACAAAAATTATGAAACATTTCCTTCTCTCTTTTTACCTCCAATCTAAGGGATAAAGAATTTTAAACTTTTGAAGGAGAATGGAGGGGAATGTGTAATTCCTATTTCCTTTCCTTTTTTTTTTTATTTCTCCTTCCTCTCAAACAAAGATTGATCATTCTTTTCCTTCTTTTTCCTCTCTTTCTGCTCATTAGCCTCCATCCAAATAAACACTAAAAGTCAACATATGGAAGGAAGTGAAAACTTGGGGGTTTGCTACGGCATATTTTCGAACAAACTTTTTAATAGAGAATAGAGAATAGGATTTTATGAATAATTTTTTTTAAATAAAAATTAAATCTAAATGTACAATAGGGTTAGAAAATTTCTTTGAATTGTTATTCATTATTTTTTTTCAAAATAAAGCATTATTTTCTTCATATTTTCACTATCATATCTTCATCACCATCATTTATACCATCAACCATCCTTTACTATCCATTATGGCTGCCATCATAACCATCATCACCATCATATCACCATCACCCACCATCCTCACTATCATTATTGCCATCACCACTATATACCATCAATGCCACGACCATTACCACCATACCTTCACTATTGCCATCTTCCTTTTTGACCACCATCATATCTTCACCCCACCCATTACCCTCCACCATCATCATTTCTTCATCATCCATCACTACTGTTGCTGCCACGACCACCACCATCCACCATCGCTACTACCATCATACCTTCACCATCCATCACCACACCTTTCATCATACTTTCACCATCCATTACCACTTACCCTTTACCATCAACTACCATCATCACTATGACCACCATGGCTATATTGCCACTATTACCATCACCCACCACTAGCGTTATAGCCACTACCACCATAATAACTCCACTATCGCTACTTTCCTTCATCACTACCATTACCATATTTTCGTTATCTTTTATCACCACTCACTACTATCATCACCATCATCTACTATTACTATCACATCTATGCCATCTATTACAACGACTACCATAATTACACCACCTACCACTACCATTATACCTAAATCACTCATTAATGACTACTGTTATCTCTTTTAACCCTAGACCATTATACCTTCATCATCAATCATCTTTCATAATTTACATTTTTTTTATTTTTTTAATTTTAAAAAATAATTTCTATTTTTAATATATGAATATAATTTTAATTTTTTTATTGAAAAGAAAAAGTGAATGGAAAAAAAAAACTGAAATTAGAAAGCAAAAACATTTTCTGCAACCAATGAGTTTCCACTTTATAGAGAAGCTAACCGTTTCCTTGGAGCCACACTATTTTTTTTCTAAATTCAAAAAATTCTCTAAGAGATTGATTCTTTTCCTAAGGCTGCATCTTGCCTTGGGCTATGCTGAGAAAATTCATTCTCTCGCCTGGAACCTTCGTCGGGCATATTGCTTCCTAATACCCCTGCACTACTGCCAAGCATGGACTCATTTTCCCCACTCCCCTCATCTACAACTTTTTTTTTTTTTTTTTTTCCTGAGGAAAATGTGGTAACCCATAAATTTACTGGTACATTGTTCATCTGATTATTTTGTTTTTTCTTTCAACCTATCAACTAAGTTACCCGTGTGAACAACTCACTAATAAGTGGCTGACAAATTTCTCTCTGTCTAGAGACATTTCATATTAGGCTAAAATAATGTTCTTTGGATGCTACCCAATACAGGCTCGTAACTATATCAGATGTAACACATCAAGCTTTCAAAAATATCTGGCGAGAAGCCATGTTCAAAAAATAGTCACTATGTTCCCATGCTACTCTTCCCACTCCCATATCCTTTCTCTCCTCGCTTGAAATCAAAATCATCTTCAGATTCAAATCTTCACCCACCAATTCCTACACGCTCTTCTACAGTGGTGCCCTCCTGAAGCAATGTGAGCAGCTTATTTATATGAATTATGTTAGTTTTACGCCGAGCTTCAAAATTAATAAACCCTCCGTGAAGAAGCACCAAGTTCCAATCTTTCACTCTTCTCCTCACTCTTTACTCTCTCTCTCTAACCCTTTTTCATATGAAGTTTATATAAAGTCAATGAGTATAAAACATGCATAACACCGCAAGCCTATATGCTTATTAACGAACAAAAATTACATAATTCTAAAAATTTGAGTAAAAGTTAGAGTCAGATTATTGATACTGTAGGAATAGTTACTTTACTCATCAATTTTTAAATGCTTTGATACCATTTGTAACATTTTAAGCTTACCTACTAATTTAATTATTCTATTAGTGGAATTAAATTATATGATTTTAAAAACTCAAATGAAACATAATTGATAGAAGATAAACTTGAGTTATAAGTTTTTTTTTTTTTTTTTCATTCGATGTGAAACTATTTTTGAGATATTACAACATATCTATCAACCAATTCAAACATTTTATTTCTCTCATCTTATTATTCTTTCCTTTAACAAGCTTGCCTCACCACTTTTATATAAAAAAATTATATCAAATACAAATTTTATTTATATTAATCATATTTTTAAATTTTATTTATCACTTTTTTAATTAAATAATAATATTATTAATTTATAAATAAGTGATCAAGTGAGAGGTCTCCGGAGTGAAGGGCCCCGGTTAGCCATTCACGTATCCAAACTACCATCATATCTTTATTGATCACTGAAAAATCTCGTCCATCGGTGAGATCCGTCCAGATGATCCCGCAGAGCGATCAGAGCCATCCATCAATTCCCACTGGCGCTCTCAACTGGTTTGCGCCGCGCGTGTCCCATAACCACGCTGGAGCCTTAACGGCTCCTAGCGGAGCGGGGTTTATCCCCTTGCGCCTTACCGCTTTCTTCCCCTTCTCTCCCCACTTCCTTCCCGTCTCCTCTCATGGCTGCCTCCTGTTCCCGGTTCTCCCCCTCTCCTCCTCCCTCTACTCTCCCCTCTCTTCCTCGCTCCCTTCGATTTCTTCCTCTCCTCCTCCACTCCCCTCGCTCTCCTTCTCTCCCTTCTATTCCTCGTCGCTTCCGCACTCCTTGGGGTGGCTCCTCTCATCGCGGTGCTTCGCTACGGCTCCACGCCGAGCTAGGAGAAGGCTCCTTTTCACCCGATCCTAAGGCTGGGGTGGCCGTCTACAAGCCCAAATCCTATGAAGTTCTCGTCTCGGATGCGGCCAGGTCCCTTGTTTACGCTCTCGAGGATGGAAAGACTCGTCTCGAAATTGACTTCCCGTGAGTTCTTCTTCCCCTGATTTACTTCAAATGACGGTCCTTATTTTTCCTTTTCTTTCTTCTTGTGATGGGTCTTTCCTGTGAAACCTATGTTCTGTTCATTTCTTTTATTTATTTCTCCATGTTCTTGTTTTCGCTTCTTTTTTTTTAGGTTTAATATTTCTTTTTCTTTTCATTTCTTTTTTTTTTCCAGAGTAGTCTTAGTTTCTTCCAGTTTAATTCAATGATAAAGAGAAGGTTTTTTTTTTTTTTTTTTTTTTTTTGGTGCAAAGATCCTATTTTCGTTGAAAACTAAGGAGGGTATCTTAAGGGTTTTCTGTTTCTTTACTTTCCGTGAATTTTAGTGTAGCTTCGTTTTTTTTTTTGGAATCAATTGTTCATAGTTATGTTTCCTTTGAACGCCCATTTGGTTATAATGGAAATGTGGGAATGTTTTCTATTTTGAGGAATAATTCTATCTGGTATAACCCCTCAAGAAAAAAAGAATAATTCTATCTTCCAAGTGTTTTGCCTTGTTAATTTTTGGATATCTATTCTGTTTTACAGTGATTATTTTTGATATTTTGCTGGGCAATCCTGTTGTATTCTTTTCTAATACCTGTTCCTGTTCTTTACTGGATTGTACTCTGGTGGGAAATATTTGAGCAGGCCCTTGCCAAGCAATGTTTCTTCCTACAAGGTATCTATAGTTGCTTTTACTTGGATTAATTCTGCTTTCATTAGTATTTGGTCTGGATTACTTTGATGTGTAGAGAGTGATGGTAAGGGATTGAAGTTTATTGAAATAAAATTCTTGCCATTTCAATCAAACTCGTATCAAGTATTCAGCATCGATCAAGAGACTTTTTATTTTTTTTGGTTTTTTTTTTTGGTTGGGGCGGGGCGGGGGGGGGGGGCGGGGGAGAAGGGGATGTGGAAGCAATCATGTCCCGCAATCATTGATACTCTTAACCACTTGCATTATGAAGGGATCTTCCGATGAGTTCATTGATGCCAACATCCAACTTGCTCTTGCTGTCGTTAGGAAGCTCCAAGAAATGAAAGGTGTCATGTCTTGCATTGTAAGTTGGACCTTTTTTTAATTGTTTTGTAGTTGCTATATTATTTTCTCCTTTTTCTGCTTTCAAAGTCTTGCATTTGAACCTGAATTGAAAAAATGAATTGATGGTATGCGTCATTATTTGTTAGCTTTGGACCTTGTCTTGGTTCAGCACTTCTTCTGTGATTTAATCATGTACTTCGATTCCATGTAACACTAGATTGCTAAAGTATTAGTCATGGTATCTCTACCTGAATTCAGTCAACTCCATAGCCTTTTAGGTCTGTCTGTTTCTGATTTAAAGTGTGATGTGCAGAAGAATGTTGAAGATAGATCTTCACAAAAGTGATTGCTTCTTAATTTTCAAAATATCAAGCTCACTTAATGAATTTGTGTTAATTGAAGGTTAAATTTTGTTTCCAAAATTTCATTTCAGTGCTGGTTGAGCTATCTGAGGCTGTCAAAACAAATTGCTGTTCTTTAAGTAGAATCATGATTTTGAATCCTATAAATTAAAGTTCTAGTACCTTTGTCTTGCATTTGTACATCTTCTAACAAAGCAGTTGATGAGTCCTAATGTCACTGATGCCTGTCTTGGGACAAAGGAGATTGACATGACAACGGGTTCTGCAAAGAGACTCACAAATATGAAATTATTTTTGATCAGATATTTAATTTTACTAAGATGTGTTCTTTGACTAGGACAAGCCACAATGATAACTATCAAGCATGATTTCAACTACTTGAGCTGTATGGGTCCTTACTTGCTAGTCATTCCTGCTCAGGGACTTGTCAACACTGTTAAGTTACATTGTGGTGTTTCACAAATCATTCCTAAGGGTGTTTCTTACATCGGTAGAAAATGCCTTTATTAATAGGATCAAATGGTGAGGAAGGATACACAAAACCATCATTTATGAGTAGGTTGTTGTTATGGTTATGCCCTTGTTTGCTTTTATCATGCTTAGCATTTTTTTCAGCTATGCCCTCAAATGTGTTTTAAATAGAATAATTCTCATCATCATAGTTTTTTGTTTTTGAAATTCAGGTGTTCCCTGACCAGCCAGAAAAACGCAGGGCTTCTCAGTTGTTCCGGACAGCACTTGAGACGGTAACGGGATTGTTTTTAGACTAAGTAAACAACTTTTTGCTGTTTTCCTTTCCTATTTCTATGTTGTAACGTTTCAGGCTATTGATTTTTTTTTCTTTTTTCAGTTGTTCCTACTTATGGAAGAATCAAATGTTTTCCACTTCCATCTTTAAATATTTGGAAATTACTTGTCCAATCCTTAGAATTTTTTTTATTATTTTAGATAGGCGGTGTGACTCTTGGTTCCTTGGATGATGTACCCAGTGGTCCTGTCACCACCTTTTTCAGATCCATAAGAAACACATTGGATTTTGACTTTGCAGATGATAATGAAGGTTAGTTTCTACACTTGCAAATGATAGGATATTTATCGAAAATTGTCATTTGCTACTTTCCACATGAAGTTAGATTGATGATGGTTATCATATCAGAAGTGATGACTGAAACAATGCTAATTCCATTCACAAGACTGGCAGTAGTGCCTTTTTTATATTCTTTTGCAAGGATTATTAGGTTAAATTTGCATTTCATGTTGGTATTATCACCAATAGATTTCTGGGAATATGCTATTTCAATTTTTTTTTTACAGACAAGTTGTTATTTGGTGCATGTCCTTTATGGTAGAATTACAAACTCACATAGGTATTCACAATTATTTTTGCTTAAAATTCCTGCAAGGAAGATTTTGTTTGAGCCTAGGCTTCAAGTAGCTTCTTTGCCTGCAACATTTAAACTTCATACTTACAGCTTCATGAGTGCAGATAGTTGGAAGTCTGATGAGACACCATCATTGTATGTCTTTATCAATTGTAGCACACGTGACCTTTCTGCTATAGAGAAGTATGTGGTACGTTGTCTAATCTTGCATACATCAATTCTATGAGTCACCATTTGTCTCCTTGAAAAGTAGCTATTACCTACGAAATGCTACTTGTGTTATTGTAATACTTTGCTTGGCATGTATCTCCAAGCCTATGCTTTCTTATGTGATGTTTTCAAAGGTGAAGACTTTAGTTTAAGACCTGTAATTTGAAGTATATACTTTATTGCAACTTGTTGTGGATTGTGGACCAAGTTTAATGAGGATTTTTTTTTTTTTTTTTATAAACTTTTTGGTTGCAGTTGATTAATTACAACGACAAGTTAAAACCCAATAATGTGTAAACTAGTATCCAAAAGTAAACTCAACAATATGATGGCTTCATTGTTACCTGGGTGTCACGGGTTTGAAACACAGAATAGCCTCTCCGCATGTGAGGGTAAGGATGCTACATCCAACCCTTGTCAGACCCTATGGTGGTGGGAGTCTTATGCATCGGGATGCCCATGTTTACATATATATTGGAAACTACAAATATATCCATAATTTAAAGAGTTACATGTAAAATTTGGACAAATATAAAAGTCTTACTAGTATATTTGACCAATTAAAAAAAGGATATAAATTACCAATGTTAGATGCACATTCGTTTCTAGGAGTTAGTTTGGTGGTTTTATCAAGATGATAGGCTGACAATGGAGTAGGGTTTAGAAAGTAGGCCATAGTTGATGCAGCACGATGCAAGTAAAGAGGATGCTGGGATTTAATAGATTATTTATGATTTTTTTAACTAAAATTCAGTTGGCTAATGATTCCAAAAAAAAGAACTCTTAGAGAAAAAAACCGAGCTAGACTGAACGGACTGTGACGGCATTTAAAGCAACAATACGAGAGATAGAACTTTTAAGATAACCAAGACGGTCAAGATCGTGGAAGTTGAAAAACTTCCGGTTAGAACATGCTCTACTCTTTCATTAAATCAGAACTTAAGAGGAAAGGGATGGTAACTTACCAGACGATGATTCTCTCGAAAGGCTGTCGATAAGATCCCTCAGCTAGAGATCAAAATCTGGATAACGAGGCTAACTTTCGCTGGAAGGTATTCTGATATCGATTCTGGAGGCAAGGGCGGCTAGGGTTTGGGATTTGGGGGAGATTAGAGATGATGAAAGGAAACAATAAGGGCTTCACATCCACTCCTTCCCGGAGTACCAGAGCCTTCACAGCAATGGAAAAGAACTTCAGAAAATTTTTCATTAATTGCTTTTTTCATTTACAAAAGAAAGATCTATTTATAACCCTTTCATGTCAATACAAGTTAAATCATTCATTTTAAGTACATAATTGACATGGATTGTAATGTATGGCATGTGATTTTTCTTGAGGCAAGGATTTCTACATGCTTTATCTGGGATAGCAAAAAAAAGAGAGTGGCTGCAATTTTCAAGCTTGTAGAGGAGGGGGACCACTTGAGAGAGGAAAAGAATGGGCGCCCCTTGATTTCTCCTATCATCTTTGATTGGGCGGTAACCTTCTTTCATATGGAGCGCATGAAGATCTTCCAATTAGAGAGGGGCAGCCAATTTCTTCCATAGATGTTTGCCAGGGGACCACATGATAAGTGTGGAAAGCAATGGACGCCCAAAAAGCTTCCATATAAGGGTGGGTGGCATGAAGAAATGAAGAAGAAGGATGTTGGCGCCTAGATTCCTTCCTAAATTGATGTGGGTCGGCTCCTTGCTCTGCTCTGATGATGCCATGTGTTCTGGAGTGGTCCAAGACATGGGTCATTGCATGGTTGATGGATCTTCTCTTGGGTTTTCTCTTGGATCTTCAAGATGAACCTTCTCTTGACTTATTACAGGACTCAATGAAAGAAAATAACACTTGATACTTGACCAACTCCTGGATTCCAACCAGGCTAACTAACACAACTGGACTCGACAATGACTCTAAGAATAAAGAAAATGACTCTCATAAATCAGAGATTCATAAGGAACCCTGAAACCTCTGTCTTAATCTGGTGCCTGCACCAATTCTTTCGGGCTGAGAGGAAATCGACCCCGTCGAGTAAGGGTCAGTTTGACTTTGGTATTTCTCTAAGAGGTCTGGGTCTGTGTTGCAGATCTTCCCGGATAATTCACGAGTCTGATTTCGGCCGACTTTACCAACGAACCAAATATCTTTGGTAACCTTTATTGCGGATCGTGACAGCTTGGTCATCCAGAATCCTCTCAATCTTATCCTTCCTCTCAGGCCAATTAATAGGTGGACACTAAGGGATGGGTTCGCTCTCAAAGGAAGGGTCAGGTCCAAACGGCTCACTGGGTATCATCGCTGGCTCTCTATACTCAACAAGGTCTGAAATATTGAAAGTAGAGCTAATGCCTAACTTAGAAGGTAACTTTAGTACATAGGCATTGGATCTACTTTCTTGATCACCCTAAAAGGACCAGCTCCACGAGCATGCAACTTTCTAACGATTACAGGAGAAAACCGTTCAGGCCTTAACCTAACCATGACATAGTCTTTCTCAATAAATTCTTTGACTCTTCTTTTGGAATCCGCCAACCTTTTATATGTTTCATTACTTAGATTAATCTTGTCGCTAATTTTATTATGCAAATTTTGAACATGCTGTGCAAAGGACTCTGCAGACTCGAAGACTCGTACGTAAACAGAAAGTGGGATTAGGTCAAGTGGTTTGTTGGGCTTGTACCCATGGATAATTTCAAAAGGGCTCTTGCCAGTGGATCTATTGACCGAACAGTTGTAGGCGAACTCTGCTCTAGGTAACAGTAAATCGCAATTTCTTGTGTTCTCACCTACAAGGCATCTCAGTAAATTTCCCAGGCTACGATTCACTATCTCGGTCTGGCCATCGGTTTGGGGGTGATAGGAGGTGAAAAATTTCAACTTGGTCCCTAACTTTTGCCAGAGGGTCTTCCAAAAGTAACTGGTGAATCGGACATCCCTATCAGAAACTATGGTCTTAGGTAAGCCATAGAGTCTAACTACCTCATCAAAGAACAGTTGGGCTACCTTAGACGTATCAAAAGTTTAGAAACAGGGCAAAAAATGAGCCATCTTAGAGAACCTATCGACCACTACACAAATTAAATTATGTTTCCTTTGGGTCTTAGGTAGTCCAAACACGAAGCCCATGCTCAAGTCTTGCCAGGGGCGATTAGGTACGGGCAGAGGGGTATACAGGCCAGTATTTTGTTTCCTCTGTTTTGCAACAGCGCACGTTCTACACCTAGCTACCATCTGAGCTACATCCCTCTTAAGGCTGGGCCAAAAGAACTGGTCTTCTACCGCTAAAATTGTCTTATTCTTACCAAAGTGATCAAGTAATCCTCCCGCATGGGTCTCCCAAACTAAAAATTCTCTCAAGGATGTTCTAGGGATGCACAGCCTATTGTTTCAAAATAGATAACCATCTAAAAGGGTGTACTCATTAAACTTGCTAGATGGTCCTTGGGTCAAAGACCGATAAATCTCCTTAAAATCTGGGCATGACTCGTATTCCTTCTTGATTTGCTCAAACCCTAAAACTTCAGTCCTAACGATATTTAAGAGCAGGGATCGACGACTAAGGGCATCGACTACCTTATTCTCGGTTCCGGCTCTATGCTTTAACACAAATGTGTAGGCCTGAATGTATTCTATCCACTTTGCGTGCCTAGGGTTCAGCTTCTTTTGAGAATTGAGGAATCTAAGTGCCTCATGGTTAGAAAACAGTACAAATTCTTGCGGGAGTAAGTAGTGTCTTCAGTACCTTAAAGCTTGTACTACCGCATAAAACTCCTTGTCATAAGTAAAGTACCTAAGCTTAGCATCATTTAGCTTCTCACTAAAGAATGCTACAGGGTGGTTCTCTTGGCTTAGGACTCCTATTCCTACACCTGAGGCATCATAGGCAACCTCAAACACCTTGGAAAAATCGGGTAACCTCAAAATAGATGCCTGAGTCATCTTATCTTTAAGCTCTAGGAAGGCTCTATTGGCGGCTTTGATCCATTCAAATTCTCCCTTCCTAATACTGTCTGTGATGGGCGCTACTATCGTACTAAACCCTCTAATGAATATCCTATAGAAGGTAGCTAGGCCATGGAAGCTACGAACTTCATGAATGCTAGTGGGCACTGGCCACTCAACTATGGATCGGATCTTTTCAGGGTCAGCTGACACTCCATCAGGGGTAACCACAAATCCTAAGAAGATAACTCTACGGGTCATGAATTCGCATTTCTTGAGGTTCGCAAAGAGGCTATCCTTCCTAAGGGTTTGGCAAACTTGTCTAAAGTGATCTAAATGGTCTTCCCTGGTTTTACTATAAATTAGGATGTCATCGAAATAGACTACAACAAATTTACCTATGAATGTCCTAAGGGCTTGAGTTATGATCCTCATAAATGTACTAGGGGCATTGGACAATCCGAAAGGCATGACTACCCATTCATATAGACCATCTTAGTCTTGAATGCGGTCTTCCACTCATCCTCGGGTCTAATCCTAAGCTGATGGTAATCACTCTTAAGGTCAATCTTTGAAAATATGGTTGCACCTGCCATCATGTCTAACATGTCATCTAATCGGAGTATGGAAAATCTATATTTGATGGTGATTTTGTTGATGGCTCGACTGTCTACACATCCCCCACATGCCATCTTTCTTAGGGGTTAATAGGGCTGGAACAGCACAAGGACTCAAACTCTCCCTAATAAACCCTTTCCTCAACAGCTCGCTAACTTGCTTTTGCAATTCTAAATGTTCTGATGGATTCATCCTATAGTGGGGCAAATTCGGTAAGGTCGCTCCTGGGACTAAGTTTATGGCATGCTGAATGTCCCTAAGAGGTGGAAGGTGGTTAGGTAAATCTTCAGGGAAAACATCTTTAAACTTATCTAAGACTTTCCTAACCTCCTGAGGGTACTCTACTAGGGTTGGATCCTGGGTCTTCCTAGCAGTCAACATCCAGATGACTGAACCTCCCTTGATCTCTTACTCTAATTCTTTATCATTAATTAGGTTCAGTCCAGGCTTCTTTTCCTTAAGGCTGCTAGATCCTCTCTTGGTGGGGTCCTTAGGTGGGGTAGGGTAAACCACAATTTTCTTTCCATAGTGGGTGAATGAACATGAATTAGATTTACCAAACAAAGTAGCATCATGATCGAAAAGCCATGGTCTGCCTAGAATAATGCTACTCACTCCCATAGGTAATACATCGCACCACACCTTTTCCTGATAAGATTGAGATTGGATTTGGACTTGGCATCTAGACTTAATGGGTATGGAGGTTGAATCTATCCAAGATACCTTATAGGGGTTTGGGTGGGGAACCGGTGCTAAGCCTAAGGTTTTAACTGCATTAGTTGAGATGGCGTTAACATAACTCCCACTATCAATTATGATCTTGCAAGCCTTATCCCCTAGTTTGACAAAAGTCTGTAGGATGTTAGTCCTACGCCAGTCTTCTTGAATCTTGGTTTGGGATAGGATGCTTCTCACCACTCCTAATAGGTCAGGCTCTATGGGCGTCTCTTCTTCCTCATACTCATCTACAAGACTTGGGTCAGCCTCATAAGTCTCTTCACTACAATCCTCACTGGGTTCTTGGTCCTCTTCTCCTAATTCACCTATGTGTAGAGACCTAGTGGGGCAATTACTAGCAAAATGTCCTACCTTCTGACACCTAAAGCACACTGTTTTGGGAATAGGGGTCCTTTGGGTTTCTAGTGCCTTACCCTTGTCACTTGATCTAGCCACTGGGATGCTAGGATTGGGTATGCTAGGATAAACTTGACTAGATCCTGGTCTTTGAGGTGGTGCACTAGATCTAGTAGATATGGGTCCTCTTTGAAATCTCTCAGCATTCCTAGCAAGCTTATAAGCTTGCTCTAAGTCATTGACCTCTCTGAAATATAGTTCCCTCTGGATGTCCTCTCTTAGACCAGCCCGAAATCTCGATAGGGTTACTTCCTCAGACTCGACTATGTGGCATCTCATGACAAACTCGTCAAATCTTGCAATATACTCTGAAACGGTCTATTACCTTGACTTAACCTTTGCCACTAATCTAGGAGCTTCTGTTTATAGGATATAGGGACATACTTACTCCTTAGCCTAATTTTCACGTCTCTCCAAGTGGTTATAGGTTCAGCCCCTCATCGTTGAATCCACAACTCAATATTCCCTCAATATAATTTAGCCTATCGAACTAATCGGGTTTTGACAAACTTATATTGACGATCCTCGGTCATCTCGTACCACTCAAAATATTGTTCCATTTCGCCTTCCCAATCGATATACACCTTCGGGTCTAGGGATCCATCAAAAGTGGGTGCATCTATCCTAACATTTCTAATGATTCTATCATCATGGTCCACGATATCAGGGTTAGGTCTCCTAGGGTTATACTCTGGGGCACGGTACTGGGCTCTCTTGGGCTCTTGACGTGGGATAAGTGGAGGTGTGCCTAGGTCAGGATCTAGGGTCAGGTCATGGCGATGGGCTCTTCTAGGATCATGGTATGGGACTGGTCGGGGTGTATTAAGATCAGGCTCTAGGGTTGGGTCCGGGCGATGGAGTCTTGGCCTTGGTGACTCTGACTCAGTAGGAGCTGTACGGGTCTCCTCTAGGTTCTGAACACGCTCACTCAATTGATTCAACTTTTCGGTTATGGCCCATAGCATAGCTCCAAAATCGTTGTCCATGGTTAACTCAGGTTGGGACTGACTCGGTTGATATTGAACTCCTGACCTAGTAGACATGCAAACAAGCACACAAAGGATTCGTACTAGTGTCTCCTAAACCTAAAGCTCAAATAAAGTGTGTCAACTAAATGCTAGTCAATCACCAAATACCCTGTAGCTGGCCAGGTAGCAGGTGGGAGGGGGGAGGCTCTTTGTCAGCCCGGTTAGTACTTGGAAATTTTTTTTTTTTTCCAACACGCGGAAGCGTTCCCAACCGAGCGACCGGCCTTGGTGCATTGCACGCCCCCAAGTCAGCCTCACAGAGTAGACTGCGCGCAATGCCCTTGGCAGCCTATTGCACTCTCTGACACGTAGGTAGTTGGATGCGTGATCAGGGGTAATACCAGTAGCCTCCCCGTAGATCAATCCTGATATGCCCTACCACACGTTCGTTGGGAAAGGGCCCGAGGTACTACTAGTAGCCTCCCTCCTGGGCCGCCCCTAAATTGAGCACGATAGAAGCCAAGGACAAACACAAACGCACGGCCTTGCGCATACGATTCCGACCACAAAGACGGCAGATACAGGAAAATACCCCCAACCTTTATAGAGTATAAACTTCTACAAGGATTCACAAAGCCAATGTGCAAAAGCACTTACAAGAAAGACTCTCCCGAAGTCCTCTTCTAGCCTTGCGATGCTCGAACGTAGGAACCACCTCTACGATGAGCTGCTTGGACGTAGGAACCACCTCTACGACAAGCGCGATCTCTCCCTTCCTTGGAACAGATCTGGGGAAACTCTTCAAGCTTCTCTCTCCCTTAGGAATCCCGGGTGACCTCCTTTTATAGGAGCGCATGAGGGCACACGGTTGCCCTATCTGCTCCTAAAGTTTCGCCACAAACCTCGCTCGGGCGCGTGATATGCTCGGATAGGGCTTATCTGCCCGATTTTCACGCGTCTAGCCCGGCCAGATCGCGCGCCGCGCAGCGCCTGGGTGCGCCCCGCCTGGGCGCGTGCAGAACCTCGCCTGGGCGCACGCAGCGCCCCGCCTGGGCTATGCGTCGTGCGGATCAAAGTCCGAGATCCGCGCCGTGGATCTCGAACCGATATCCCATGATCACGTCCCCCGACCTTGGTGCCGCAACTCTCGGACCGTGTGCCGCACTCTTCGGGCGATGATAAGGCTTCGTCCCGCACTTGGCGCCGCAAATTTCGGACCGTGCGCCGCACACTTCGGAGCGATAAGGCTTCGTTCCGCACCTGGTGCCATGGTCTTCGATCGGATGAGGGCGTGCGCCGCATGCGGGCCGCCCTGCGCGGAGCTCCCCGCGCTCCCTTCCGCATGCGCGCGCTTCCGCCTGTGCGCGCGTGCCCGCGCGCGCGCACCTTCGCCGCTCGCGTGCGCGCGAATCGGAACATCCCCGCGCGTGCCGGCGCGCGCACGGCTGCACCGCGCGGACGAACCGCCTTTCGTGCGCGCCACCAGCGCCGTGCTTGGGCGCGCATGCTGCTGCCTTCTCGGATCCTTTGGCCAACTTCGCCTTGCTCCATCGGGCGATGTACGTGCCAAGACAGTGCGGTGCCACCCGCACTTGGAGTGTCTCGGCCCTGGCCTCGACGCATGGCTCGCGCATGAATACCAACCCTCGCGTGCCTCCCGCCTGGCTGCGCCTTGGCGTGCGCATGCATGCCACATGGTCGACGGGTCATGTCGTTGTGCTCGGCCCTCGCATGCCTCGCACCGGTGGGCTCGCGCGCACCCGCCGCGCGGCTCCCCTACCGCACGGCAAGTCCCTGGCCGCTGCCTTGCCCGCGCGCGCGCCCTCGCGCCGCGAGTCGCGCCACGGTCCTCCTTGGCCGTGCGCGCGCCATCGAAGGGTCTCTTTCTTTGTTCGCGCACAAGCATCCAGACTCTGGCCACCCCAGGGGTTCTGCTGAGATGAGTAGCATTGCAGTTCCGTCTAGCAGGGTCTTAGCTGCCTGTCCTGCCCGTGCCATGGACTGCGCCACGACCCTCCTGGCCGTGCGCAACCACCGAGGGCGACACTCTTCCCCGCTAACGCAGGGCCTAATGTAGTAACCCCGTCACTTCGCTTAAGTCGTTTGACATTTGACCTCCAGCCTTAGACACCAGGTTCCAGTCGTAAATGGAGAAAGACTCACACCAGTTTCAACAAAATATGTGAACCTGACCGTGGGTGTTCCTAATGCTCAATTACGTCTACTGGATTTTAAAATTGGGAGGTTTGGGCTTGTATGCAGGTTGATAGTTTTCTGGGCTCAGGAAGGGTGATGAAATCCCCACCTGATCTGAGATAGCGGTGCCCTTAAGTCAATTTACTGCAGAGATGATGGAACACTAAAGACTTGAATTAACAAGTCAGATCTCTAACCAAAAAGGATGCAGCAATACAGAATTTTTTTTTTTAATTTTTCAGTTATGAAACTAATTAATAGCAGTAATTAAAATGTTTTAATTTTTTTTTTCGTCTATATGTATCACTTAAAGCCTTGCCTCAAGTCAGTCTTTCTTGCGACGGCTATGCATAGCCCTCTTGGTAGCATACGACACTCCCGGAACGTAGGTAGTTGGGTCAAATGTACCAAGATACTACCGGTAGCCTCCCTTATTGGTACGTCCCTGATATTCTTACCAAACGCTCGTTGGGTCAAATAGCCCGGGTATCACCTCTAGCCTTCCCCTTTGGACTATCCCTAAATGAGCACAGTAGAGACCAAGATATGCTCTCTTTTTTTTTAAATTTTTTTTATATGCAAAAAAAATAAGTAAATATGGGAGGTGTGCAGAAATTTTAGCAAGCTGAAATTTTTAGCACCTATACAAAGCTACTTTCCTAATATGATGCAAGAACAAGTCCTAACAATCTGCTCTGATACCAAAACTGATGCAGCACAATGCAGGTAAAGAGGATGCTGGAATTTAGCAGATTATTTATGATTTTTTTAACTAAAATTCGGTTGGCTAATGATCCCAAAAAAAAGAACTCTCAGAGAAAAAAAATTAAGCTAGACTAGACAGACTAGACAGGCATGAAAGCAACAATACGAGAGATAGAACTTTTAAGATAACCAAGACGGTCAGGATCGTGGAAGTTGAGAAACTTTCGGTTAGAATATGCTCTACTCTTTCATTAAATCAGAATTTAAAAGGAGAGGGATGGTAACTTACCAGACGATGATTCTCTCAAAAGGCTGTCGATGAAATCCCTCAGATAGATATTGGAATCTGGATGACGAGGCTAACTTTCGCTGGAAGGTATCCTGATCTCGATTCTGGAGGCAAAGGCGGCTAGGGTTTGAGATTTGGGGGAGATTAGAGATGATGAAAGAAAACAATAAGGGCTTCACATCCACTCCTTCCCGGAGTACCAGAGCCTTCACAGCAATGGAAAAGAACTTCAGAAATTTTCTCATTATTTGCTTTTCTCATTTACAAGAGAAAGGTCTATTTATAACCCTTTCATGTCAATACAAGTTAAATCATTCATTTTAAGTATATAATTGACATGGATTGTAATGTATGGCATGTGATTCTTCTTGAGGAGGCAAGGATCTCTACATGCTTTATCTGGGACGGCCAAAAAAAGAGAGTAGCTGCAATTTTCAAGCTTGTAGAGGAGGGGGATCACTTGAGAGAGGGAAAGAATGGGCGCCCCTTGATTTCTCCTGCCATCTTTGACTGGACGGCAACCTTCTTCCATCTGGGGCGCATTAAGATCTTTCAATTAGAGAGGGGCAGCCAATTTCTTCCATAGATGTTTGTCAGGAGATCACATGATAAGTGTGGAAAATAATGGACGCCCAAAAAGCTTCCATATAAGGGTGGGTGGCATAAAGAATGAGAAAGGAGGATGTTGGCGTCTAGATTCCTTCCTAAATTAATGTGGGCCGGCTCCTTACTCTACTCTGGTGATGCCATGTGTCCTAAAGTGGTCCAAGACATGGGTCATTGCATAGTTGATGGGTCTTCTCTTGAGTCTTAAAGGTGAACCTTCTCTTGACTTATTACAGGACTCAATGAAAGAAAATAACACTTGACACTTGATCAACTCCTGAATTCCAACCAGGCTAACTAACACAACTGGACTCGACAAGGACTCTAAGAATAAAGAAAAGGACTCTCATAAATCAGAGATCCATAAGAAACCCTTAAACCTCTGTCTCAATCTGATGCCTGCACCAATAGTTGCAACTGTCAAGGCTTATTCCAGCAGTGGGATGGGCTTTATGGATTCTTATTTGCTCATCATTCATCTTAAAGACCACCTCATTTGTATTGCAAGCTTTTCCAAATCTGTTTCACAACATTTATCAATGTTATCTTTGGTCTTCCTTTCTTCCAAATTCATCAACAAAGATTTGAGGACCTCTCCCAATTGTATCTGCCACAAGTTTTGATTTGTTGCTTTCATCATGGCAATCAGTTTTCCATCATTTTATCATCAATTAGTGAACTCTTAGAGCTCCTTTGATACACGGATGTCTCATCTGCCCTTTATAGTTCCACTGTGTTTCTATCTGGATATTCTTATTTCCATTACATTCAAGTTGTTTCTTGGATCCTTTTGTCGCCAAGCATTTCAAAGCCATTACAACATTGTGGACCATTTTGGAAAGCTTTTCACTGTAGTTGCCAGGGCTGCATCAGTGGCGTAACACCCTGGAAGCAACTATTCATTTTATATATCCAGCTTTAATTCTTCATCCAGCACCTCCGCATAATGCTAAAATAGAGCATGACTATAAAATATCAGGAGACATGGATGTGGTTTTGGGGGTTCAATTACTATGCCACATCTCTAAAACATTGTAATGATTGTCTTGAAAGAGCAAGGCCGTTTTTGGTGATTAGCAAGAAAGAAAGTGGATGAGCGGCATTATGACTTGGAAGCTTTATTTGACATTGCTTTTGTGATATTTGGACGAGCTAGGTTTGTGAACGGTCATTTTTTGCATGTATAGAACATTTTTTTCCTTTTACATCCTCATCTTCCTCTTGAATGTCTTGATGAGTTGGTAGGACTAGTGACAGCATATCTGAAACCTACATTTCCACTATTTATTTCATCTAACATGCCTTCAAGTCTTCCCTTTTCTTTATTGCTTCATTTTTGGTCCTTTTCTTTCTTGCAGGAAAAGTTTGCTGCATCAGTCCCAGCTCTTCTTTTTAATCTTGAACTAGATACTTTACGGTATGCTTTCTCTATGCCACTTTAATTGACAAGTATGCATCCTACTTTACAAATTTGGTCTTCTTTGCTGAAGATTCACTAATTACACTTTTTGCAGTTCCGACTTAGGTCTGTTGGGATTTCCCACCAAAGATTTGCACTATCGGTTTCTTTCTCAGTTTATTCCTATATTCTTTATTCGAACAAGAGAGTACTCGAAGGTATTGATAAACTTGTTGGCTATGTAGCTACTTTTAATTTTGTTAACTCCTTTTGGTTTCCTTGATACTGAAGACCGTTCCAGTTGCACCGTTCATAGTCAACTATAGTGGTGCCCTATTCCGTCAATATCCAGGTAGGATGTTGTTGCACCGAACTCATTTTATAGATTAATTTGCTGCAAAATGATAGCATTATGAGAAATCTTTACTTTTGATGGATTTTTCTGAATATAAGAAGTTAAAAAGCTTGGAATTCATAAACTTTGGTGTACTTAGGAGCCGCCCCTTCTATTTATCTATTTTTTGTTTTTTATTTCCATTTTCTCCATTTTATAGGCAGGGTGTGAAAGCATTTGATACAGTGGTGCAGTATAGCAACTCCAAACTTTGGACCTCACATACCTTATGGATATTACTAAATCACCCATGGATGTTATGAAAAGAGATCTCTTATAATTTGCTCTCCTTGTAAGGTTGTTCGCATGCTCAAGATGGACCTCCTTAATATTAGAAAAATCAATACTATGTTTCACAACTGTTTATGATGCCATTGGCTGTTTCTTAGGGAAGTGCTGATATCATCTTATATTCTTCCTCCACTTTGACTTGGTTGACAATTTGACATCTCATCCTTAGGGCTATTAAGAAGAGTTTATAAGTATGACCACTGGGCTTATCGGCATCTATTGAGAGAGGGGAAGAAAGTTACTACTGCAATCACGAGCAATTCTAGCAGCCAACAAATTTGCCTTTGTGTGAACCATGGCATAAGCAAAACCTAAATGAGGAAATGAGTAGAAGCCAGGAAAAAAAGGAATCTATAGCAAGGAAAAAGAAATTAATTCACAATTTAAAAGCAAGAGGACAATGCAAAGAATTTGTCCGATTTCTCTGCTATTGAAGGGTAAAAGAGATGGCCTGTAGACAAAATTCCTTAGTGATTTGCTCTGCTTTTTGCATTGTGTTGCACAGCCATAGAGGAAATTGTCCTAAACAAGCAAATATTAGATTATTGTATTCACCAAAATATACTTTAATAAAGCCAAATTCAGTCAATCATATGTTCTTTTATAAACATGTAATGGTATATTGATTAGATTGAATTTGTGTCTTAATTGTTGTTACAGAACTTAATAAATCTCATGTAAAATTTCTTTTTCAGATTTCAATTTCTTCTAGTACAAAGTCAAATGGATCTGGCATTTCTATATTCACAAGCACACTGACTTCTTAATCATATGCCTGCTTATAATGCTGCTAGTGATTGTTGCATGTCTGGGATTCAATGAAATCTTTGAAAGTCTGACTTGTTATTTAGTCCATCTAATTTAAACTTTTTGTGCAACCAATATGAGGGCAGCAGATATGGTTCCAGAAGTTGGTTGCAAGTAAGAAGTTAGCTTTTTTATAAAAAAAAAACAAAAACAAAAACTGTCATGGTGTTTCATGTATTTCAGAAATCTGTCTTTTCATATGTGAATAAAAAAATATAAATAAGTGATAACTACACTGCCCTTTTCAATCAGCAACATCATCCTGCTCAGAAACAGTGTGCTTGTGCAGGGCCTTGGCAGGTTATGCTTAAACAGGCTGATGCCTCCTATGCTTGCGTTGCAGAAAGTGCAACTCGTTTCACATTAGGAGAGGTGATGTTCTATCCCTTTTATATGTACCCATTTGTGTTTCTCTAATGCATTGATTATTTACCACATCAAATCTTAATGTTTTAGACTAAGGAAGAGCTTCTGAGGGTTCTTGGGCTGCAAGAGGAAGAGGGGAGCTCACTGGAATTTCTGAGGAGGGGATACAAGGTTGTGAAGCATCTCTTCTTTATCTATTTAATCTTGGCTTGAAATGCAAAAATATTTAGACAAAATTGAATGGTTCACCTTTTCTAACCACTGAAAGTGTGGCAGTTTTTTACAAGGTTATTTCACCGTTTTAAAATTATTTTGATCTTATTAATACTGAATTGTCCTATTATTTTTTCCAATTTGAAGTCAGGTTTGTGAATCCTACATTTCCACTTATTCCAATTCCACTTATTCCAAATTAACTGTTGGATACTTCATACCATGTGGCATCTTTAAATTCTCAGACCCAGCTGTCTCATTTTCCCTCCCCTTTATAGACTAATTGGCTTGCACCATTCATTTTACATGAATAATCATTTGACTGGCTATTTTACTTTTGTTGGCAGTGCTTGTTTTCCAATACAGCTTAACCGCTCATATAACTATTTTAAAGGTTATTTTTCCATAAGCATTGTGTGCCCCTGTTGGCACATGTTGCAAATTTCTTTTAAAGAATAGTAAGGAAATTATATACATTAATTTCCATTTCAATTTTATTTTACTGCTTCCTGTGAGACACTGAACCTACTGGTAACTTGAAAATATATTCATATTTTCTGTGTATTCAAAGGCATTTGGCTGGGATATGCCCATGATGTTATTTTCTTGGAACAAATCACAACCCTAGAGAACAAACCTATGCCATATGCTCTTTCAGGCTGCATGTCCCCAGCTACTGTATCTATTTGATGTTTTTTTTTTATGGGTGGGAAATGTAACTTGATGCTTTCAATTGTGACAAACAAGAAGCTGAAATGAGGAGGAATCTAAGAAGCTTCCCTTTTTTATATAAAATAAGGGACCTATGGGCCTGTTGATCCTGCAATATTTAAATTTTCAGAATAACGAACCCACCGTGTTATCTGTGGAATACTCACTATGATAGAGGGTTTGTATATATATTTCCATCTATGTAGTGAGTGTCCTACAAATATTTATTTCTGGGCATCCAGATGCCGAAACACATTTGCTATTTGAACATCTATGTGCATCCTTTGACAATTTGTGGTTCAAAGTGATTGGTAGCTGTCTTTTATCTTTGTTTTTTAACCGTTCATTGTTAAGGTGTGAACTTGCAAATGCAGAATGCTACTTGGTGGGAGGAAGACGTTGATTTGGAGCTTTCTTCAGCTTGGCGAAGTTGAGCACCAAGAGCCTACTATGTGTAATAGCATGCACGTCTTTTTGTGATTGGCCTGTGAAGGACCCATGGTTTCCCAACTGATTAGAGTTGCAAAAGTCAAGCAGCTGAGAAAATTTTTTGTAGCAGGGAGTATTGTCATGTGGTTACCTATTTACCGCGTAAATTATCCTGTGTTCCTTGCTCCTAGTTTCCCTTTAAGATGTTCTGTAAAATTCATAAACGAGACATGTTCAGCTACCAGATGCCAGTTGATGGCACAGTAAATAGTTCTTCAGATGGATGAGAGAGAATTTGGGACATTTCCTAGGATGAGCCATTGTGTTATTCCTGAAACTTGAGTAATGTCAAATAGCAGTGACATTAATGGAGCTTCATCCTATTCGAAGCACTGTGGTTATGACATTCTAGTTTATGTAATTTTATGTGTATGTATGTATTGGGTTGTTTCAGCTCCTGGTTTCCCTATCCTTTAACCCAAACATTCCATTGGGTTTCTAGAAATTGGTCGGAATCAATCCAACCTTATTAATAATCATGTGCACCCCTAGTTAAAATGTTCTAATGTTAAAAGGTTCTTAAATTATGACTGTCTAGGTTTTTTTCCTGAATTATCAAATTAATAAAATAATATTATTAGTTTCATAGAATTTTTCATTTATTTGCTGTTTGTCAAAGGCTGTCTTGCTGCAGTGCAGGCTTCAAAGCGGTATTGAACACGTGCGAGGAGACATAGTTTGCTGTACTGATAGCTTTTTAAGCTGCTATGGAAAACGATCCAATTTTACTTTGGCTGGGTTTGGATTGAAAGATTTTATAGTTTGGATTGAATATAAGCCCTTGTTTGCTTTGAACGGACTTTTTGAACGAGTCATTTTCAACCCTGTTCCATAAGATAAAGTCTGTTTTGGACTACAGATTCTAAAGCAAGTGGTTTTGGGCAAGTAGCACGTGTAAGGAGACATGGATGACTTTGATCTTGTCTACGAAAACGTCTCAATTTTGCTTGGGCTGGATTTGGAACAGATGTGGCCCTTTTTATTTTGATCTGGACTTTAAATGAGTCAGTGCATGGATTGGAGCTTTTATCAACTTGGTTCTACAGGATAATGTTTGACTTGGATCCAGTCAAGTCATGATCTTGAGGTAAACGCTTAAACATTAATCAATTTCCTTTAAATATGTTACCTAGTATATTTTGAAATTGAGGAATTGAATTGTAAAGATGGGGTAAGATGGGTCGAGTTGGGTTGATTTGGATTTCGGTCATGCTGCACAGAAAACGTAATATGTCGGCTAAGTGGGATGAAGCTTTTTGAGTTTTGTCCTATGAGTTGAATTTATCCACTACATTTGATATTATACTTAAAATGTGACCTAAGGTGATGGCTAAAATGATGCGTTTCTACTAGTAATAAGACAGCCAAACTTCATAGATTCTTGTAATTTACAGGTGTTGTGGTTAAAAAATAAAAAAGATCACACACAGAGGATAAGGTGTCTTTATTAAGCAGGATTTTGGGAATGTGTTGGGAATAATATCGAATTGTACCAAGATGTTTGCAATATTATTGTAATATAATTGAAAATATTGTATCCATGCTTCATTAGTATTTTTTTGGAGTATGTCATCGATATTGTCTTGGATGCATGATGATCTATTAAGTCTCTCAATGTACATTCGGTTAAATATGGGTGTTTAGATCGAGCATATTATCCAATGGTTTAGTTTCTTAAAAGAGTTGATTTCTTTCACAAGATGTCTTCTAGGAAATATTTTGCTCATATTAAATTCTCTATAGTTCTAAATGGTGTTCAAATAAGTTATCCATTAACAAGTCTCTTATTATGGAGTCTCATAATCGAGTGGACACCACCTGGCATGGTTTTTTTTGAGGTTATTGGGTTTCCTAATTGATTTGCTTCCAAGGTAGTCAATGATAACCATGGTATTTGGCTGCAATTATTTTTAGTTCCCCATTTTGGTTTTGGTTTTACTAATCAATGTAATTCCTATAATCTAGATGGCCATTTCATTATGTGTATTTTCTTTTGGTTTTAGAAATTTATTTTATTCTCTATCAGTGTAATACTCATAGTTTAGTTTGGTTGTTAATGTCCAGATTTATTTCAGGAAAAAAATAAAAAGCCATCAGTAATGATTAACTAGAGTCTGTTGTATGCTAGAAAAGTTTAGATTTAACCAAAAATCAAGGATTCGAATTAATAACATTTTAGCTAGCCTTTTAAGCCATTGATCATAAAAGGTGAATTGCAAAAATTAAGAAATAACCATAATCAACTAAAACTTTATTTTAAAAAGTAATAATTAACTAAAGTCCAAGTCATGAGTGAAGAGTTAGTAAAACTTAATTATATATTATATAACATATAATTAACATCATTACTGTTCCCAAAAACCCATCATGCGTGGATATGCCAGCATCTAAGACGATTCCTCATGAAATTCATCGTGGATTTATTTGAATAATAGCACAAGCTGTCTCCTGATACAAAATCATAACAACAAAGGTATCTTGCATGGTCCAAACTTTATTATCCCAAAGTTTCTATCCAGATTTTTTAGGTACTATGAATATGTAGCAATAATCAGCACCTCAATATATCGTAGTAGGTCATGAATCAAACCTTTACATTATAAATGTATCATGAATATATGAGCATCAGAGTTAAGCTATATGCATGCATGCATGCCTACATACCATTATTTAATTCCAAAAATTGTGCCCTAAAATGATTAAAATATCAACTATTGATTACATGCGGGAAGAAAAACCAAATGGTTGATGCCCATCTGGGTGGAAAAGGCACTGCATTTAACTCACATTCTGAACAAAGTGTTAACTGGGACAGATAAGCAATTCCTCGGTATGAGTGACATATTTGGTCTTTGTAGATGGTGTAGGAAACCATTTAGAGATTACCACATTACTGGAGACTACAATTTAACAACAGAAGCAAAAAATTTTAAATCAATCAGGGACAAAGTCAAACCTTCCAATCATAAATTAGGAAAACAAGTACAGACTAGAAAAATGATTTCGATCCCAATAACTTGCCTACACACAGAACTCTATGCATGAAATCAAACAATACTACTTGAAACAATAGAAAGAAAATTATACCCAAGAAAAAGGGAAAGAATGCCAAGATCTTCTTAGATGAACATTACAGATGGAGTACCACCATCGACTTCATTGTGCACGAGCAAGCATCTACTTCATGTGCTGCATGCTTCGTTGATACATGGTTCCATTTCAGTTCAATGTCAGAAACATGGCAAGAAGTTAAAAAATTCAGCACCTGACCAAATATTCTAAACATTTCCACCCCATAAATCATGTTCTGGTGGGCTATGAATACAGCATTCCAGTCCATGGGAGCATCTGGGTGTCTTGAGACCTCATTCCATTTGTGCAATGGAAAATCCAGCTCCCATAACTTCCTAACAGCTTTCTCCCTCCTGTTTAACTGTCCATCTCTTTCACACCATGAGACGCAGAACATGAACAACCGATTCCTGCAGGACACGAGCTTTGGGTAGTATTCATGAAGGCGGGGAGGAGGGTGGGATATCTGAATGCTAATCCAGAACCCCTCCTCAAGATCATAGCCTGCAAGCCTGTCTGCCTCAGAATAGACATAAAACATTCCACCACAAACAGCACCAGAGCAAACAAACCCAAAATCTCCTGGCAATCTCGCAATCTCCACCCATTTATCTGTCAGAGGATCATATATTTCTCCAGAATCAAGATGCTCATCCCAAGGCCCATGACCACCCACAGCAATCAGAGCAAACTTTGGCTGCTCATTCATCCCTTGTCGAGCGATCTTGGATGGTCTTTTCTTGGTTTCCCATGAATCATCCTCCTCACAGAAAGCAACCCTCAGGCTGCGCCTGACTGAAAACCTGTGAGGATCTTCATATACCTCTGAAATGCCACCACCAATCCGAGACTTGAGAGGAAGCCGATCATGATGATCAGTTCGAGCATGACATATACCACAGCCAGCACTGACTTCAAATACTCCCAGAACAGGTCTCGACCTTGCTGATCTCATTGACGCAGCTTTGCGCCACAAGCCTGTTAAAGGGTTAAAGACCAATACCCCTTTGTGGGTCTTGAAGGAGCTCCTCTCCATTGACAAAGAGGAACTAGATAAGCCAGAGCAACCACCAACAATATAAACTTCAGTCCCAACATTCGCAACAGAGAACATGAATCTTTGCTTCAGCATATCATTGCTAATCCTATGCCACCTTTCCGATGCAACATCTAAAGCATGAACTTCCCCAGAATGACACCCATCCCTTTTGATGCCGAACAGGAACAACCATGGACTCTTATGCGCACTTTCGCATCTCATCTGCATGAAATGGGGTGTGGCTGTCAAATTTCTCCACTTCTTGCAAACACATCGAGCAGTCGTCAGAGAGGTAAAAGGAAGTCGAACTAAAATCAATTCCAACACATCATCTGGAAGTGAAGTCCCAGCAGCCGAGCTTGGCAGGCACTGCTCGATTGCTTTTCCTTTTCTCAAATTCTTCTTCCAAAACCTCTCAGTCACACCACGAGAGAAGCATTCAACTTCAGCTTTCTCCACCCCCATCATCACTCTATGTGGCAAACATTCTTCCATGGTACTTGACCTCTTCTTCCCATCTTCATCAAACTCTTCGCAAGCACCAACTCGACATCCACCACCCTTCACATAAAAGCTGAGGCATCTAGACGGGCTGTGCCTCGAATTCACCCTCTCCCCCCTGTTATACCCTCCATGAACATCCTTCTTCTTTAGCTTGTCACTTGCAGGCCTCGCTAGACGTTGGGAGACACTCAAAGACTCCATATCCCTTTGAAGAGAAGTTTCACCCATTCGGCTCTCGGCGTCAATTCCAATAACCTCAATGACTTTCTTTGTGTCGTTGCAGAGGAGGGCTGTCCTGCCGCAGCTGCTGGATGTATTGAAGGTGCTTGCACTAGCCATCGTCAAAACACCGAAGAATTCAGAACCTTAAACCACATGAAGAGCTTGTCCGATTTACCCCCCTTTAACCAATCAAATAGTAATAAAGCTACCAGATTTCAGACTATAATCACATGAATCTTCGAAATTAAGAGGTGCGCACGACATCAAGGGTTCAGCATTGCATTCCTCCCCTTCAAATAGCTTCCAAAATCTCCCAAACTGTCACCAAATCCAGGTAAGCAACACATTAGAACGAATATAATTCTGCTGATGAACTAAAGAAATCCCACATCAAGACCAAATTTTCGACCATCTGCCCATTGAAGTGAAAAAAATCTGATCAAGATTACCAGATCCAGACCTCCAAAACACATAACAAAACACTTGAAATATATATATATATATATATATATATATTTCCTTAAAGTAAGAGATCAAGAAAGGAAACTGAACAGGAAAACAACAATAAATAGAATTGGGAGGGAAAAAACCTCCGCAATCGAATCCGAGACCGATCAGTCCATCTCCAGCGCCATTGGAAGGGGGAACAGAGGGCGAAATTCTTGGAGACGACGCTTTGGGATTTGGTTTGCAAGGCAGAGATCTCAGGCTCGATCTAGCCTCGACCGCGGCGCGGAAATGGTAAAGCTGTCGGATTCCCTTCTGGTCCGTAGGAGTAATTTATCTAAACTTTTAGTCAATGGAATGATGACACCATTATTGGGACCCAGAAAAAGACTTCTTGAGCTGTCTTCGGACCACAAGGATTGGACGTGGCGTTTGGGTGACATGAAGTGGAGTAATGACAGGTTTCGAGATTGTTTCGTATGGTTGCCAGTTCGTGTCGTCGCTAACTTCACGACTTCTGTTAATGTCCTTCCTTGATCGGAAGAAAACATGAGCTTACGGCAGCGGGGACAACCAGTTGGGGCAACTGTTTAATTTTATCTCGCGTTATTTTTCGCGATGGGATTCTGCTCGCGTTGTCCGCGGGGCCGCTGGCACGGTGAGGGCGGCGGAGTAATGGCCGGCGCCGCGACTTTATGGACCAACCTACAACGAGGCGCATTTTTTTGGTACGATGCGGCAGCTATCGAGGGGCTCGCGCGCCCACCCACCATGTGGATGAAAGCGCCGCGCTAGCGCCTTTGATATGGACGGGTGCTGAGCGCATGTCGTCTATGTGGTTTGCTTGAAGAGAGTTTATAGGTCAGCATGATCTCATCTAATATAATTAATTAAAATATATTTTACGAACGTACGATTTATTTTGATTTTATCACTCTGTCACCCATGGAAACCTAAATGGATGACGCTATCCAAGTTATGCTTATCTAGCTTAAATTTTCTCACTGCAAGTTGCACTTCAAGTTGCAGGACTTCTGTATTCCAAGGCCAAAAATAGTACTTATGAATCACAGAATACTTTCAAAGCTAAGCACTCAAGTTCTTTTTATTAAAAATTTATAAATTTTTTTTTTGATAAAATTTATCATTCAAAATAACAGGATCATTTATATTGAATCATCAAGATAAAATTAAATATATAAACATAAAATTAAATATATAAGTAGAAGCGTACCTGAGTCCATATCGATTGATTACCCTTTAGAGTCGAGCGGTTGGCCTTTCAGATCAATACGTCCACTTTAAAAAGAGTCCTTTAGTTTCTCTTAATATTTTTTCTCTGACGATGGGATATAAAAAAAAATGTATCTGTTCGTGCGATTTGGGAACCATGACCACTATATATATATATATAGAGAAAACCTAATTTTATTTCTATTTTAGCCCATCATAAAAATAGAAATAATTTCTTGAGTCTCTACACATTAAAGGCCCACACTCTATCAGATACATTAAAGCCCAAATTACTGAATACTTAATCGATCACTTTTAATTGTGTTAAATTTATTTGACAGCCCGCAATACATAATTATTCACATATAAGCTCATCGTTGGATTAATGATTAAACAATCTCCCACTTAGGCTATATATGTAACATTATAATTATTCTTTACCGGATATAACTGAATGAGCTCAAATTTGCTATCATTACCGAAATGTATCTGCAACCAATCCAATCCATCAATCACACCAACATAGGATCAAAATGGTTTTCATTACATCTATCGTAACTCAACCCATTAATGGTCACATATGCTGATACAATTGAATGATATGGATCATGATGTGGATGTGTAACATGAAAATTTCATGCAATGTGATCTTAACATGCCTATTTCCAATTGGTCTTCCCTTAAACCTTAGTGAGATCAGATTATACTAAAATCAGAGTGTAAACAAATCAAAAAAACTTTATTTCTGCAAAAATAACCTCAAAATATCTATAAACTGAAATAACTAAAAAAAAATGTCTATGCAAGCATCTAAAATTACAAACTTCCACTAAAACTGAATATCTTCAAGTGACATGACACCCATACGAGCAGTATGCTCATGAACCGTTTTGGATGGCAATCCCTTAGTAAGCGGATCCGCAATTATGGAGTTTATTCCGATGTGCTCTATAGACAATTGTCCACTCTGAACTCTTTCTTTAACAACTATGAACTTGATGTCGATATGCTTTGACTTCGTTGAGCTCCTGTTATTGTTGGAATATAGAATTGCTGACTTATTGTTACAAAATAATTTAAGTGGTCTTTTAACATCATCCACTATGCGCAGCCCTATGACAAAATTTTATAGCCATATTCCGTGATTGGACGCCTCATAACATGTTATAAATTCTACTGCCATGGTGGAAGATGCTATAAGTGACTATTTAACACTCTTATAGGAGACTGCACCTCCAGCCAACAGATAGATATAGCCCAATGTAGATTTCATACTATCTTAGCATTCAGCAAAATCAGAGTCAGTATACCCAATGATCTCAAGCTTATCCGACCTTCGATACGTGAGCATGTAACCTTTTGTTCTCTGTAAGTACCGCAAGACCCATTTAGCTGCTTTCTAATGGTCTATTCCTGGATTGCTTAAATATCTGCCTAACATCCTAGTAACGTACGCAATATCCGGATGCGTACAAACCTGAGCATGCATCAGACTCCCTACTGCTGAGGCATAGGGAATCTTCTGCATTTCCTTCTTTTCAAAATCACTTTTAGGGCATTGATTGAGGCTAAACTTGTCTCCCTTAGCCACAGGGGTATCACTTGGTTTGCAATCCTACATGCCATATCTTTTGAGAACCTTTTCGATATAGCTCTTTTGTGATAATCCAAGAATACTTCGAGAGCGATCCCGATGTATTTGTATGCCTAACACAAAAGAGGCGTCACCAAGATCTTTCATCTCAAAATTCTTAGATAGAAATCTTTTGGTTTCGTGCAATAAGCCTATATCGTTGCTGGCAAGCAAGATGTCATCGACATATAAAATCAGAAAAAATATGTTTGCTTCCATAGAACTTATGGTATATACAGTCATCGACCAAATTCATCTCAAAACCGAATGAGATAATCACTTGATGAAACTTGAAATACCATTATCGAGATGCTTGTTTGAGTCCATAGATGGATTTCTTAAGTTTGCAAACCATATTCTTTGGGTCTCCCGACATAAAGTTTTCTGGCTGCACCATATAGATCGTCTCATCAATGTTACCATTGAGAAACACCGTCTTCACATCCATCTGATGTAACTCAAGATTGAAATGCGCCACCAATGCCATTATAATCCTGAAAGAGTCTTTCGAAGAAACTGGAGAGAAAGTCTCTTTATAGTCAATGCCTTCTCTTTGAGTAAAGCCCTTTGTGACAAGATGAGCCTTGTACCTTTTTACATCACCTTTTGAATCCCTCTTGGTCTTAAATATCCATTTGCAACCAATGGGTTTCGCACCTTTAGGTAATGGGACAAGATCTCAGACGTCATTATCCTTCATGGACTTAATCTCCTTATTCATGGCATTAATCCACTTGTGAGAGTTAGAACTTTTCATGGCTTGACGAAAGTTGGTTGGATCATCTTTCATTATTCCAATGTCTACCTCATGCTCTTGGAGAAATACAATGTAGTCATCTGATATTGCATTTCTCCTCTCTCTAGTGGATCTCCTTAATGGCATAGGTTCTTGAGATGTTGGAGCTTGTTCTTCTGAAACAATTTCTTGAATAGGAGGTTCTCCGACAGTGTCTTGATCTACTATGTCTTGAACAAGGTCAGGAATGGGATCCTGATCAATGCCAATGACATCTGTGGGAATATCAACATATTCCTCCTCAAAGACAATCCTTAACTGTATCTCCCCTTGTAAGCTCAACATCCTCAAAGAATCGTGTATTTCTTGAATCGAAAATCGACTTACTTATGGGATCATAAAACTTGTACCCCCTGAATCTTTCAGAGTATCCAATAGAATAGCAGCTCACCGTCCTTGAGTCTAGTTTCTTTTCATTAGGCCTATAAGGCCTTGCCTCAGCTGAACATCCCCAAACATGTAAGTACTTTAGACTAGGCTTCTTGCCCGTCCAGAGTTCATAAGGGATTTTGGCAGTTGCTTTAGTTGGAACTCTGTTAAGAATATATGCTGCAGTCTTAAGTGCTTCTCCCCAGAGTGATTCTGGTAAGTTAGAATGACTAATCATAGTTCTTACCATATCCTTAAGTGTTTTGTTTCGTCTTTCAGCAACACCATTCATAGTTGGCGAACCCGACATGGTGTACTATGGGACGATACCGCATTCCTCTAGGAACTTAGCAAATGGTCCTAGACGTTGTTCACCTGAACCATCATATCTGCCATAGTACTCTCCACCACGATCAGATCTGATGCTTTTGATCCTTTTATTGAGTTGGTTTTTAACTTTAGCCTTATAATTTTTTAGCACATCCAGCGACTGTGACTTTTCATGAATGAGATATATGTAGCCATATCTAGAAAAATGATCTATGAACGTTATAAAGTATTGTTGACCATTCCAAGCGATTGTAGGAAATGGGCTACAAATATCCGTATGTATAAGTTCTAAGATGTCCAGAGTCTTGTTGGCTTCAAATCTCCTTTTATTGGTTTGTTTTCCCTTTATACAATTAGCATAAACATCAAAGTCTGTGAAATCTAAGGAATCGAGAATTTTATCTGATACAAGTCTCTCTATTCTTTGTCTTGAAATATGACCTAATCTTTTATGCCATAATATAGCCGAATTCTCACTAGTTAATTTTCTCTTAGTACCTCATGTACTTAAATGCAGGGATTCATTAAATGAAGCAATTATATTAATTGAATAAAGATTATCGTAACATGACAAAGAACCGGAACCAACCAAATTTAAATTATGAAACAAACTAAATTTTTTATTTCCAAATGAACAAAAATAATCAGATTTGTCCAAAACAAAAATAGAAATCAAATTCCGTCTAAAAGACGGTACAATAAAAGTTTCATCAAGATCCAAATAAAATTCAGTCTTTAACAATAATCTAAATTTCCCTATTACCTCAACTGGAACTGTTTTGCCATCGCCCACATAGATGTATCTTTCAGCATCATTTGGCTTTCGGCAACTCAGGCAACTCTGCACAGACACACTGATGTAAGTTGTTGCACCAAAATCTATCCACCATGTATGTCTAGGTACCGAAGTTAAATTAACCTCAGAACAAACCAAATTAAGAAGCATACCTTTCTTAGCACGCCATGCGTGATAGTTAGTGCACTGCTTCTTCTTATGTTCTTCAGCTCTACAGAAGAAACAACTAGTGCCTTCCGAATTATTTAGTTTCTTTTGATGTTTCTTTTGAGGTGCCGTATTTGCAGCCTTATCCTTCTTTCTTTTCTTTCCTTTGTTCGTAGAAGTTGAGGCCAGGTGAGCACACTCTGTCTTATCTTGCTTAAGCCTTTCCTCTTCCTGAACACAGTGTGAGATGAGCTCATTCAAAGACCAAGTCTCTTTTTGACAATTATAGCTCACTTTAAACTGGTTAAACAGTACCAAAAGGGATATCAAAACCAGATGCACTAGCAAGTCTTTAGAGAGATCAAGTTTAAGTGCTTTCAGCTTGGAAGCAAAATGAGACGTCTCCAAGATGTACTCCTTGATATTGCCTTTTCCCTTATACCTCATTGAAATTAGACTTGTCAAGAGCGTACCAATTTCAGCCTTTTCGTTCTTGACAAATCTTTTTTCAATATCCTCAAGGAAAGCCTTAGCAGTAGTTATTGTTTTAGACATTGTGCCCCTGAATGCTTCTGGAATGGTCTTTTTCATGATCATCATACACATGCGATTTAATTTCTCCTACCTTTCTAAGTCCCTCTTATCATCCGAGGTACTTTTATCCGTAAGAGGTGAAGGAGAGTCAGTCCTTAACGCAAGGTCGAGATCCATGACCCCAAGAACTATCAAGAGATTTTCTTTCTAGGACTTGAAGTTTAAGCCATTCAGCATAGGAATTGAATTGATGTTGACAGTAATGTTAGCAGGACTGTAAGCTAGACAGAGAACAACAAAACAAACTCATATTAGTCTTAAAGCAAAAATAAATTCAAATAAAGGTAAATCTCATTCCAAAATATTAGATACTTATTAATATTTTATCTTTGGACAAAATAGTAACTTGTGAGTGATATTGATAGTAATCAAACACTGATGATAAGAACATATCGAATAATGAATCTACCTTTGGACCGATTCATTATTCATATGTAAAACTGAATAACCATCACACATTTATTACCATAAGTGCACATGCAATTATGTTAAATATTGATCTTCATTTGGGCCGATGGATATTTACATAAACTACATGCACATAACCTTTTATATTTTGAAATAAGATTAATTTCTACAAAAGAGGTCACTTTGGTGACATGTTGTTTTAATTAATCCCTCTTAAATATATATAAACATACCAATATTTGAAGTTAAAGTTGCACCAAAAATTTATCCTTAAACCCGTTGATGCATCGATCAACCTGTAACCAGGTTAAAATTGGTCGGATGAGCCAACCCTGGTCTTACACCAGCCCCTAACCCGGTCCCTTAAAAAAAACTCTCCCTTTTTTTTTTTTTAGAAAAGATCCAAAAAAAAAAGAAACTGTGACGAATTACTTACCAAAAAAAAATAAAAATAAAAATAAAAGAAAGAAAGGAAAGAAACTATTATGGGTTACTTGCTAAAAAAAAAAAAAAAAACTATTTGGCCGCAACGTCCGTTCATCGGTGTGGGTAGAGACCCGCGCCGGTCTCCATTATGACCGGCGGTGAAGAAACCGCCTGTCCTTTTTTTTTTTAATGACCTGTACTTAATGTGTAGCCATAGATGCCATGGCCTGATGGCCGTGGCTACTTCATCAGCATGGCCAGATCGCCATGCCTGGAAAAAAAAAACTTGATACCAATGATGGCGAAAACCACCGGCAAGAGTCTAAAACCCGAATGGAAAGGAAAAGGAATATTTTGAATTCTTTCTTTTCGTTTATTCTAAAATAATAATAATAATTTATTCTGTAATTCAATCTCGATGATTCAACATGAAGGGGCTCTGATATCACTTGTTAGAAATTTATAGAATTCCCTTTGGTGAAAACTATCATCCATGTTGGATCACCAAGATAAAATTAATATATAAGCAGAAGCGTACCTGAGTTCATATCGATTGATTACCCTTTAAAGTAGAACGGTTGGCCTTCCAGATCAACACGTCCATTTTAGTGAGAGTCCTTTAGTTTCTCTCAATGTTTTTTTCTCTGATGATGGGATGTCAAAAAGAATGTCTCTATTTGTGCGATCTGAGGACCATGACCACTATATATAGAGAAAACCTAATTTTATTTTTATTTTAGCCCATCATAAAAATAGAAATAATTTTTTGAGTATCTACACATTAAAGGCCCGTACATTAAAACCCAAATTACTGAATACTTAATTGATCACTTTTAATTAAATTTAAATTTATTTGACAACCCGTAATACATAATTATTCACATATAAGTTATTAATGATCCAGCACTCCATTCTATCAAACTCCTTTGTTAGCCTTCCACTCTCTAATGTCAAAACTCCCAATCTACCCACCTCCTGGCTCTCTAATGTCCGCCTTCTCCCATACCCCACCTCACTCCCCCACGATCTATTCCTTGGCCTCCCACAACTAGCCCCACCCCTCGCTGGCGCCAGAGACCTGCTCTCCTTTCCCCTCTTCATTTACCATCAACATCTTCCTCTATCCCTTCCTGCACCTCGTCAGCACTAGAGAAGATCTTGTCCACCATCCTTTCCCTGTCTCCACCTCTACCCCTCCCTCATGATTGTCCCATCTCTTTTCTCTTCTTCCTCCTCCTCCATCATTCCTCTTTCTCCTCTCCTTCCGCCCACCTCTCTTCTAAAACAAAAGGACGTTGAGCTTCCTTCAAATGCATGCTTGTTTCCATGCAACCAGAAGGCTTAGTTGTAATAACTGAATTTAACCTGCTTGTTTGGACTTCTGCAAGACACCAGTCTCGATCTAATGGCTATCCGACATTTGGTTAGCCTTTCCAACGGTCCTCTAAAACTTAGTTTGGCTCTCCAAAGCTTCAATCTATAGAGCTCTTTTTGTACAATACTTCTTTCTTGTTGTGACCGATGTTTTGTTAACACTTCACCCTATTTATTACAGGATCAATAACATATCAAATGTAGCCCATCTATCCAATTTTGGAATGAGTGCATTTAACCGTTGCTTATCTTATTAATCATCTTTCTTTCCTTATCTTAGGTGATAAATCTTCTTATAAATTATTTTTTGATTAAAAAAACCTTCTTATCACCATTTGTGCACCTTCAAACATCTTTGTTTTGCTCATATCCAAGCTAAAATTAAATTTGAACTTCAAGCAAGAAAATACATTTTCATAGGTTATCTCTATGGCCAAAAGAGCTACTGTATGTATGATTTACCTAAGAAAAAAAATTCATCGATGGAGATATTATTTTTCATGATCCAGTATTTTTATTTGCCAACACACTTCATGTTTCATTTCCTTCCTAAGTTTCAATTTTTTCTCACATTATTGAAAATGGTGATGAACCGGATCTCTACTATCTTTCTTATAATCACGAATTTTATTATTATATTCTACCATATTTGATCTTCAAATTTAAGAAGTTTAATTTGTATATAAAGCACATTAGTACCATAAACGTATATAGAGATTAGAGATTTTATTTTTATTACAAATTTTTCAACACCCTTTGCCTCCCAATCACAGACCGTTAGCTTCTATGCTCATGGAGAGGGACTCTCTCTGAAGTGAGTACAGCTTATGACACTTCGCTTTTGTTAACCTTAACCATCTCCAGCTTGCTCACAAATTGTTCTTCAAAATCTCCTAACCAAACATCTTCTTATAGAACGTCATCTTATAAACAAGTAGAATTTCTAGCACCCACCAATGGGCACTTATTGCCCTACCACCTCGCCAAGGCCTTCGCTTCGCCCATTATCCTAAAAGCCCATCTAATGCTAGCACAGCCATCATCCATGGCCTCTGGTCAAAATCCACTATGCCATCTCCAATATATTTGTGCCTGCGGCACTCAAAAAGATGTACCCAAGATTTGGAAACATGAACAATGCTTCATTGATATTAATTTAATTAAATAAATGAGTATATAATTATTACAATTTTTTATTTACAACCTTTCAACTTAAAAAAAGGGGAGGAGCTGCAGCAATTACAATTGCATGTATCTAAATGGATTAAAAAAAAAAAAAAATCAATACAAGAGGCTCAATTTATAACTCTACTTACGTATCTCTTCCACTACAACTCTAATGATAAGGATGCATATATGACTCTTTTATAACAATACCTAATTGCAACTTCAACGAAGATTACATTTGTAAAGTTTACTTCTAAAACTATATGCCTAGATGATAAGTTTTTAGAATTATATTTGGTTGAAGGTTTGAGAGGCAAGCTTTTCTGGATACCTCATCTTTGTTTGGCCATCTATTTTTCTAGAAAATAGGTAAAAAAATATTATTTTACCATGAAATGCAAATTCACAAATTTATGGTCGGAACTCTCAATTTCAATTGGAGGTAGACTTTTGGGTTTTTTTTTTTTTTTTTAAGTTAGGGATATTTTTGGCATTTACAAAGATGGTTTTTTCTCCATGGAGAAGTGACTTCCAATCTCATAAATGGGGTTTCATTGGCAGTTCTGAGTCTTTTAACTAAATAAATACTAATTCTTTTATTTCTTAGGAAAGTCTCATTTTCGAGGTAGTTATTGCCAACCAAAAAAAAAATAGCCCATATAATCTTTAGTGGGTTTTATCTGGGCCTTCGCGGCCCAAATGATACCTCCATTTTCCCGGCTTCATTCTCCTGCAATATTGACGCACTTTACTCGCCGCAACGTCATTTCCTGACGTGACAATGACGTGGCGTAATACGAATGGCCAAACTACGTGGACGTCACCAATCGTCTCCCGCCACGTCAGGCAACGAGGAATCCAGCGTCATGCTCTAGACTTAGAGAAGCCCATCCAGGTTCCCATGGTAGCACGATTCAGGACGACGGGTGTGAGCGTTGGCGGAAGGAGCTGGCGAGATGGAGGGGAGGAAGAAGAGAGGCGGTGAAATCCCCAAATCTGCCGCGATCTACGCCCTGGCTGCCCTAATTCTGGCCACTATCGCTCCGGTCGCCTCCATTGTCGACAAGTGCGGGGCTTGCAATGCCGTCGCGGTAATTCCCTCTCGCTGATCCGCATGAAACCCTCGTTTCCCCCCCTCCTGTTCTATTCTATTGTGGATGAATCGGTCTTCAGTTTCCTGGGAACTTTGTTGTTTTTTCTCTTGTATGAATATTTGATGGCATTCGTGCGTTCTTGATCATAGCTAAGAAAACAAAATTTTCATTGAACGCGGGGAGGTGGCTAGCCAGGAAAGGTTTGATTTAGATATGGAGTTGCCTATTTAAAGCTTATCCGTTGGCTTCTTGAATTCTTGGTTATCTGATTTAAAAACGGGTCCTTATTATTAGGACGTAGTCTACTGATCTTCTTACTATATAAAGCTAAGAAAATGAGAAAGACGACATTTTGATGTGGAAATGGATATCCAAGCTTGGATCTTTAGTACATGGATCAATTTACTTGCATCCGTTCGAATTTCTATTATAGTTTGGGTCTTCATGTTAATTTGTTTATAGAGATAATTGTCAAATTGAACTGGTTGTGCTGATATTTCAACAACTTTTCTGGCCATGCTAGATATTCAACCGATTATTTTTTCCAAGTGTAACCTGATGTATTTAGCAAATCTGTTGGTAAATGATGTATTCATGAAATATACCTAGTTCTTTTCTTCATAGATGTTGTTGGGATCTGACTTTTGTGCTGAATGATTTGCAGGGTGAGCTAGAAATTGGACTTTCGAAAGTAAGTTTCTTATATCAACCTTTTGCAACTAATGAATTTTGTCTGATTTATATCAGGAACTTAATGTGACTGTAAAACATTGCCTTACCTGTCATGTTGCTCTGGATTACTCAAACCATAGCTTTTGAAGTTCATATCTTCATGTTTGCAAATGGTTCATGTTTAATTATTTGTTACTAAATTGTATGCTTTTGCTTATCCTGATCAATATGATCTTAAAATTTGCTTTAGAAGTTTTCAATTGTTCATTTTAAACTTGCTGAATTTAAGTTGGCTGAATTTAAGTTGGCATTGGAATGGTATGCAAATAATTACCCATTATGGGTATTGAAGGCATTTTCTCAGGGGAAAAAAAAACTTGTTAGCTGCTTATGTGTGTTAAATCATTATAACAATTAAGACCAAAAATTTTCTTATTCTGCTGGTGTCTTTTTATTGCGTTCATCAGCTGCAGTGCATTGGTGGGTCCTAAAGCATTGTACTTTCATTTGTTTTGACAGACCATTGTATATTAATAATAATAACAATAAAGCCTTAATCTCAAATTAGTTAGAATTAGCTATATGAATCCTTTTTCTTCATTTAGCTTGATTTTGAATCATATTTTTTTTAAGATGCAAGGATTTTAAATTTTCTTTATTACTCCTTCCCAAGCAATTTTTGATCTATTTTTACCTCTTTTTTCTTCTATATGAATCAAATTACTTATTCGCACAGGTGCATCTATAGGTATATGTTGTACATGTTCAAACCATCTAAGTCATCTTTCCCTTAATTTATTCTTTCTTAGAGTTACCTCTATCTTTTGTACAAAGGGTTTCATTTTTTATCTTATCTTTTCTTATATTACTACACATTAATTTTTACCACATTCATTTTATATACATGTATTTTTCAGACTACCCAATATTTCATGCCATAAAACATAGCTGATTTTATATCTGTCCTATAAAATTTTTTCTTTAACTTGACAGGTACTCTGCGATTACATAATATTCCAGTTGCAATTCTCCATTTCATCCAACCTGTTTTAATTCTACGAACAACATCATTCTCAATCTCTCTTTTCTTATGAATAATTAATCCTAAATACCGAAAATGATCATTTTTAATAATTTCATGGTCTCTAATTTTTACTCTACATTCATCTCCATTTCTAATTGTACTAAAAATCATATTATATGTATTCTATCTTTATTCTACTTCACCTAAAACCTTTATAATCTAATGTATTTCGTTATAGTTCTAACTTTCTTTCTGTCACACCTGGGCGCTGATGTGACATATCGTTGCTTTCGAAGAATGCTTCAACTTTATCAATTTTTTCTATTGGATTTATGTTCATAAGGTGTGACTATAGTTTAACGCTAATTGTCAACCTACCGTAACCCTCCTCCTTTATCCGGATTTGAGACCGGATATGTATATAAAAACTTTATATAAAGTAGCACCATAACAATTCAAGAACGAAAACAAGAACAGGTGACACTACACCATTTTCTTGATTAAAAGATCAAAAAAAGATCAAGAAAAACCTATATCTGCAAGAAATCAAAAAAAATATAACATGTATATCAATGTGAAATAATTGGAAATTGCATTATAACATGTAGAAATATCATTAATGATGCTTCTTTGTTCAGCCTCACTTGAACCCTGTCCCTGTGTGCATCCAAGCACAAATTGCATGCAAGATACATGTTCTTACCATTCCTGTGTGCATGAAAGCGGGCATTACCATACACAGATATCTCCTGATCATTTCTATAAGTTATCTAACCAGATAACACACAAGCAACTTGGACCCAAATGAATGGGATGTCTCAATGTTTATGGTATGAGGCTTGATATACATAACAAATGTGGTGTTTCCTTTTTCCTCTATAAATTCTCATTACCATTCTGACATTTTCCAACTGTTTGTAAGTCATAACATTTCATCCTATTTCCTTCATCTCTCCCTTCACCGTTTTATGCATGTTATTGATGGTTTAAGCATACTGATTGATTTATAATGCAGTTCCAGTCAATAACTCTGAGGTTTATGCTTCCTCCAGGAGAAACCAAGAAACCATTTGGATATGCGTCACCGTTTGGATTCTAGAGGTCAACGTGAAGGGAAAGTCATTGATTACAGGTATCATTCTGAAAACCAAAATTTTCATTTTATTTTCAATCAGCATTTAGCCTTCCTATCTTGTCATACCAGATTAAAACCATAGACATAAATGGCTTAGGTTGTCTTAACTTTATGGAGTCCATCACACCAGTAACATGATGTATCACATGTTATATTTCTAGTATTTTCATTAACCTTCAGTTGTCAACTCAGCAATATTATAGGTCTATCTGCACCATCTTGTCCTCTTCTAACCCAATGAAAATGACCCTTTCTAGTTTCTGTTGCCCGACTTTATTAATAATGTCTTTACTTTATGTACTCATCTATTTGGTATTCAAGGCACTAGACTAATGGCTGTAGAGCATACTCTAGATGACCTTGAAGTTCAAATTTATGTCGGCAGTTGCAATCATATTTTAAAGAGTAGAGTTTTAGAGAAAGGCTTGTTTCAATTAAGATCCTAAACCTGAGGGGAACAGAAATCTGAACTTGCAAAATGAGCCTCTGAGAAGAAGACTGGAAAGGAAATGTAGGACCGCTAATACTCGACACATTATGCAGCAGCGGAGAGAACCAACACTAAACGTTCTAACCAATTATGCACATGAATCGAGTTTTATTACCAGAAATTTTTCACACCAACATCTAGTTTTGATGCTGTTTTAATTAGTTACATGATAATCATTCAACAACCATTTGGCAACCTGTGATTTCAGTAGAGAATAGCATGATAAATCTCATGTTATTGCTTTTATTCCACAGTTATCTTCAATTTCTTTCTTTTAGTGGCCCAGATCACCATTTAGGGTCAGTCTTAACTCACCTTTCTAGCTTTGAAATTGGGCCTTTATCAGTTGTACCATTTCTTTTCTTAAGCTTCAGTGTTTTGAAAAATGGCTAGGATATTTGAGTGGTTAGGATGCATGTGTGAGCGCATATGTGATAAGTTTTTTTTTGCTATATAAAAAAAATACGTTAAATACAATAAAAATAACAATAATGATAATCATATTTTTTTTAGATAATTCATATCAATATCAACAACATTAAAAACTAACAATTAGTGCTTATTATTTGGTACTTAACACCACTAGGGGTAATTATAACATAATTGAAGCCCACATTTGACTTGATCATTAGTTTGAACGTAATTCATTCGCATAGGACCATATAAGAATAGGGCACATATTTGGCTCCATAATTCTAAGCAGATCACATGTGCAGCTGCACAATACTAATAGAGCCAGACTTATGACCGCATATTGCTAAGTTGACTGCCTTTTTCTTGGTCCAAATGTGGTGTGGCTGTATATGGGCAACAAAGTGTAGTCAAGGAATCTAATACACATGTGGCTGCACATGCGGTCTTATGCACTGCATTTTAAAACACTATAAAGTTTAACAATGAGCCCTCTTAGTACTAAAGGTAATGCAATTGATTGCTTAAGCTTTTATCAGTATCTTTATGAGCATGTTCATCTAGGAAGTTAATCTGTGTATATATTAACTTATAATCTTCTTTATTTAAATATACAAAGTAGAAAAACTCTCAAGATATCTAGCTTCTTTATTAGCTTTCAGAAGCCAGAAATATGTGAGTTTTCTAGTTTATATTTGTGGTAACGAGCTCAATGTGTTAATTCATTGAGTTCTTTTGTAAAGATAGACATTACATCTGATTGCAGTTGCATCTGATTTCAGTGTAATTGACTGATCAATGAAAGTATTGTGGCTGCAAAGTTTGTCTGTCATATTTTTGAATTTCTTTTTGTTACTGTGTTCTTCTCTTTTTCTTTTTATTTTTGGTGAACAATATATTTTACCCAGTGGAAGAAATATCCAGTTCGACATCATGATGGAACCATAACTGTAATTTATTTTGAATTCTTAAAGAAATTTCAGGTGAGGATTGAAGGAGATATTCTGCTCTTCTGAATAATTAAATTTCATTTAATATTTTCGAGCTCAAATTAATATGCCCTTCTCTAATTCAAAATTTTCTTTTCATGCATGTCCTGTGATTGGCATACTAAATATTCCATAACTTGTCGGCTCACATTCAGTGAATCTTCATGTAATTGATGACCTTGAAGATAAATATTACTGACATACCAAGCTCATTGCTATGTTCTGTTGCTACATATTCTTTTTTCTTCTATTGTTGCTTAGCTGATATCAAAATGTTAGTTATTCTTTCAAATAGAGTCAGTGAGCTAAGAGTCGTTGAACTTCTGGATGGACTCTGCGAAAGTATGCAAGATTACACTCTAATGAAGGTATATTTTTACATCTAAAAGATCCATTTGCGAATTTATTCTGTCTATAAAATTGTCCTCTTAATTTCTCTTTGTTTTATAGTGTATTATTCAGATGCATATATGTACACATCTATGTGTGCACTTCCATGTGCATGTGGGCACAGGCACGCTTGCATGCATGTGCACTCTTTTTATGTGGCATGCGAGTATGGATACCTTTTTTCAATATAATATATTTGTTATTGCTTATAAGCCAGTGCTTGAAAATACAACTAAGAAAACTATATTAGTTGTTAATATATGTTACCTTTTTGCAGTTAGATTCAGGCGAGAAAGGGTGGGTCAAAGTAAGAGATTGGGATGATATTAAAACTGGTGAGAATTTTAAAGACTTAATGGCCAACTTTGATCCATTGATCATTACTTAGCATCAGTAGATCTTTCTCTCATGCATATTTCTGGCCATCTGTATTTAGGAAATATATGCACTCTGAACTGCGTTGCAGATATTCTTGAAAAGAAAAGTAGGTAAATGGGTTTTAGGAGTATGATTAGTCATTCAATTCTCCCTCTAGATTTTGCAAATTGTTCACTTTAGCAAACAGTGTTATTCTTCGAAAGAAAATTACACTGTTTATAGGCTATTATACTTCCTTCTGAACTATTTTACCTCCTAGCTATATGGATACTTCTTAAGATGTAAACTGTGCCACACAATCATCTCCTGATGATTGCATGTCAGCCATCTGGCCTTTTTCTATATGCACTCCTCAAGCTGGAAGACAGAGTCACTAAGATTGTGCTTGCAATTTGAAACTGTACTGCCAATTTTCTTGAGAAATAAGAAGGATATCATAACTCAAGCAAGCAAAGGAACTGTATCAAAACGTTTAGTAGCTTCTGACAAGAGGAAATATGCCTTCAACATGTTCATCTCAAAAACAAATATGTTAAGAACAAAATATTTACACCTTGTGATATGATCATGGAATAAGACTGAAATGAGATGCAACTGAAAGCGAATAATTTTTCTTAAATCCATATTTACCACAAAACAGATAATCTACATGAATATTAGTTTTTGTTGCCTTTTGATTCAATTTTATTTTTCTATTATGAGGACTAGTTATTGTTGAATATTATATTATGAATCTCGAGCCATTCCCTGAAATGACAGCTGTTTTCCTGCTCTGGAACTTATTTAAAACAAATATAAAATGTAGAATCAAGCAAAATGTTGGAGTGATGTTCTTGGCAGTATATATATCTCTAAACCAAATTTTAGAGTACTGGTATTGATGCCTGTTGAGATACCTACTGGTACTGTGTGGACCAGTATCATGTGGTGCCATACTGAGGCTGCTTCATTTCCATTTGCTGGCACAGCTAAGATTACAATACCATCTGTCAGTGGGGTACTGGAATGGGGGCGTACCAATACCTTATTAAAAATCCAGTATGGCCAGTATGCACCACCATGCGCCAATAATTAAATCCATGCACCAAACCAATTTGTCTGTGCTGTGTGAAAAGTTAATGAGGAGATAAGTGAGATTTCTACTAGATCTGACTCTATCGTCTCTTGGTGTTCTGTAACATGTCCTGGTGCTTAAAAATTCAATGAAGGTTACCATCTAATACTCCAGTCCTTTTCTAGTGAAATTCTTAGTCATTTCTTTATACTTTGTATATAAGTCAGAATGATTTCTGATATTTTTATTGGTTGAAACAATCGATTGGATAATATAATCCTATGAAATTGTATATTTACCAACAATTTTTGTTGAAGACCTAGATTTGATTCTGTCTAGGATGAAGTTAAGCAATCTGTGATGGTTCTTTAGGTCTGATTGACACTTAACCATCAATATATGTTTTCTTTCTTGGTAAGGACTCGCTATGTTTTTAATAGAATTTCTGAAAGATGTTTCCCCCCTTTTTGTCAGATAAGCCAGAAGCACGTGCACACTCAAAAAATTTGTCATCCTTTTGTGGAAGGTAAGTTGTGCCCTCTAGCTTTATTTGTAGGATGATTCCCCAGTATCTTATTTTTCTGTTTGCTTTTGTACACTTGTTTCTAAAACATTTTACAGCCGTTTCCATCCATCATGTTTCTAGAGCATTTTATCTAATTAGAATTTGCGTGAGCAAGTCTCACAACTCTCCCCTATTAGTAGGTACTTCAAACTTTCAATTTACCTTTTTCTGGCCCCAAAACCACCCCCCACCCAACGCCAAAACCTTCCTGACTCTGGGATCTAAGCACCACCTTCCCAATTCTTGGGACAATCTCTTTAACTGAAATAACAACCTTCAATTGATGGTTGTTGCGCAATGATTTACTATCCTCTTCATGGGGGTCTTCCAAGATTCTAGTCTGGTGATGCATATTGAAGATTTCGAGCTTGCAAGATTGCACATATCATCCAAGTATGGACTGGCAGAGCTTGAGATATGGCCATGGATGGTCCAACAATGGGACATGCTCCTAAACCTTGATTGAGGAGATGGAGCTTCAAGTGGTGCACTCAATGCAAAATTAAGTGAGGAGATAATGCCTGAATAAGTTACCTAGATGGCTGCTTATCTAGACATAGTAAATTGCTTTTTAGGACATATATCCAACTTGGGTTTGCCAAATGGCCTATCGGACCCTCCCTTAACCACCTGCATAATCTTTGGAGCCTAGGCAATTTAAGATTTAATCATATTTTTATCTTAAATCACCTATAGGCCTCACATTACCAAGATGACTAAAAATTGCCAGTCTGTTACTTGCCTCCCAATAAATCATCAATAAACTCTTTTCTTGCTTGGTGTTTTCTTTGAAATGAAGGAATGGTTTAGGGTCAGAATTGGCTGATTTAAAAAGTTATTGTCCTTATGAACTAGGACTTGCCTCAATGATCATAGCCCACCACTTAGCCACTAGAGTTTCTGTATTTGATCTTGGGTGTTGCATTCATTAGGTATAAGGGACCTAGATAATGTGGGCCGTTCTCCCTCCCTCTCTCTCAAGAAAAAAGGGTCATAGCTATAGGGTCAAGCTTTCAGAGGATGTGGGCAGTGATATACTTTTCTCAACAATCCTACTCGAATGCTACATTATTCTGGTAAAAATCATTTATGCCATAATTGGGCTGTTTTCTCTATAATCTGAGGATCACCCTAGTTGGTCCCAAGCCTATGATAGTTGTTAGCTATGGAAGGTGGAGTACTTATGGCAATCTGTGGTTGTATCATATGTTATTTTGAGATGAATGTTTGCTTTCGATGACTATGCAAGTAGTTTGAACGATAAGCCTGTGGCGTATCAGAGCGGAGCGTGTGCACATTATTTTAGGACTGATCTGCATTTGACAAATTTTGAATATTTTGGCAAGTGTGTAATACCATTTGTTTATTTTACATGCACCAGCCATTACGCATTGAATAATGTGATAGTCCAATTATGCATTCAGAGGTTGATCCTTATTTTACCATGTCTTGTGGTTGCTGGCATGATATTGAAAGGTGTATATTTATCTGCCTGCATTGTAACATATTTCCCCACACTTTTGTAATATATTTTATCCCCACATTAATTTGGACTGCACTTAAATACAACCAAACTGACCCTGCTTCGTGCAGTTTACTTTTGTATTTGCATCTACGGAAGGCAGTACTTATTATTCGGTTTTCTCCTACGGTTCATATTGCATGCTCACCACCAAGTGCAAGTTGATAATTAACCTATATATTTGGGTAGAATGAGCAATTTTTTTGCATCCTTTCACTGCTTCAATTGATTTTGTTTGCTTGTTGTTATAGGTTGCTGGAGGAAACAGAGGATGAGGTAAGTTAAGTTCCCATGTTTTTTTATTTACCTGATTTACGCTCAGGCTTTTCTATTCGTAATCTTAATATTCACTTTTAAAACTGTGACCTTCCTCTGGGAGACTTCTAGCTGGAATCAGTAGAAGTCAGCTGTTTTGCATTTCCAAAATCCATTTTATTTAAGATAATAACATCCTTTCAATTCTCACATGCAGCTTGCTGAGCTGATAAAACAAGGGTCTGTACAACCAGGAGGTGTGAGCAAGGCTCTATGTCAAGACCTTAGCAAGCATTGCAGCTCTTCAAGGTACTCTTAAAATAAATACTTGTATGCATCTGCTCCTGAAACCTCCAAATTAGATGGAGCTGCATTATTTTTAAAAAAATAAAATAAGTAAAAGTTGAGCCAAAGCCTATGTACAAAATTCTTATGGTGCCCAAAACGAACAGAATAAATGTTGCCTCAGAAGCAGAAGTGAAGGTCTAGATGATCCCATATTTAGTGCCTATAGTTCAGTGAAAGACGCATTGTCTCCTAGCTTGTCTTTGTTGGACCGCATCATTCTCTTGTTATACAAAGTTGCGGTGCTTAGAATTTTGGGCCTTGAAGCATGCTTTGATCTTTCTCAAAATTTTTTTGCTGACCATTTCTAAGTGCTCCTTTAGCAACCATACCTGTGGTTAAATTCCTTTAGCACATATTCTTGGCTCTTCTTTGGCTCTTGCACTGAGAATAAAGTTGTCTGAGTTGACTCCTTTTTTGGCATTGGATGCAGTGGTTCCTCCATGGATGATAGAGAATTATGAAGACAAAACTAACAGCTACTGAGATTTGTTGCGAGGTCAACATACAAAAGGTTGGAAGCTGTAACCTGACCAATCATTCATGATCTTTGTATCTTTTTGTTCTATTGGCGCAAATGGTCAAATCATTCTAATTGAAAAATCCTCACTGGTCCTATTTACAAACATTTTTTATCGATCAACACAAAATGCTTAGACTATGCACTTTTATAAACTACCATGACTTTAGTATGAACATGAGGGACAAAAAATATATATTCTTCAACCCTTCTCTCTTTGGCATGTCCATGTATCTGCACATGTTGTTAGAGTACCTCATCAGAATGGGATCATGTGAAAATCATAAGAACATATTGAAATAAAATCTTCCAGATGGTCATTTACAGGTCAAGAATTTTCAATTCAACCCAGGCAAAGATGCCCACTAGAATAGCAACCTAGCAAAACATTCACATGACTTTTGAGTGTTGTTGTTGGAAGCAATCTAACTGAAATTTGCTGACGGCAGGATTCAAAAAACCAATCTCCATCTTCATAGTGTTTAACTATTTCACTAGTTGACAACCTTTCGTGCATTCCATGGCTATTTTCGGAAGGATCCCATCAATATAAATAAACTGCCTCAATTAGGAATTGTTTGGTTGCATGAGATTCGATTATGGGCTGCAATTCAATTGCATGCAATTAGAATAACACTTTTACAAAAGATCCCTTTTTATCATTTGAAATTGCAAATGCAATTTCAAGTTTTCGATTGTTTGATATGGAAAGACATGTAACTATCCAAAGGTAAGATTTGGTGATCTTATCACTCAAGATATAGCGAACTATTCACGTTTTCTATTATACTATGATATTCATTATATTGTTTATGCTACTATTAAATTATAATTGAATTGATTTAAAAATAATTATTATAGTATTGTATAAATATAATATAACTTGATATTATAATAATTATATATATTAACAATGATTATTTCTTTTTATTATATAATTATAATTATTGTTATAATGTTTTGGTAATATGTTATAGTATTACAATATAGTAATATAATACGAAATAATATTATCATAATAAATTTTATTATAATATAACCATTGTATAATATGATGTTACCATTATAATAATCATAAAAAATAATGTAATATAGGCATGTTGCAATATTAAATAAGCGATGGTATTATATTATTATTATTATTTTAATTATAAGGATACTGTGGAGAAGAAGGGGAATAGTTGCCTAGTTGGAGTATTTAGGGATCCCTTCCAAAAGGTTTTCTCAATTACAAGCTGAAAAATTTTCCTGGCATTCGGATACTTTCTTTGGAAGTCATAATTACAGTCAGCCGCAGATGTAGCGAGCCAGCCAACCAACCACTCTTTTAGTATTCCAAATAAGTTAAGATATCCGTAGGCGATTTTGCGAAGGCGAGATTACTATCCAAGAGATGTGAACTACATGATGGATATTCCGCAACTCCCAGAAGGTAATATTTTATAGGAGTGGTTTAGATATATATTAGAATATGTTCATAAATTGCATGCCTATCCACTTTAATTATATTCTTGATCAGATGGAACCTCCCGAGGCAAACTTTTTGGTCTTCCTTTCTCTACTATTATAATACAAATTTCCAGAAGCCACCTACATGAGTCACAATCATCCGAACAATTAGTAAGCAGAGTCCCAGAAGGCCTCAACTTCACGTAAGCGACCCTTGCAAACGCCTTCCGTTCTTTACCCTCAATGCTCATTCCCATTCGCAAAGCGTTCATTAATTAAATGTGAGTGGATGTATCAATCACCATTATTGCAAGTGCTAGTTTTGATATTCCATTACTGCAGGCAAAAGTTACGTCCAGACCAGCAATGGCGAGATGGATGGTTGTGCATGACAGGGACCCAACCGATGCAACCAAACTTGTTTTTTAGCTGAAACATGAGACCGAAGAAAAGCTGTCATTGCTTTCGACCCTTCTGCGTCTGCTACAAGGCATTCCAAATGAGCTTTCGCTTGAAAACAGTTAACAGTCCTGCTCGAATTTCTATTGTTAAATACCAGTAGGTTCTATTAGCTGTGGGTAGCTGCCTAAATTTCTCAATCTATCGTCACATCAATCTGTATCACTGATCAACCATATCTAATCTATTCTGCTGCAAACAAAACAAAAAAGTTTCATGCCATCCATGAGTCCACCATGCCTACCAATTTCATGAATTGCACCAATCTCCTCATACTGTATAGCTGTCAACAGTTTAATGGTGCCATATGGTTGGCCCCTATGGCATTGCTCCACTCAAAATTTTCGCTTGGAAACAGAGTCTCACCTCATACAGGGCTCATAAATCTTGCTTTAGCCAGTGGCAGAACAGACAGAAGCTTTGATCCACTAATGCAAACAACCACAAACAAAGCACTTCAAATTATCATATCAACGATTGACCACCTTTCTTAAGAGTATATGCCAATAGCTTTTTCATCAACTGCAAGATAGCTGCCTGCACTGTAATCGTGTCTTTTTTAGATGCATAAAACTTTTGAAAAGAAATGCTTCCTTCCTTTTTCCGTTCCAACTTGTTATGGATGAGAAAGCCGAACACTACCAAATAGACCCCACATTATAGCCACACTACCAAAATCCAAGGTAGGAGATTCCTCAGTGGAAAAGGTCATCAACGGATCGCAGAGAGAGAAAAAGAAGAAAAAAATCACGCATCTAATTCCACAGGAGGCCCAGGCAAAAGGCACCGAAAGTTACCGCAGTGGATTTTAAAGGCAATGATGGATCTCCCCTCGTTCTTGAGTCAGTGCTGCCGTGCCATATCCGGTGAGTTAGGTAAAATAGGTTAGCTTTTCACTGAGCCAGTGAAGTACGAGTGATGTTAGGTCTTTGGCGAGTTTGCCAAGAAATGAGGATTGAGGAATAATTATCAAAATACGTTTCCAAATGACAGATAATAGCGATTGTCACTGCTTATTTTACGCTATAAATACTAAAACAAAGAGCAGATCTTGCTGTGAAGAAACTCACTATGTTGGAAATCACGCCCTCTTGACAAAAATTCCCAACGGTCCAGCGAAATCAAGGCAAGAGTGGGATTCAAGTCCAAATCATTGATGTACATCCATTGACCTTACCAACTAAATCAGTTGATATCTTTGTATAAAAAAAAAGGTTCTAATATATAAATATCAACGCTTTAATATTGAAATATGTTATTGCTCTGTATCAAAAAAATATAAAAAGAGGAGCTAATACTGGACTGTTTGGTCCATGATGGATGGATGATCCCTTGTTCAGCTCTCCATCCAATGGCAACTGCAATGGTCCCCAAGGTGCAATAATTGCATCTATAGTTTTCCTTCGCTTGTTGGCTAAAAAGTAAGAAGTCTCCGACAACATTGGGACCGTAGCTCAGCAGAATGAGCAAATGGATGCCCACTAGGACAGGCAAAAAAGGCTTCTCCGCTGGCTTTAAGCAGTGTTTGGGTGACTCACTGAATCCCATACAGCATGAAGTGACATGCAAGGTCGGCACCAACATAGCTTCATGCCTTATTGCAGAGAGTAGCATCCTATGGTGCTTCCCAAGAAAAGTTTGAAACTCTCACTAATTTCAATCACAGTTGGAAGCAAGAAAAGTTTGAAACTCTCATTAATTTTAATCATAGTTCGAGCCTCAAATGTACAATATTAACTTTTCACGCACAAAAAGAACAAGAGTGAGAAGTAAATTAAAATAAAATAAAAATAAAGAGTTTATATGCTTTATTCCTGGAAGGAGGCTAGATGCCATGAGATGGATGCAATAAGCCTCTAATTTTATACAAGCTGTAGACCTTTAGATGAAAGGAAAAGAAAACTAGAAATGAACTACATGCTACCATCTCTTCTCTATCAAACGTTGCTGTCCATGATCTCCTTGAGAAAATTCAGCCCCTCTGTTGATATACTTCTGCGGACAGTGGATCTTGGGAACTTAATGCGAGGAGGAGGATCAGGTGAAAAGCAGACGACCACCACAGTGAGATTATCACAAGGGCTGTGTTTGAGTGCTTCCCGAACTAGCTCTCTGGAGCACCTCTCTGGATCATTATGGGCCATGAGCTCCCTCCTGGCAATTGTCACAGCATGCTGGCTGCTCATCACATCCCAGAGGCCATCGCACCCCATTATCAGGAACTCATCTTCCTCAGTGAGAATAGTCTCCTGTAGTTCAGGCTCCGCGCTTAACGGGCATACAGAACCTTTGGGACCCTTCATGTGCCAATCACCAAGAGCCCTGGATACAGATAGCTGGCCATTCAGGTATCCATCATAGACGACACCACCGAGCTCTTCGATCCTAAGTCTTTCAATGATAGAGTTGGGTTTGTGGTCTCTGGACAACTCCACAGCTCGGCCACGCTTCCCTAGTACAGCTCGGCAATCACCAGCATTGGCTATGTGTAAAGTCCTATGCAGTCAATGAAGATAGGTATTAGGGAAAAAAGGATATCCACTGAGAATTATCATCAATTATTGATTACAAACATAGAATCAGGTGATTTATGAGCCATTGTTTCAGTAAATTAACAGTGACCATGTTCCATCGTATGGTCCTAGACATGCAACTCCATGGATTCCAAAACTCTGGGTTAATTTTGAAATATATCTTATGTATATGATCAACAAGCAAGAACATGATGATCAAAAAAAATGTGTCATAGTTTAGCAAATGGTTACAACCATAACTGCAACTTCTATAAATATTTGGGGTTCAATTGCTAGCCTCTAGTCTTTTCCAATAATTGGCTTTCCCTACCAACATCCAAGTATTCCCTACCATTAGGTGTCTAAGTAGCAAATAGTTACATAGTCAAGCATTGACAGAGCCAGTTAGGTCTCTCACCAATCAAACCAACCAACCATTTATGCGGAAGAAACATCGAAGCATCCAAGGGCTTGAAGTTGTTGGGAGATGCAGCTAAATTTAATTAGGCATGACTCCTTAATAAAAAGGTAAAAGTACAATTCATGATTGCAGTTCCATATTTATTAATTTTCACAAGCCTAAAAGGCCAAACAAGAGACAATAGATGAACGTTGAGATCAAGGCTAACCTCCCAAAAATGAGGGCAGTCAGTGCCGTGGTGCCCGAAGTACTATCATCAAGCGAAGGGGCATCAGCAAGAGCATAATCAGCTCTCAAGAATGCATTCTTTATGGCCTTCTCCATGCAGTTGGGGAAATGACCATCTTCAATTATATACCAAAGGATGTTCTTCCGGACGAAAGATGCTGCATCTGTGCCACCATGGCCATCAAACACCTGCCCATATAAATTGCTCAATCTTAGCAACTACGAGATACGGTTTCCTTTATGCATGCATAACCCATTGAATCTATAAGATCAACGAATTTGAACACGAATTTTATGAGCTAAACCAATTATGAAGGGGTAAAACATTAATAGCTAATAGCAAGTAATAAAGACCCATGGCAATAGTGAACACAGTGTAAGCCAATCATCAATGTGAAAGATTCTAGTTATACCAGCAAACAAAGAATACACAACATACTGAGTGATAATAGTGCATCAAACTGAATTCTAATTAAAGAAAACAAGAGATAATAAACGCACCCCATAGAAAGCTCCTGGCGATGGAACATTGGCAAGATGACCAAGATGATCTACCAAATTATCTATACAGATGTGCTCATCTTGCATGCTCGGTTTCGGTCCGATCTCCGCACAGCTTCCAGAACGGAAAACAGGGACGAACCCTGGCTGCCTATCAGACGAAGACTTCAAGCTCAAAGCCCCAACGTCCAACTCCTACAAAGGAATCGGTGTCAAAACTTTTTCAAGAACAGAGTGAAGGGAAAACATATAGAACAGTTAGATGGCACAATCTATACATACTGATTCAGCCAAAACCTCCAACTGGGCAGTGCTCACGCAATGCCGGATCGCCGAAAGGTGTCGAGGGGGCTTCCCGGCTTTTACTTGCTTGGTGCCTTCTCCCTCCAGGGAAGAACTACTGCTAGTGGTCTCCTCGCCCATGAGCCCGCCTTCTAAAACGCTCAATGGAGACGAGAACTCAGTGCCCGCAACCATGCTCCTCAAGACCAACCACCAAAAAGAGAGCCTTGGCACCAACTCGGAGATCAAAGAACCAAACAAAGAGAGATTTTGTTTATTACCAATTTACCGGACAATACTTCGAAATCCTCGATCTTACCAGAACCCCAAGATCGCAGAAAGCTCACTTCTTTACGGTCCCGTTAGCTCAGCGAGATAATTAACAGAATTCTAACTTCCAATCATAATAGAAGGCCAATTAAATGGATTCTTCTGACAGCAATAACGCTCTCCGACTCTCACCAACCATTCCCAATTAGAGGATGCCAAACGTCCATGAATCCCAAGAAGGAAATTGACAAAGACACTAAATTGATTAAGCCAAAACAAAGTATTCAGAACTCCAACTAAAAATTTCTGGACACAGGAGAAAATCTCGATAAATTTCACCAAGATTCGATTTTTAAGTACATAAATAAGAGTTTAGGGATTTATAGAGCACCCCCGTAAACGTGACGAACAAACCCTGGAACAGATCGAAATCACTAAAAAATAAATAAAAAATAAAAAAAATATTTTTTTCGGTAACAAAAACTCTGTATCATAACTACCGAGAAAATAAGGAGAATTCTTCAGCGCCAGATTTGACTAAGATTTCGTTTTTCTTCTGATCGGGGAAAAAAAATTTCAGCGAGGAGGGACAAAGGCCGAAGCCTTGAGGAGGTCGGGAAGGGAGAGGAAGGCTTATTTAATGACTCAAGAGGTGACCGACGGCCCCGGTTCTCCTGTGATGGACCGCGGCACGTGTCAATGAACGGGATACAGTGGAGATTGACTCAGGTTGCCCTCCTTTTCCACGGATCCGTGCGGGTTGGCGATCCCTAACCGTCGGATCCGCGCACCTCCTCTGGATTTCGACGGTTGAGATTCGTTTTGTTTAGGCGCACGTGCAGGCGGTCGACGGGACCTGTAACGGCTTGGAGGAGCACGTGTGGAGGCACGATTGGCGAGCGGGGACGGGATCGTTGGCTTGCGTGGCAAGGGCCGGGCGATCCACCTCTTTCTTGGTTGACGGCTGAGCCCGTCTCAAATCTCAAAATGGCGAAGGAGTCCCACACTCCCTTGTTCACGAATCACGAGGCAACAAACTGGCGACCCAGAACGCTGGGTCTGGAAATCAACGGCTTACATGTCATCTTGCGGCACGCTGTTCTTTAAGCATATCCTTTAAGCATATTCCCTTCCATCCATGGTCGGTGCCGTGTCGCAGTTGGCATCATGGGTCAAAATGGCCAGCTTAAAAGTAAATCTAGAGCTCATAAAGAATCTAGTTCTGAGTCATTCCAACATTGGCTTAGTATATGAAAAGAAAGCTTAGATGCAAGTAATGCCCGGCTGTAAATTTTTTCAGTCCCACACCGCTGTGGTGCCATAAGCATGATGAGATGGTTGTTCTAATGCAAGTCGCATCATCTTCCAGTTCAAAATTACTATATCCTACACCTGTCAAGTCCTTTTTAAAGCAATCATACGCACCACTTTTTCTTCCACCGGTATCCCCATTGTTTGATCAACAGGGTCAATATGGTGCTAAGTTGGCATCCTATGAATGGCCAAGCCTTGTGGATCACACCAACTCCCTCTGGTCATGTCACTTAGGTAGATGGGTAGGTGGATAAGTCCCACTTAACGTATCTAAATAGTAATTTCGAGGTAATAAAAAATCTCTGCATCAGAAGAAATAAGGAGAAATCCTTGAGAATATTTCGAGATGTAAAATGGGTCATATGTCGAACAGCCTCCTTAGCCCACAATTTTGCGAGCCATCCCCATTATGTTAACAGCACTATTTGCGAACTGTGCAGACGTAGTCCACAGAATTTGAGCCTCTCACCCATGGTTTGATCTTTTTATGTTTTATTTTTTATTTTTTTATATACTAAATTGGTCGAAATATCTTTAAAATAGAGTTATTTATTATTTATTTTGATTTTTTTTTTAAAAAAAATCTGACTGATTGTGCTGTGCCGTGTCAGCAAGCCAGCATCGAACATGTTAAGCTATTACGTTTGGTGCAATTTGATACCATTCATTACAGATTGTCCTGCAGCATGGCTCGATTCATACCACCAAGAATATTATGGAGTTACTTTACATTATATATAATAAAATAATAACGTTGATCTTAATAACATGTTAGGCTAGCTAGGGCTGTTTTACTCCACTAAATATATTATAGAGTTACCTTACATCGTATGATAAAACAATAACAGCAATCTTAATGATAAGTTTGGATGATTTATTTCCATTTTATCTCAAAAAGCTGACTAAAGAATAACAGCAGACAAGAGTCAAACAGCTACCACTTTCAGGGCGACCAACCGACTGTGAAGAGGTGCAGGTCTGGGCCGGGGCTGGTCGATTTTACCGTGGACAGAGACGCTATGGGTTACTTCACGTTACTCTCTGGAGGCCCGGAAGGAAAAAAGAGAGAGAGAGAGAGAGAGAGAGAAGAAGAAGGAGAAGAAGAAGATCACGTGTTGCATATTTTAAATTTTCTGGCAGGCGTCGATTTGAGCAATAAATGATGGTAGAAAGCGACTGAGCACCAGACGTTAAATTCTTAGTTGTGGATCCAACTGATCGAACGCAGATCGGCCAAGCAATCCAAAGCACAAAAACACCCTCAGGAAGCATGCCAGAATCCCACGTCTGGTCAATATTTGCAGTGGGGCCCTGCGTCCCTTCATTGCGTTGTGCAAGGCCAATTTTAGAGGGAGGGAGAAAAGGAAAGCAAAGACGGAACAAATGACGTTCTTAAGGTCAGATTTAAATTTGGTGAGGTGATAATGGTTGTTTAATTGTGAGCCCTGGGAGTCCCTCACATGGTTGTTGACTTGGTATCACTTGCTTCTACTCTGGGTTTCTCCTACCTTTCTCTCTCACCTACCTTATGGCGTGGTGGTATCAGCCACATTTCCCATGCTTCAAATATATATTTCTTATAGCTATTATTTCAGGAAGTAGAAACAAGGATCAAAAGAAATTTTAGGCCAATTTGGACAGGCATGAGTCATGTGACCCAGATGGAACACTTCACCTGAATAGAAAAGGCCTTGAATGTGGCAAGCATTCATAGCATGGTTTCTCCATGGCCACAGCCCTGTGACCTCATGCTATATGCTAAGCTGGCCATGCATGTGCATATTTATCCATTTAAAATCCAACTAAATCCAGGGTACATGCCCCTAACTCACAAATTTGAAAGTTTCTAATATACATCTTGCTGTTTATATGGAATTATAGAAGGTTTTTTCTTTGGATAAGGGGAAAATAGGAACTGATTTGATTTGGAAGTGATATGTGTTTTCCTTTAATTGCGAGTATGTTCTATTGAATTCCTAATTCTATTATCTCGATCTAGATCCATCTTAAACTGAGCTAATAACATGGTATCAAAAGAAGGAAGGAGCATGGTTATCCACAGGTATCGAAGCGTATCGCACTAAGGAAACAAAGAACAGATGTTGTGAATTTATGAAAAGAAGCAAGGCTATCCTGTGATTCATGATTGTTTCATGAACAAGTTGTGCATAATTTCTAAAATCCACGAGAATAATTGGTGAAAAACTCAATTATGCGGGCAGCATTGGATGAAACCTTTCACCAATTATAAAATAAGAAATCATCAGAGTCAAGATAAAGAGACAATGTTGTCATTGTGATCTTCATTCTTCTGTAAAGCCCAAGAACAAATGAAGAAATACCTGATACCTCAGCACAGATAATTGATTTCATTGAATTCAACTTTAGATCACTTCACATTATTAAAAAAAAAAAAAAAAAAGCCAACATAATGTTCAATGAATAATGATCATGAGTGGGACTTTACAGTCTGAATTTTAAAAGAAAATGATATTCTGACGCATAAAATGGCTTGGACATCAGAGGGATAATTGAGGCGTGCCTATCATCAGCATCTTGATGTCCAGCAGATCCACAGTTGGCAGGTTCAGAATCTTTGGCTGCAGCACTGGTTGGCCTAAATACAGATCACTTGTCCAAAAAAAAAAAAAAGAATTGTGAGCAATGAAAGAGGTATTGGTTTGTTAAAATATAGAAAATTGCATGTCTGTAGCATCTTTTAGGTGCAACTATAATTCGGTATGCTGAGCACCCAGCTGGCTAAACAAGATTGCCATGTCCATCCCCTGTATCATTATAGGCATTGCTGTTTCGTAAGGACACTCCTTGGAGAATCCAACTTTTCCAGACTTCTTCACCTTTCTAATGCAGTTTTTGAACTTCTCATGACATTTCACACTCATCAAACCTGAAACATTTTCCAACGATGACAGAAGTCAGTGTCCAGCTTACAAATAACAAGTTGTATGCATCATCAGTTGTTTCAGTAATGCTCCACGACTACTATTACAGAGATATTTCAAGTTGTAAATTGATCATCATGTCACATAATCTCATGCCACAGCTCGAGAGGATGCATCATAATGAGAAGTCATAGAAAATTAAACATAATCAACAGCAAGTTTTGTCCTGGATTCGCCTGGGGTCAGTTGTATGTGTTCTTCTGCACAGAGCTGCTTGATCATTCTTGGTTCCAACTCGATCATACTCAGCTCCTGCTCAATTATGATTCAGCATACATCCACGTGAACTGTCTAGCCCTTTTTTTTCTTTGGTCATGATACCCCTTCACTATCATCTTACCTCCACAGCATACCATCTTCTAGTCGTCTAGTCAATTTCCACAATGATTTACCTAAACAGGATAAACATATTCATGAATTTCAATTAATTTTTCATGATTAGGGTTACAAGAATATGGAGTAACAGATGGCAAGGGTGGGAGTTCATGATTATTAGGATACAAATGATCTTAGAATAATGAGGCTTTTGCCACCCTGCTAACCAATGTTCTAAAAAGGGGCTGCAGTATGGAAGCATTCAAGGGACTACATAGAGCCTAAATAAAATCATTAGAAATATTAAGATTTTGAGACATGATAAAAATTGCACATAAAAGTAAGGAAAGATGATGGAAAAAAATTACTCAAGTCGGTAGAAATTTGCGTCAATTGGGATTTTGGGGCTATTTGGAGACCAATTGGTACACATCTAGGTCCAAAGCAAATTACATGAGCCACAACAATTACTGTGGAAGCTCTCTCTTCTCCCTCTTTACTAACTTTTTCCACAAGCCATTCTACCAATCCTTGAATGTTAACTAAACAAGGTTAGGTCACTTTTTGGAGCATTGACCAGCTAATGTCAGCAAATAGTCCCTGCTGACAGTTAGGCTTGCATTGTACAAGGTATCCCTGTTTTATGCATACTTATGAACAGGCCATAATTTACACATAAAATGGCCATCAAAATTAAGGATTGGGTTTGAAATTTGCAGTCAACAGGGATTAAATATAACATGCCAGCCAGTCCAGGGTTAAGCCTCATCCCTAAGCAAACCTGATGCCCGTGTTTTGCTTGCTTAATTTGCATCTCACGAATCAGGCCTACTTTGCCTGCATATGCAACAGCAAAGTTTCAGTCACAACCTTTGATCAGGTGATTGGAGCCCAACTGAAGCCTAAACCTAGATTGCTGCATGGACAGATCAGGTAGCCAGAATAGATTTAGTTTTTTTTTTTTTTTTTTTTTTTTTTTTGTGGAGAAAAAAGGGCAAAGTTTAGGACCTTATGGTAGGAACAGTGAACAAAAGCAGAATCTACTTGTTTCATGCTTCAGATCCGTGAATTACCAGGACAGTAAGTTCTCAGCTTTGACAAGAAGAGATTCAAAATCCTATAGATTTCTCTTTAAGATGATAGGTTATATGACAACTAGAAGCATGCCTTCAAGGATGTGGAGATATGTTTGAACATTAGAAAATGGTTCAGATCTGATTCCTATTAGAGTTATTTGATCAGATCAACTGAAAACTGGCTAAATTTAAAAAAGAAAGAAAAGAAGATACAGTGGAAGATTGCCTCGAGGCATCTAGAGAAGTAAGGTTATTCTATTCTATTTTATGAATGACATATTTCCAACCTCGTAAGGAGTCTTTAAATCAAATTACCCCTGAAGGTTCCTATGATATCTCAGCCATGCAATTAATCTAACAAAAAAGTGGCTGACGACCTGGGTACAAGGAAATTAGCAGCCTAAAAGTTGTTTGCAGAAAATGCTCCAAGAATATAGACTTTGTATGGGCTAACCACTAATGTTTGTGTATGGTTGCTTTACTTGCTTGTGAAAAGAAATCTGAATGCAGTGGTAGGAAATCAGCAACCATGTGATAATCATACAGAACCATATTTTTTTAGAAAAAAGAAGGCACAAATTAAAGTAAAAGCAAAGTTGGAAAATCCAATTTCAAAACCAAGGTTGCAAATGAACAAGCATTAGGGGCCCAAAAAAATTCTCAGAACATCATTCCTAAAAGCATGCCTAAAAAATTCTAAGGTTAACCAACAACTGGTTGAATGAATGGTATGCAGATTAATTCAAATATTATCATTTCTCACTTGAACAGAATCATCCACAAAAGGTGGGTGCCAGTTTAATTTTCTGATAAAGCCATTTCGCAGTTGTACACTTGTAACAGAGACTTGGGCTGGATTCCAGCCTACATCAGTTTTGGGGGAGGGCTACTCCATCCCTGTTGTCTAGCCTGCTGCATACACAACTCTCTTGTTAAAAAAAAGGGGAAAAAATAAAAAGAAAAGTATGAAAAGACACACTGATAAGTCTATAGGAAATGTTATATTTTGTTATTTATTTCAGGAAATTTGAAAGAAGAATGAGTTATGAAAGATATATATTAAACTTTTGCATCAACTTATGAACTAAAGGCCTAAATATAAGATGCTTGGATGGAAAATTTTCATTAGAAACTTTACATATTCATTCAAGGACAGAACAACTAAAATTTATTAAGCTTATTTTCTGTACAGAGAAAATTTTTCTTATTAGCTGTTTAATTTCTTATTAGATGTTTAAATCAAGTTAAAATGGGTATTTTCTCGTTTTCTTCACCTTCATGTATATCAGGTTGCTACTGGAGTCAGGCTATCCCAACTTAGGAAAGCAGTGATCACTCTAAATCCAGATGTTGACATCAAATTAGTTTGGTGTGGCTTGAGGCCTTGAGCAACTTAACTTGAGCTTGGTCTGTGTTACAACCACCACCTTGCCTCAACCTTCTTTGCTAACTTTTCTTATTATTAAGGCCAATCTTATCTTCACTGAAAGTTTTCCAAGTCAATAGCTCACAAATCCATGTTAACTTTGGTTCTTGCCACCTCTTTTTTGTCACCTTGATGCTAATCAAGCCCCCTTCTTTGCCAAGTCTCTGTCCTTCATATTGCACATGCTTACTATCTTAGTTGATTCTGATCACTTATCCCCAACTGGTGCAACTACTTCACTTACTTAACTATCGATGGATTGCCAATCTTTCCTATGACTACTGTCCCAAATCCTGTTCAACATTCTGATCTCTTTCACAGGCATCTTACAGTTTGGTTTCTCTTTGTCACCCAACATCTTGAACATTATGACACTGTAGGCCTTAATTTCATTTTATCAAAATTCTCCTATAGGCTAAATATGTGTTACATCATATAACATCAAAAAGCACCACCTGACTCCGTTCTTATAACACGTCTTTATCTTTATGTCCTTTTTTGTAACAGATCCAATGCAATGAAAATGATCATATTGAGGTATATCTTGGTCATAAACTTTGAATGAAACTTGATTCTCATTTATGGTTCCCTGCATATGTTCTATCTTGAAAACTTTAAATCATCATTGTCTTAATCTCTTCATGGCTTCAAATTAGCATCTAAGTGTCCCCTATTATATCGATAAACACTGTATAAACTGGGGTGGAAAAAAAAACAACGTACACCATGGTATTTATTTCTAAGTATCAGCATTAAGTTGATTAATTTTATTAATTTTCTCTCCTTCACAATCCCTCATTCCTTTCATTTCAAAACTCTTTCTTCCTCTCTTCTCTCAATAATAGTAATGATCTCTCCCTTGTCAATAATTCCACCACTTATCTCATGTTCTTAGCCTGTATCTTTTCCAACTAGCTACCAACAGAAATACAACGGTCCCCTTCATCATTATCTTTGCCTTTTCTTTACCAACATTGTTGGCATTGGGAAGACAAAAGAGCTCTTCTTGTTCTTCTCTAACCACCCAACATAACAAGACTCAACTAGAACAAGTTCAAAGCAGGCTAAGGAGCTCGGCTTCTTCTGATGGTTTTACTCAGGTTCAGATAGATCATTAGTAAGTCAGCATGTATTTTGACCCAGCCCCACAGAGACCTGACCGCATAGCAATGCTAGTCAAATTTGGTGCATAGAATTAGATCTACTATAAATGATTAATATGTTTCTGCCCTTACTGATGCCTATCTTCTTGGTTTCAGCTCGAGGACAGATTAAAACTTTGAGATCAACTGAGACCAATCACAACATCACAAACAATTACAACTACCCACCAATTGATAATGACAATTGGGACTTTACTAGTCGAGCTCTTTAAGAGCTTCAACTGCAGTGGGAGCATTTTGGGTTAATTGCTATTTCATGCAACAATATTCAGGAGCCAAATACAATAGAGCAAGGTTTAGATGCCACCCAATTAGTACCATCATCATACCACCCCTCATGCATGGCACTCCTTTTGACATGAGATGCATCAATGAGTGACGTGTGTCCCTAAATTATAAGCTACTAATTTTTAATGAGTTTCCTAAGTCTATGGCAGACACATGTCAATGATCAGAGCAAACATGTATCTAGTTGGCAGCATCTGCAAAGGGTTGTAGCATTTAATCATGCTACGTACATCACATGCAACCCATTCCCATCACAGCAAGGTTCTCCGACAACTTGCTCGCAACCATCCAATCGAAAAACATAGGCAAGTAGGCAACACACTAACAACACAAACGAATGGAGAATTTAAACATTATGTCGGTGCGCAGACATACAAATAGAACTAAGGTTTGATTCTTTCATGAAACACTGAATCAATGCCCAAGAACCCACCTTTTTGCTCGACACATTCATCGTGAGCCTTGCAACATGCGTCAAGCTCATCGCATGGCTTCTCCCCAGGGCACCCCGTCCATCCCACCCCACAAAATTTCCCATACCGAATGTCTATAGCTGAAAATTTAGCCAAAAACCAAACAAAAATAAGAAAACAACAGCAAACAGATGAATATTTCAATTCAAAATTTTCTTTAACACGAAAAAAAAATCCACTTTTTAACCCTTAACGGACTCACAATTGCAATTCAGCGCGACGCATGATCTGCTGCATCTCACCTGCACGGCCAAAATCAAGCCTAACAAATTTGGGGAAAAAACAAAAAGGATACCAAAGATTGCATCAATAATCAAGAAATTAGGGTTATAAACGTTAGGGTTTCTAATGGAAACTATGTGATAGGCTTTCCAATTTAGAAGTTTCTTCGTATCTAAGATCTAACCAATAAAAAAAATTTCTAATCATACACCATTAATTTATTTTCTTATTAGCTTCGACAGAATATTTTTTATATTTAGCCTTCTTTAAATAACTTGAGGATTTTATCTATAAATAGGTAACAGTCCTTTTGACTGGGTATCGTGAAAAATAATATAATTAGTTTCTTTTGTCTCGAGGTTCAACCCCTTGAAGTGGTTATTTGGAGGCATGATTCTCTCGAAATGATCATAATTATCTGAAGCTTTTCTTATTCTACCTCCGTTGCTATCAAGGATCGCAAAAGTTGCTATCAGAGCCTAATATCGATAACCTACTATTTTTCTATTCTCCGTTTTATTTTCTTTCATCTATTATTATTCTTTTCTCTCACTTCAAAATCTATCTAGTTTTTTCTCTTAAAAACAAAAAACGAAAAAAAAACCTCTCTTCCAGTCACCCACTACGTAGGCCTCTTCCCTCCCCACGCCCTCACCGCAGCCTCCTTCAGCTACCTCTTCCCTTTTCACATCACTTAGTTTTCATATTCTCTCATATTCTATTAAAAATTTTAAAAAAAAAATTATTAGAAGAAAAAAGAAGAGGCCAACCTTCTTCTTTTCCACTGGTCCCTTCTTCCGTTGGTCTACCACCATCGAGCTCTGACAAGTCTTTCGCCACCAACCTCGTCGACCTGGTCAGTCGCAAGGTTCGTAAGGTAGATCTTGCCCAATCGCCGCTGCAATCGTCGACCTCCTCCCTGTTCTTTCACCATCGAAACTTGCGGCTAAGCCGTACCAATCTTCTGATCTTCGACGGGTGAAGACAAAGCAGCCCCTCCATCAACGCAGCTCTCCGACAAGTTTTTCAGTCCCGTTGGCTGCTCTCTCTCATCCAACTTAACATCCCACCGTCGCCTTCGCTTCCTGATTTAAAAAAAAGAGAGAGAGAGAGAGAAAAGAAAAAAAAAAAAAAGGAAAAAAAACAAAGGAGAAAGTTGAAAAAAAAAGAAAGGGAAAAAAAAAAAAAAGAAAAGAGAGAGAAAAGAAAAAAAAGAAAGAAAAAAAAAAAGAAGAAAAAGTAAAAAAAAAGAGATTAAAAAAAAAAGAAAAAAGAAAAATTCTTTTTTATTTTCAAGAAAGTAGTTATCAAGATATGTAAAATATGGCAGAAGGAACTCGTCAGCAACAATGGGAGAAGCGCATGGAAGATGATATGAAAAGCTTAAGAGAAACAACAGAAGCATCAGTATTCGAGCTACAGAAATCTAATAAGCAGCTAATTGATGTCGTGACTGATTTAAAAAAAATGATGGTAGGCATAGCATAGGAGAAGTTTGGAGAATCTTCAAGCAATGTGCATCCAGAGCATCAATTTCCACAACATGAGATAAATTCTTACACCGAAATAGGAGGAGCAATCAAGTTACGAACTACCTGCTTGGAGTTTCCTCATTTCGATGGAGATGATCCTAATGGATGGATCTTTCGGGCGGAACAGTTCTTCAGATACAATTTTACTCCCGAAGACCAGAAGATTACAATAGCTTCTTTTCACCTAGAAAAGAAAGCACTACAGTGGTACCAATGGATGGAGAAATCCCGATGCAAGGTTTCATGGAAGGAATTCGTGGAAGGACTTTACACTTGTTTCGACCCAAGTATTTATGAAGATTTTACTGGGAAGTTCACCAAGTTGCGACAAACAGCTATAGTACGTGAGTATCAATCCTGTTTTGAGCAACTTGCTAATCATACTACATGATTGACTGAAGAATTTTTTGTAAGCTACTTCATGAGCGGACTAAAAAAAGAAATCAAGCATGATGTTCGAATATTCCAACCAACCAATATGACCGAAGCTATTGGATTGGCCAGACTCAAAGAAGAGCAACTGCTTGCTTTAGGTAAGCCAAAAGTAACCGCCATCGCAATTCCTAATCGTAAGACCATATCTACCTCAGCTCCAATTAAACGACTCATGCCATCAGAAATAAAGGCAAAAAGAGAAAAAGGGTTGTGTTATAATTGTGATGAGAAATTTGGTCCTAGACACCGATGCAAAGCAAAGCAATTGTTTTTCATTGACGAAGAAGGGTTAGATGATGAGCAAGAAGAAGAATTGAAAGACAAAGAGGAACAAGAAGAGGAACATTCCGAAATCTCGGTACATGCTATGATTGGAGTCCTATCTCCCCAAATAATAAGAGTAGAAGGAAAATTAAAAGATCGGCAAATCATTATTCTTATCGATTCTGGAAGCACCCATAACTTTATTCATCCGGAGATAGTTAAAAGCGTCCAATTGAAATGGTCAAAAGATAAAAACCTTAATGTGATGGTGGCCAATGGAGCACGCATGCGAGTTCAAGGTATATGTGACAATCTTTCTATATCTATACAAGATTTCGAGTTCACATCAAATTTTCATATATTACCTCTTAAAGGATGTGAAATGGTCCTTGGAACTTATTGGCTCCGCACCTTGGGACCTATTACATGGGACTTTTCAAAACTCCTCATGCAATTCCAAGTTCAAGGAAGCAAATATACCCTAAAAGGGTCTTGTGATTCATCCTTGAAGATTATTGGTAGCCATGCCATTGAAAAAAGGATTGCAAAAAGAGATGCTGCTTTATATTTGACTATGTATGCATTAGAAGGTCATAAGATTAAGGAGGACCATCCCGATGATCTACAACAACTTTTACAAGATTATGGAGATATCTTTGCTACTCCTACTGGACTTCCTCCAAAGTGTTCCCATGATCATCATATTCCATTACTTCCTGATAGTCACCCTCCCAACATTCGACCTTATCAATATCCTTACATTCAAAAGGAAGAAATAGAACGATGGTCCAGGGAGATGTTGGAAACAGGTATCATCAGGCCAAGCAGAAGTCCTTATTCTTCTCTAGTGCTACTAGTACGGAAGCGGGATGAAACTTGGAGAATATGCATGGATTACAGAGCCCTCAACAATATTACTGTGAAAGATAAGTTCCCTATTTCTACAATTGATGAACTATTGGATGAGTTATATGGAGCAGTTTATTTTTCAAAGTTAGACCTAAGATCGGGATATCATCAGGTTTGAGTTCACAAGGAAGATATTCCAAAAACTACTTTCCGTACTCATGAAGGGCACTATGAGTTTCTAATTATGCCTTTTGGCTTAACTAATGCTCCGTCTACTTTTCAAAGTCTTATGAATAGTATTTTTTGTCCATTCTTGCGGTAATTTGTACTGATCTTCTTCGATGATTTTCTTATATATAGTCCATCATGGGATACACCTGGACCATCTGAAGATCATATTCAACACTCTTCATGAACATCAGCTTTTCTTGAAAAAGGCGAAATGCTCTTTTGGTCAGACTCAGATCGAGTATTTAGGGCATATTATATCACGAGATGGTATTGCTACTGATCCATATAAGGTGTCTTGCATGCTGGAATGGCCCATTCCTAAAACTTTACAAGCATTAAAAGGCTTTTTAGGATTGACTGGATACTATCGAAAGTTTGTTAAGAATTATAGAAAAATTTCGGCACCTCTGACAGCATTATTGAAGAAGGATTCTTTCACATGGAATAATGAAGCTGAAGCAGCATTCAACCTTTTGAAGCAAACGATGGCATCCACTCCAGTCATAGCCTTACCAGACTTTTCAAAACCATTCGAAATAGAATATGATGCCTCTGGAGTAGGAATTGGTGTAGTACTCATGCAAAAGGGATAGCCACTAGCTTTCACCAGCAAGGTGTTATCAAACAAACATTTGGGGCTTTCAACTTATAAGAAAGAGGTAATGGCAATCTTACATGCAGTTAACAAATGGCAAAATTATTTGATGGGATGACCATTTGTCATCTACACTGATCACCGCAGCTTAAAGTACTTACAAGAACAAAGGTTATCTATGGAAATTCAACAAAAATGGACAGCTAAGCTTATGGGGTATGACTATAAAATCAAATATAAAAAAGGCTCGGAGAACTTAGCAGCAGATGCCTTTTCCTGTCAAATGGAGGAATTATCAGCCATCTCTTATCCATTGCCCACATGGATGGATTAAGTTCGAACTGAGACTATGGATGATGAGTCCTTACAAGCGATCATACGACAACTTCAAGAACAACCAGATAAACTATCTTATTATAGCTATGAAGATGGCCTATTAAAGTACAAGGGAAGAGTGATGCTTAGTGCAAATTCCAATTGGCGAAATAGGATCCTATAAATTTTACATGATTCCCCAGAAGGAGGGCATTCAGGATTTCTTAAGACATACAAAAGGGTGTCAAGAACCTTCTATTGGAAAGGGATGAAAAAAGATATTAAGTAGCATGTGGCATCCTGTGATATTTGTCAAAGAAACAAAAATGAATCTCTTGCTCCTCTCGGTCATCTCCAGCCTTTACCTATCTCAGGAGTGTGGGCGGATCTCTCCATGGACTTTATTGAAGGACTACCAAACTCGCAAGGAAAGGACACTATTATGGTAGTAGTCGATCGTCTCTCTAAATACGCTCACTTCATTCCAATAGCTCATCCCTTTACAGCCACTCAAATTGTGCAGCTATTTATAGAGCAAGTTTTCAAACTGCATAGCATGCCTAACTCAATTGTTAGTGATAGGGATAAAGTATTCATAAGCAAGTTTTGGCAAAAGCTCTTTCGACTACATGGCATAGAATTATGCATGAGTTCCTCCTACCATCCTTAAACTGACGGGCAATCGGAGATAGTTAATCATTGTCTTGAGACATACCTCAGGTGTTTTACAAGTCAACAACCAAAAAAATGGAAGAGGTGGCTTCCATGGGCAGAATGGTGGTACAATACTACCTTCCATAGTTCTACAAAAATGATACCTTATGAAGTTGTATATGGACAACCCCCATCGACGGTTCTTTCGTACACCCCAGGTTCTACTAATGTTCGTCAAGTGGATATTGAGCTGAGAGAACAAGATCACATCCTTCAACTATTAAAGAAAAACTTAGTAGTGGCTCAAGTTTGAATAAAACAATAAGCAGATAAACAAAGGTCGGAGCACTCCTTTGAAATCGGAGATATGGTCTATCTACGCCTACAACCATACAGACAGGCCACGATAGCCATCCGAAATAATATGAAGCTTTCTCCTAAATTTTATGGGCCTTACAAGGTTTTGAAAAAAATCGAATCAGTTGCGTATTGGCTAGACCCACCTGCTGAATCTAAAGTTCATCCTGTCTTTCACGTGTCATATTTGAAAAAAAAAGTCGGTCAGAGACAAACAGTGTCTACACAACTACCTAATTTCTCTAAGAATGGACAACTTCAATTACAACCTCTTGCCATTCTAGACCGAAAAATGATAAATAAAAACAACAGAGCTGTAACAATGTTACTGGTAAAATGATCCAACTCAGCTCTAGAAGAAACCACTTGGGAGTATCTTTACAAGCTACAAAAAAGGTTTCCAAATTTCCAACCTTGAGGACAAGGTTGATTTTTGAGGTGGAATGATAGGCTTTCCAATTTAAAAAATCCCTTCATATCTATAAGATTTGAAGGATCTATCCAATAAAAAAAAACTTCTAATCATACACCATGATTTATTTTCTTATTAACTTCGATAGAATATTTTCTATATTTAGCCTTCTTTAAATAACTAGGAATTTTTACTTATAAATATGTAACAATCCTTTTGGCTGGGTATCATGAAAAATAATATCATTAGTTTCTTTTGTCTGGAAGATCAACCCCTTCGAAGTAGTTATTTGGAGGCATGATCTCCTCGAAGTGATCACAATTATTTAAAACTTTTCTTATTCTACCTTCATTGCTATCAAGGATCGCAACATTATGGTTCTTTTCAGTTGAATGAAGAGAGATGATCAGAACCTCGGGATCGGCAGCAGCGCCGCCATGCACGAAGGCGAAGATGAGGACAAGGAGGAGGAGGAGGGGGAGGAGGAAGGCAAGCGTCGGCGAGATGTGCGGCCGCCAGGTATCGCCTCGCATTCTCCGCCACTGCTCTTTGCGACGACAAGGAGCGAGATCCGATCACCGCTGGCCGGGGCCCTCGCTGCCAATATATGGGGTATGGTCACCGATGGATGTTTTAGCGCGCTTTCCGATTTTTCGCCCGGTTCGTGAGAGGCCGAGACAATTGGCAATTAAAAATGATCCAAAATTTATTTAGAAGTTGCTTCTTTGTGGAACAATATTCATTTTTTTTAACAAGAAATTATGATTAAAATATGAGGAAGCTCATCCCTCACAAATCTGCATCAAGAATCTGTGCTGGCCAAGGAGAAAAAACTTCACTCCATTTGTGATGGTCTGATTCAGAGTGGTGGCCATATTTATAAGAAGAACTGAAGCCTGACCATCCTTTCTCAATGTATGGTTGGATGGGATATTTCCTCTAAAATTGCAAATATCTTTAATTCTTTTCAAATTTGGATGAAAGAAATTTAGAGAATCCACTCTTACCGTAACATCATTGCTTCTAATTCCTTTCAAGAACAAAACTTACTGTTGTATTTAATTTCAGAGCCTTAGCTATATAAAAACCATGATGCCAGGAGCTCAACATGTAGAATAGAGGAAGTTTTAAGAGTAATAGCTTCAATACGGAGTATGTTGGCTTATCAATTTTAAATTATAAAACTAACACCAGCTCTTGTAGGATGTATTGAGCTATTAAAATTATTTTTTAAAAGATTTAATTATGAAGATAGTGGAGGTTAAATTATCTTTTTATCTTTATATATTTTGATCAAAAAAATTATAAATTATTCAAAATTTCTAATTAATTTGTTCATGTTATGTTTTTGGAATTACTATTCAATTGCAAGTTTGAAGCATAAAACAATAGCATAACAAATTTGGAATATGCATTGCAAGTTGATGTTGAGTTAATTTGTTAACATCAATTGAATCAAATGTGAATAAGTAAAGAATCTAGCATCCCTTTCAACCGGTGCTTTTTTATTTATCTTATATATTTTTAAGTTATTGAACAGAAAAAAATATAAAATTGTTATCTAAACTAAAATTCTCTATCATGTAACATGCATTTTAATTAGGAATGGTTATGGATAACTTCAATTGAGATATTCATATTATTTTTATAAAAAAAAGAGACTCATCGGTGTTATAATTATTTATATTTAAACTTTTGAAGTTGCACCGTTCAAGAATCAGATCCAGCATTTTATTTTTAAAGCAAAGTCGTGCTTGATTTTTAAAATATTATTTCGATGCACCACTCAAGAATCAGATCTAACTTTTATTTTTTAAGCAAAGTTATTCTTGATTTTTTATATATTATTTCAAATACTTCACCATTGGATGTGTTGGTGGAATCACCAGGAGAGCCGCATGTCACAAGAAGCCTGGTGTAAATAAAAGGCACTAGATTTTCCTCCTTTCAAGTCCAATCTTCATAGGTTTCTTCTATGGATAGATCTTCTAAAAGATTTGGTTTATGTCACATAGCTCATGGTGGAAGACTCATTCTGATTCTGGATTTGATAATTGAAGCTACCATACATTCCTCCTTTCAAGTCCAATCTTGATAGGTTTCTTCTATAGATAGATCTTTCAAAAGGTTTGGTTTGTCACATAGCTCGTGGTGGAAGACTCATTCTGATTTTGGATTTGATAATTGAAGCTACCATACAAGAAGCATCTAATGATGTGTTTCAAGCATGATACTTAAGGATGTCACAACAAAAATCTCTTCCAAATATTCTTGTTCTTATATACTTTGCCAATGAGCATTGTTGCTTGGTTGCGTTCGCCATTGGCTAATTGTCCGGATGGTATTCAACAACGAGGCGACCACATCAAAGCTTTCGATGGTATTAGCCCTCAAATATTTCTAACGACAATGAAGCTCTTCGGGCAGGATTAAAAAACCCATGCACGGTCTCATCTACACCTTCGCACCGTTGCATGTGAACTGTACGTCCGGCACTTTAACAACGTTGATATCATAATTTTTTTTTTTTCAAAAACAAAGAAAAAGAAAAAAAAGAGAGTGAGCGAACGAGGCATCAAAGCATGCAGCAAAGCAAGATGCAGCACGTAAAATATTCAGTTAGAGCGGATCCTTTAAAAGAGAGATCATATCTAAGATGTTCAGTAGAAGGACAGATCATATCTACCATTTAGCTGTCCTCGATCTTCTTGGACTGACCGTATCAAATGTTAGACCATATATTCAGTTAAAGCAGCTCCTTTGATATACTTTTGATTTTTTTTTAAAAAAAAATATAAATAGGTAGGATCCATGAATAGCATGTTCGAAATTTCACATAATGGATGCTCTGAAAAAATTTCCAAAGGCGTAACGAAGCATAATCATGAAATTTGATGCACAAAATATTTCATCTGATGCCACTCGTAGCATCATAAGTTTATATTTTTCATCATTTTTTAATTTTTAGTTGTAAGTTTCAAGCTTCATGTGTGGAATATCGAGGCCATCCATTTTAAAGTATATGGCTGGCATAAATTTTATTAATTCTTTGTTACGGATTGGCTGGAACTCTGGAGCATTCTAGTACAATTTTTTTTTTTTTTTTTTTGTCCTAATCGAATTCCATTCTACGGTCAACTTTTTCCTCCACGTCGAAGCTGTGACCTGTGCTTGTCACGAGGAATAACTTTCGACAACTTGCTTCATAGTTGGATCCAAACCAAACCTACTGGCTGGTTGTTGTCTTCATTTTAAAATTTTATAATCTTACCACTCGAATCTACGACAAGGACAAAAAAATAAATAAATAAATAAAAGCCTTGCCAAAATGTACGTAGTGCATCAGATGCCGTTCGAGTTTTGGGGCCGGGCTTGTGTCGTGGGGCATCCTCTCACTGGACAGTGGAGGACGTTAATGGTTTCTTTCTTTTATTTTTAATTTCTTTATTAAAATTTTTAAAAATATAAAAAAAAAAAGTGTATAATTAAATTTTCAATGATTTAAATAACATTTAAGTCATCTATGGTCTTCAATGATTTTTTTTCCTTCTCCAAATCGACTTTATAAAAGATTTATCCTATCTTTTTTTTTTTTTTTTTTTTTTCTGCGAGAGATTTCTGTGGTGCTCGTGTTTGACTTTATTTACGGATAAATAAATGATATAGTTTACAATTTCCGCGATGTCATCTGGTGCGGGTTCCATCGTATTTTATATTCCGTGCCCAGTAATGGCCGTCACCATTGGAGAAAAAAAAAAAGTAGCACGCTGTGCTCGCTATTGCTTTCCTTTGTGCCAAGCTAGCGGCCAAAGGTAGAATATGACATTCGCTTTCTTCCCCCAAGGTGGTGAGAGGAGCAGCTGTTGTTGTCCAATGTGCTTTTCATCATTCAGTTTGCAACAAAAAGATTAAATGATTCAGATAAAGCCATAAAGAAATGTGAAGAAAGTAAGAAGATCATTTTTTTTTTTTTTTTTTTTGCTCTTAATATCCCTCTTTCTTAAAAGAATTTTTAAGTTATTGTTATATTTTTATAATGAAAATATCTTCAACAATAGATTTTCCTCTGCCAGTTGAGATCTCTTGCCAGGGTTTTGCATGGAAGATACGTTCTTACATTGGGTAACAAGCTGATGTTTTTATTATGTCTTTCAAAAAAAAAAAAAAGCATGCAGATCTGTCATGTGATATGTGTCCTTGTAAAGTTAAAATATTTCTTATCATTTGCTTTGTTTTAACTTAAGTCATCACAGTCATTATTTATCCATTTGTTGTCATCTTCGTTTCATAAATGCCAATTGAACGGCCATGCCTTTTTTTGTCCTCTTGTCCTCTTTATTGCTCTGGTTTCAAGAATACGATCAAATGGTTTTCAGCCCCTACTAAATTGAATCCCCTTCTGGATTTGTTTAGCATTCAAATAAAATTTTCGCAGGTTTTAGATTTTCTGGGAGAAGTCATTCTTTCATGAAAGTCTGAGTCATGGTAGATGTATGCTAGGGCACTTGATTGATAACAATTCCTCTAGTCTTATTGGATCAGTCAAAATAATTCCTATGAAAATATGGTTCACTATTACGTTGAGTTGGCCATGTTTTGTGAGCTACACGACTTGTTAAGTTGCCTAGATGAGATTGTTACTTTGGGTCACTCATACAAAACTAAATCATCATACAGTAAGTTCATACATGTATTAGGTTACGCCATATAGTGGACATTATTACTTAAATATATATTAATAATAAATTTTTATATAAACCTTGATTTTGTTGTATCCATGTCTTTATTTGGATGTAGCACTTGTAGGCATTATACATGCAAAGCACATCAATATTAAATTTATCAAATTAAGAATTAAATCATGCCAAATCAAACGATTCAAAATAAATTGATAGAAAAGCTAAATCATTCCGAACTAATTTCAAATCATACAAAATGATTCTATACTATATCAAATCGCTTGAGTCGATTTAGTATGAATCAGTTCATGAGTTAAAATTTAATTCATCTAATCAATACATCATCAGATAGGTATGATACGTTTCATATTAAGTCATACTGGTTTAACAATAAAATCTTATCAATTTATAGTACAATGAATGCTATGCTAAACCTCATGCGTTTGATCATTTTTTTTTTAACCCAGATGATGAAACGGAAGACATAAGGTTTCAAATAATAAGTGTAACTTCTTGCTTGATCAATGACCATTGCTACATTAAGCTGTCAGATATTTTTTTTGGATGAGTGATGGCCAAAATTACTTTGAGCAAGCTAGAGCCCTGACAACGATGCCTGAACGCACCCAAGAGGGACAAGAATACCTGAAGTTGGCAGCGAAGCACCAGGGCGGGACCGTACCCTCCATAGCACTATTGAACTTTTACCGCGAAAAGCTCTAAGACCAAACATTCCTTTCTTCAATCTCTGGGCACCACAAGAGCCATCACATGGCATGATTTCCTTGGTCTATACCATCTACTACACGTGGGAACCACCAGGTATTTGCCAACGTGGCATCTACTACCTGCCCCCCCCTCTCCTTTGTTCCCAGATCAAAATCCAAGCCATGGTAAGCATCTTTTCCTACCCTCTTCCTCCCGTGGGGCCTTCTTCTCCGCTTTGGCCTGCAAAGACTAGGAAAGATCGAGTCATTGTTGACCCAAAGTCACATTTTAGAGCCCCTCCAACACGCTTACCAACCGGTGAGTGCGCTTCTCCTTCCGGCCTTCCACGTCTGTTAAACTGCTGCTGCTGCTGCTGCTGCTGCTTTCCTTTGCTGGATTTGGTTTCTTCTTCTCTCTTCATCAAAATATTCCAACTGAGATATTATATGCAGGACATCTGAGGAGGGCTTCTGTTTCATGTGGAACAACAGTCCATCTTTCTGCTGCTTTGAAGTGTTGTTGAGATCAAATCTTCCAAGATTTCTAATCTTTGTTGCAGGGTATGCCCTCTTTTACTCGAAAAACCCGAGTAAAAAAGTTTTTTTTTTTAATAAAAAAAAAAAAAAAAAACTTTAAAGCTTAAGACAACACCTCCATGATTTCTGTTGCTTTGCCAATGAAAGCATTTGAGTTTCTTGTTAGTTTACCCGAGAAAACTGATGATATGTCCTGTTTCCTCATTTGACTTTTGGGATTCTGTTCTATTTTTATCTTATTTTGTGGTTTGTTCCTTTTCTTTTGTAGAGGTCTGATTGGGATTTTAGTTAATGAAACTAAGGCTGTACAGCAAATCTCCGATAGATTTGTGGGATTTGCTTTTGAGTTGCCCTCTGATTGTTAAAAGATTAAATTTTTGTTTCAATTCCTTTACCGTTTTATCTTTTCTGCACATCTTTCTTTTTTATGTTGGTTCTCCGGTTCTCATTTTAATTCTTTTCTAGCAATAGTTCTCGAATATTGAGCTTTTGCCCCTTCTTTCTTTCTCTGGTGGGCTGTGTTCTACTTCTGAAACAGAGGGAATCACTGGGGTTCACATCGTACAGGGGACCACGATGAAATTGGCTTTGCTTCCCTTTCTGGCTCTCTATTTTGGTTTTGTTTCGAGTGGATCCAGTAGGAATTTCTCTTCAAAGCCTGCTGTTGTAAACATTGGAGCTGTTTTCACATTCAATTCCACCATCGGAAGAGTCGCGAAGGTCGCCATCAATGCAGCATTGGATGATGTCAACGCCGATTCAAGTGTTCTTCAGGGCACAAAGTTGGCTATTTCAATGCAAGATTCCAATTGTAGTGGCTTCCTTGGCATCGTTGAGGGTACCCCCGCCTCCTGTAACCTTCCATCTATTTTTCAAGGAACTATTTAATTCATGAAATGGCCCATAGTTTTGAATTTGCATGCAAATGTCTGTTGCAGCTCTACAGTTTATGGAGGTTGATGTTGTTGCGATTGTTGGCCCGCAATGTTCTACAATTGCCCATATCCTTTCTCCTGTTGGCACTGAGCTCCAAGTGCCTATGCTGTCCTTTGCTGCGACCGACCCAACGCTTTCTTCGTTTCAGTATCCCTTCTTTGTTCGGACTACCCAAAGTGATGTATTCCAGATGGCTGCTATAGCTGAAATGATCGAATATTACCAGTGGAAACAGGTGATTGCCGTGTTCTTTGATGATGATTATGGTAGAAATGGAATAGCTGCCTTAGGTGATAAGCTTTCAGAGAGGCAATGCAAACTCTCCTATAAAGCTGCACTGCCGCCTCAAGCCACCAGGAATGACATCACTGATTTATTGGTCAAGGTTGCTTTGATGGAATCTCGTGTTATCGTTCTACATGCGAATCCAACCTCTGGTCTTGACGTTCTCTCTGTGGCTCATCATCTTGAAATGATGGGGAATGGATATGTTTGGATAGCGGCAGATTGGCTTACTACTCGATTAGATTCTTTTGCACCTCTTGCTCCTGAAACCATGAGCACGATGCAAGGAGTTCTTACACTACGTCAGCACACACCAGATTCAAAAGGGAAGAGGGCCTTAGTGTCTAAGTGGAGTATGCTAACCAAGAAAGAGAACAGTGGAAACTTTCAACTGAATTCTTATGGTTTATATGCTTATGATACTATATGGATGATTGCTCACGCTATAGATGCCTTTTTCAAAGATGGTGGAAAGATTTCATTTTCAAATGATTCAAGGTTGCATGATGTCAAGGGAGGGACTTTGCACCTTGAGGCGATGAGTGTGTTTGATAAAGGGAAGCTTCTTCTGAATGAGATACGAAAAACAAATTTCACAGGTGTAACTGGTCAAGTGCAGTTTGATTCTGATGGGAACCTCATTCTTCCTGCTTATGATATCATTAATATAGTAGGAACTGGAATGCGAACGGTCGGTTATTGGTCAAATTATTCTGGGCTGTCAGTTGTGCCTCCTGAAACACTCTACTCAAAGCCACCTAATCGTTCTGCTGCAAATCAACAGCTCTACAGTGTTATTTGGCCTGGGGAAACGACTGTAAAACCTCGTGGATGGGTTTTCCCTAACAATGGAAAGGAGTTGAGAATTGGTGTTCCTAACAGAGTAAGTTATAAAGAATTTGTCTCAAAAGATCCAGTTACAGGCACAGTGAAAGGCTACTGTATCGATGTGTTTACTGCTGCTGTCAACTTGCTTCCATATGCTGTTCCTTATAGGTTCATACCTTTTGGGACTGGTCATGAGAACCCAAGTTATACTGAGCTAGCAAGCAAGGTTGCCTCAAATGTAGGTCCCCTGAATAACTGTTCCTGTGAAACCATCCAAGTGCAGGCCATTATGCAGATTCAAAGAACAGACTTGGTTGTTTTTACTGATTCTGTGGCTTTTGTTTTTGTAGGACTTTGATGCTGCTGTAGGTGACATTGCCATTATTACAAATAGGACCAAGCTCGTTGATTATACACAGCCATATATCGAGTCTGGGCTTGTTGTGCTGGCCCCTGTTAAGAAACATCACTCAAATGCTTGGGCCTTCTTGCAACCATTCACTGTGGAGATGTGGTGTGTCACTGGGTTATCTTTTCTTGTTGTAGGAGCAGTCGTGTGGATTCTTGAGCACCGGATCAATGATGAATTCCGTGGCCCACCACGGAAACAAGTAGCTACCATTTTTTGGTATGTTTACAGGAAAATGAACACACCTATACAGATGCATACATATCTTTTAATATATTTTGTAACATTGGACAGTGAATTTTATGGGGATGTAACTTGTAATTAGTCTATTTATTCACCATATAATTCATTCTATCTTGAACATGCATGTCTGCTTGTTTTTTATTCCAAGCTATGGTGCAAAACTTGATAATACAATTTTAATATAAAATAATTAGTTTTTAAGGCAATGTCCACCTAAATCTTCCAATTTGCTGTACACCATCTGATCAAAGAATTGGGTTATTGTGGTATAATATGTTCAGGCTGTTGGTATCATCAGTCCACATCCTCCATGGGGCACAACATGCAGTAGGATATGTGTTTAACTTATTAATAAGCATGTTATTCCACAAAAATAACAATGATGTTTTGATTAATGCCAAACCATTTAATTGCCTCAATTTATGTTCATTAATGTGCATTCAGCCTTTCTTACTAATGTTTATTGAACTATTCAGTCTCTATTGGCATATAATTTCATATTGTGTTATTCCTTGCAGGTTCAGCTTTTCGACTTTGTTTTTTGCTCACAGTAAGTTAGGTTGCTAATGAAATTCTGTTCCATCCAAATGAAAAATGTCTACTGTCTGATTCATATTAGTCTATCATTCTTTTTCATGCAGAAGAGAATACTGTGAGTACTCTGGGGCGTGCAGTGCTAATAATTTGGCTTTTTGTGGTTTTGATCATTCAATCAAGCTACACAGCAAGCCTGACTTCAATCCTCACGGTGCAACAACTCTCTTCTCCTATAAGGGGGATTGATAGCTTGAGATCCAGTGATGAGCCTATTGGGTTTCAAGTGGGTTCATTTGCAGAAAATTATATGGTCGAAGAGCTTAACATTTCAAGATCCAGACTCAAACCCCTTGGTTCTCCAGAAGCCTATGCTAGAGCCCTTGAACTGGGACCTGACCATGGAGGAGTTGCTGCTGTGGTAGATGAGCGCCCTTATATTGAAATGTTTCTAGAAACACAGTGCAAATTTTCCATTATTGGTTCAGAATTTACCAAAAGTGGCTGGGGATTTGTAAGTATCTTTTATATCATAAATGTTCATATCTTGGCTTCTTTATCTTTTCAATTCTTGCAGTAAATTCAGAATATGCATGCCATCAAGATGAAAATAGGAAAAGATTCTCTTTTCCTCCTCATAGTGGTAGGAAAGTCGTATACTTTCCTTTGCCCCATTAAACTGAATAGACAAGTACTATAGGTTTCTTATAACAAAATTTCCTCAGGAATACTCTGATGATTCATTATCTTATAAATTCCTGACGAAAGGTAAATTTGTGTCTGTGTTGCTTAATATCATAGCAGGCTGTGCCTTATCTCAACTTGTCTGCTTGTAGCCAAATTTCACCCTACTTGATATTTTGAAAAAAGAAAGATAAAATGATGATATTGTTCAGGCATATTTTTTCTGTTGATACTTAAACCCCTTTGTTTCAAACATCTACTGTTGCTAACGTATTCTATCATCACCCTCCTGCATTCAACTACAAATATTATTATAGATTTGTAAATCATACAATATAGATATATTCCCTTAGAGAAACTAAAATGGAGTTTTAATTCTGTGTGATGTGATACAAACACCATTTCTCCAATTCCATGATCCCATCTGCTATTCGATCGATTTAGGACCAGATGAGAGGCTTTGGGGAAAGTAGTAAATAGACCTTGTAGTTTATTAAGTTGTATGAGGGAAATCCGACTTGTGTGTCTCCCATTATTGTTTACTAGCATCATGATTTGGTAGTAAGCTCATTAATACCTTATATTTTTCATAAATTCATGGTGATATTAAAAGAGCCTTGCAAGTATATTGTTTGCAATGGTGTGAATCAGTGGATGACTGCTAATCTGATGCCATGGTAAAAACTTTTAAAGAAGGATTTCAAAATTTTAGTCAACAGAATAATCTAATTATAATATCAATTTATAAGAATAAAAGAGGTATTTAAAATTGCTCTAATTATCATCGTATCAAATTCATGAGTCATGCTATGAAACTTCAAGAAAGTATAATTGAACATATGTTGAGATATACTACAAAAATATCAGAGAATCAATTTGGTTTTATGCTAAGAAGGTCGATCATAGAAACTATTTTTCTTCTTAGAAGATTAATAGACATGTATAGAGCAAAGAAACAAGATGTTCATATGGTTTTTATTGATTTAAAATAAGCATATAATAGGATTCCTAGAAAAATCTTATGATGGGTGCTAGAACAAAAAAGAGTACCTATTAGGTATATTAACATAATAAAAGATATGTATGATCAGGCAGTTACTAGTATAAGAACTATTGGCAGTGATACTAGTGAATTTTTCATTACAGTAGGCTTACATCACAGATCTACTCTTAATTCCTATCTTTTTGCTTTAATTATAGATGAGCTTACCAGATATATTCAGGATGATATTTTATGATGCATATTATTTGTAAAGATATAGTACTAGTAGATGAAATTAAGGCTGGAGTTAATCGTAAGTTAGAATTATAACGAAATGCACTAGAATCTAAAGGCTTTAAGTCAAGTAGGATAAAAACATAATACATGGAATACAATTCTAGTATAATTAGAAATGAAGATGAATGTAGAGTATAAATTGAAGACCATGAATTTACTAAAATTGATCATTTTTGGTATTTAGGATCGATTATTCATAAGGAATGAGAGATTAAGGATGATGTTATCCATAAAATTATAGCATGTTGGATAAAATGAAAAAAGTACAATTGGAATATTATGGATCGTAGAGTACCTGCCAAGTTAAAGGAAAAGTTTATAGAACAGCCATAAGACCATCTATGTTTTATGGCACGAAATGTTGGACAGTTAGAAAAATATACGTACATAAGATGAATGTGATAGAAATGAAAATGTTAAGATGAAAGTATGGTAATATGAGAAAAGATAGAATAAGAAATAAAACCATTTGTAGAAAAGTAGAAGTAGCTCTAATTAAGGATAAATTAAGAGAATGATAACTTAGATTGTTTGGACATGTGCAACGTAAACCTAGAGATGCACCTGTGCGGAAAAGTGACTTGATACACGGAAAAGAAAAAAGAGGTAGAGGTAGATCAAAAATCACATGAAAGAAAGTGATAAAAAAAGACTTAGAATTTTTGTATTTTACAAAAATGACTTAGAACATAGTTAAATGGAGAAAAATGATTTATGTAGCCAACCCCAACTAGTTTGGGATTAAGACTTTGTTGCTATTGTTATTGTTGTAGTCAACAGAATACTTTAAAAACAATTTAAAGAGATCTAGAGATGAGACTTTGTGCTTCCAGATGGTTGAGAAACATCATGTAGGTTCATCCTTTCGATCACTAATCTTTAGAGGTGTGAGTGAATGTCATGAAAAAGTACTTGCACTCTGCATGCCAATGAGGCTTAGATATCCATTTGTCAGATATCAGCAAGACTATTTGTACATTATAGATCTAGGTCCTGAGAAGGGAATGAAAAAAGCTCAGAAAGACCTGCATGTTGAGGTGGACTTGTGGCGAGGCGAGGAGCCAAATCCTAGTGCAGCACATGGAGTGCAATTCTGATGGAAAATACAAATAGTGAACCATCAATTTTAAGTTTGGCCCACCTGTTATGGCACCAATACCTAGTTTGAGGGGTTCTGAAGGAGCAAAGAGAGGACAGCTTAGATGTGCATGGATGATGATGAATTTTTTCAGAAAGATGGTTATGATGTTAGGTAGCAAAGAATCAAGAAGTGGATTCACAACCCCAACCTTGAACTGATAGAACAAAGCTTGTCGACAAGGAACCTAAAAATTAACCTTCCTCACATCGCCCATGCATGTGGGGAAGAAAAACCCTCCCTCTTAAGATGTGAGTTGCATGAGCTAATGAGTCAGCAAATTGATAACAGGAGAGTTTGATAAGATTGAAAAGAAATTAAAAGCAACTTCTTATTGGTAGGCCTTTGGCCAATGAAGCTAACACCTCACCATACGCACTACTCAACCAACAGCCAAAGCGACCCAGGTACCTCATAACATAAAACCTTAGAGATCCCAACATGAAACCCAATGCTACACAAACACAAAAGCATCAGGCAACATCTATACAAACAGCACAGCACTCTGTCCTACGGTGCCCAGAAACATTGCCAAAGCTGGCACACATGCAAAGACACTCTGTGCCATGGTGTCTTGTGAATGCATTCATGGTGCGAAACTCCTAAACATTGTGCGGACGTCATCTTTTTTTTCTTTTTTTTTCCTTCTTGACATGCTAATTATGCTATTCCAGGTATTCCCAAGGGACTCCCCTTTGGCTGTGGATATGTCGACTGCCATTCTTGCACTGTCTGAGAATGGGGATCTGCAAAGGATCCATGACAAGTGGCTAACAAGAACTACGTGCACTTCTGCAACAGATGAGCTTGACTCTGATCGGCTCCGTCTTAGTAGCTTCTGGGGCTTGTTTCTCATATGTGGAGCGGCATGCTTTGTTGCTCTCCTAATATTCTTCATTCTCATGCTCCGCCAATATCTCCGGCATGCCCCTGAAGACGAAGTGGAGTCCTCAAGTCGAGCAAACTCAAGGTCAGGCCGCAGTCTCCATAGGTTTATATCTTTTGTTGATGATAAGGAAGAAGATGTGAAGAATAGGTCTAAGCAAAGGCAGATGCAGGAGCCAACAAGAAACAACATTACTGACATTGAAAGCTAGTGTCAGCATGTTAGCCCTTGATATATGGTCTTCAATGGTTCACCTGCTACTGTATGATTGCAATTGTGCAGTACAGGGTTTCTTTGGAAAGTAAGCTTCAGCTAAAGGAGAATAACTGTTAAATATGTATGCATACAGAATGAGATAGTTCTGTTGTAACACAGATGCTACAAATGATTAATCTATATATCAGCCTGATACCAATTTTCGATTGAAAATCTGTATTTTAATCATGTTAGTCACATGTTGTTTTCAGTTAGAAAATTTCTCTAAAATCATGATGGTCTCTGTATTTTGTTGTATACACAATATGGCCAAGCCTCGAGTTAGAGCACTTTAATCTGCAATCATGCTTTTGAGGTTTCAAGTTCACCTATAAACATCAAATAATTTCTTCTGCATGCTGGTTAGCTTCAACTGCTTCGCTTCCTTCAACTGCTTCCCTTCCTTCAAAGCACTGCTACACTAGATCCAAGTACAGCAGCAGTCAAGGATTCAGCTAATATCAGCAGGCTCATGTGCACCAACTTTTTGGCCAAGGCCACTGAGAGGGTGCGAGCTGCGCTGCGTTGAGCCAGATATGCGTATTTTGTAGATAAGATCTGTTTCCTCGTTGCAATTATATATGTTGCACCAAGGTGGTGGGTGGGAGAATTAAAGAAATTAGTGAACTACTGCTCTTTTCCTCTAAAGTGTTTTCAACTGTATCAACAAAATCAAAGTTGGATGCAAGATATCTTTCAGTGGGAGAATTAAAGAAATTAGTGAACTACTGCTCTTTTCCTCTAAAGTGTTTTCAACTGTATCAACAAAATCAAAGTTGGATGCAAGATATCTTTCAAAGTGCTAGGCAGAGGGTTAAGAGGGACAAGTTCTGGTTTATTAGAACTTAAAAATAATGATCTTCTTTTTTCCTACTGCAGGCAATGAAAATTTGTTTACAGTCATTGATGAAAGAATGAGGATCTTGAATTAATTCTTCCACCTGAGAACCCTCAGGGCATCTAAAAGTTGCAATCGATGTGCTAGTTGATATTATTCTAAGATAAGATCCACATGAAGACTGTCAACCAGACTGTAAGTGCGATAACTGCAGCCAAGTGAGTCCATAAGAAGATAACAGAGCACTACTGCTGACCCACATCAAACAGTTCAGCCATTGTACCTGCAAAAAAAAAAAATATCATCAGGAGTTTTGGTCTCACTACCAATTATCGGCTTAAGATGTATCTCCAATTTTGAGTTAAAAAAAAAAAAGGAACAATGACAATTTTGTTCCAATTAATCATCTTTTGAGGCCAATTTTTATAAGATCATGAGCATTTAAGACTCAGCAATTACAATTATCCTCAATATCACACCCTTGTTCTTTTTACATCAGGTTTGCTTCATTGTTGGATCAGTCCAGTTCTTGATAAACAATCAAATTTAAGGGGACAAAGAGGGAGAAGAAGAAGAGATAATTTTAAAAATTTTACCAATATTCATGGCAGGTGGGAGAGTGTATTGTATCATGAGCACGTAACGGTACAGTGGATCATGTGGCAGAAATCCAACCTCGTATGCTGCTTTTACTACTGCAATCCCAATGATTGGAAGGACAACATAACCGCACACAGATAATTGCTAGAATTACCGCAGGCCTTATCAGTGACTTGCCAAGCCCTGCTTTCAGAGATAAATATGAGAGAATGTATGGAAAAAAAAGAAGTTAATGAGTCTTGAGATCACATAGTTTATATTTTATAGGTTTACCTTGTGTGAGGTTTCCACCTAGAATAAGGGTGATGCAAGGTATCGTGCCATTTCTGAATGAAGGAAATAGACCAAAAGAATAAACTTCATGCCATGACATACATATAGAAAGGAAGAGTGACCAAAGGATTATGCTAACCGATGATTAAGAAATACTTAATGATGTATACCAGAAAGGATGGAAAGAAACACTAGGCAATCCTCACCCTAATATTTGGATGGAATCTTGGATGACACGAAGGGGGGCCTGCTCTCCAACTATTAAAGATCTCAACCATGTTACTGTACCAACAACAAAGCCTATAATCTGAGACAAATCAAGAGTCAGTTATTCCATTCATTGTGCTTAGTTAACATACATAGATTCACCATTTCCCTTATTCTATGCTAAAAACTTAAAAATCATTTGTTTGCGAGATCATACTGCTGCAAGAGTTGGAGGTGCCATCAACTCCTCAGCAATTTGGTGGGGGGCTCCCTTCAGTTTTTTCCAGAAGCTAACCTCATTGCCACTTAGGCTTCCACTGGATAACAAGGGAGTTACCTGAGTTGCAACATATCTCTTTTTAGTGGACAACAGTTTCCCCTAGATATCTGCTTATGGTTTTCTTTGGTAACTTGCTCTCTGGAAAGTTTAAGATATGTTTATTGCATGGATTTAAACTGCAATCTAGACATATAAATTATTTAATCTTCTAAAGGAAAACTGAAGTTAAAACACCTCAAGTCACTTCTAGTTTCCAAGACATTTGTGTACAACTTACAATTTGGTTCTCTGCAGTTTCTTCTACTGGTTTGGCCAACAGTGGAAGCAAAGAATCACTGGAAGCTCCTTCACCCTCCTCTTCCTTGGCAAAGGGAGTCCCACCACTCCCATTTGAATCCTCACCCTATACCTTTGGGACCCTATGATCTGTCGTTTGGATCTTGAGATATAAGACACCAGTCTTCTTCATAAGACTGTAGGTATGTGTCCAAATGTAGAAACCTCCAAGCTGCATGAGCATAGAACAACATTGCTAAAACTTTGGAGAAAGAAATGAAGCTCCCAGTTTTCCACACATTCTCATAGAATATGGTACTGTATCACTGTTACAAGCCGGTTATAGTTAATTGAAATCACTTTACCGCCATGGAGAAAGACACATAGGAGAGCCCACGGGTTCTGCAAATGTCGTGCTGCCCAAATGGATTGCCATCCTCGCCGCAAACTGCTGGGACGATTATCAAAAGCAGATTGGCCCAGGTTTCCTACGTTGTGACAATGGGAGTTCAGATTAAAAGGAAAGACCTTAGATCTATACAACCACATACACAGAGAAGTAGATGGCAAGAGAAACTAGAGTGATCTAAATCTAAAACTTAGTTATGAATAATTACCAGCAGAGCAGGTAGCAATGACAATGCCCTCGAGATGGCGTGGTGGTCTCAATATTTTTGCTGCTATCCATCCAAGGATTCCACCAATTAAGTATATGATTCCAATATTGATAGGCATGAACCACCTTAAGAGGAACAAGAAATTCATGCATTAGTTCTTAAGATCTCTGATAAATGAGTTTAGATCATATTGCATACTGAAGTGCACACTCTTAACTTAAAAATTTTATAGAACTTAAAGTTTCTGAGAAACAAAGTGCTGCATGTGGGCATGTGTGTTTTTAGGAAGCATGAAGCACCTACCAAGAGATGATGTATTCAAGTGTGACAGTCTTTGCTAGGCTAGCAAACACAAGGGCTGGTGCGAAGACAGCAAACACAATCTGTTGAATTTTGAAGCAGATGAACTAAAATTGCAGAAGATTTGATCAAGATCCAAAGAATAGGCCAATATCAGTTAATAATCTGACCTTGTTCATGTCTTTCCGCGCAGAAGCTGTCAGCATATTGCTGTAACCACTCGCAAGATACGCTCCAAGGGAGCCTATGAATAGGACCTAAACGATTGGTTCAGATGCCAGCAGAAACAGAGACCAGAATCCCATCTTCTTCCTCCACTGTGACTTGTATTCTAAATGCTATGATGCTGCTGTGTGCTTAATTTAGCTCAATTCTTATGTAGTTGACTGCTAGAAGTTCAGGGACATCCTGACCAAATGATTAATGGTCTCCATTGAGTTCTAACAATAATTGCTCTGCCGATATTTCTTAGACATTTTTCTTTGGAAAAAAAAAATCATAATCTTGTCAGGGTAAAGGATAAAAGATACTTGAATAAAACTTGACTGGTCTTGATGTTTGTCCAAATCTTGTGTAGTTGAATATCGCCTTAATTGCTAATATAGATTAAAAAATCAAATAATAAATCTAAATAGCTATTGGAATAAGCAGTGATCAAGATGATGGCCACTATATTCTTCAGCATGTATTGAGATCAAATTGAAGCAACAAGCATTAACTGAAGAGAGGCAATGTAATATTTGAAATCCCATTGTTTGCATGACCTTTCTATTCTAGTTTCTACATCATATATAGATTAAAATTAACTGATTTCGATATTTACTTTTGTATAAATTTGTTAACAAGGGATTTCTAAAGCTTTTTATTTTTATGCAACAATTTTAGACCGAACATTTATTCTTATAGCTGGTCCATATAACAACAAATGATAGGATCCTGGTAGAGTCTAACTGTTAGTTTAGTGACTTCAGTTGTTCCTGTAGAGTATGAATTGGCTATAACTTGGAGTGGGAGGTCCTGTAGAGTATGAATTGGCTATAACTTGGAGTGGGAGGTCATTTCTTGGGTAAGATTCACCAAGCTAAGAATCATCTTTCAAGAAAGCTCCTCCTATAGGCTATGAGACAACTAGTAAAATCATCTCCAACTTTTGTGTGCGTGTGTGTGTACATCTCTTTTCAAAGGATAAATTTATTTGTGTACAAATCAATAAGCACTACTATACAATCTGAAGAAATGATGGAATAAGCAAAAAAATTCAAAATAAAAACATGCAAGAATTATGGTGTTATGACTGCAAAACTTCGATCTTGCAGGGTATTTTTTATATAACATAAAGAGTTGTGCATGCTTAGATCTCACCATATTATAGAGGACCGTTACTCATCTTTGAAACAGAGAAGATATTGATAGGAGCCCCTAATTTTAGAGATCTTTTTAAATTTATAAGATTCCTTTCATTTGAAAGATTTAGTTATTAAAAGAAATTCATGATCTTACACTATAATTTATTTTCTTAATTATACATTAGTTCCATTAAAAGGCTTTTTTATATAATTGTATTTAGTTTTTTTTTGAATAATTAGGGTTTCAACCCTATAAATATATGATAGCCCTTTGGCTTAGGATGATGAAATAATATTATTGATTCCTTTTGTTTAGAGGCTCAATCCCTCGAAGAGGTTTTGACTTTCTTAAAGCAGTTGTTTAAAGGCATGATCCCTTCGAAGCAATCACAGTTATCTTAAATTTTTTATTCTACCTATCATTGTGATCGAGGCTCACAACAGATATCAAACAGATAGGATGATTGCTAAATAGATGAAGTAGAGAGGTTGTGCGAGAGGCTTTCATTTATGAGATAAGAGGCATGGTGGAGATCCTACCATGCGTATAGCCTTGGATGCACCATAGAGGATCCAAAATCTTATACGAAATGTATTTGCCTATCAGCTTGGATTACATGCATGTATTTTTGAAGAATATAGAAATGAAGAAGAAATCTTTCTTTGAAAATAAATAAAAAATAATCTTTCTCAAAAGAACAAACGACTTTTTCTAAAAAAAAAAGAAAAAAATTGAAAACTGAAGCCATTGCATTGGCTTTGGGCAATTTTAATGAGTTAAAAAACCAGAGAGAGAGAGAGCTTGAAGGTGGTACATTGGCCAACGCAGACATATATCGAAGATGACGCAGAGGAGTAGGAGGAGGAGAAAGGGAGAAGCATTCAATGAGAGAGAATGGAGATAAAGATGGACAGCGCGCGAGAGGACGGAAATGCTCTAGAGGAATGCGCAGCCTTCTGTGACAGACCAACCGAGAGAGGGTTTCGGTTTCACCGCCACCGAACCCAGGCGCAAGCAACCTGCCGGATCGAGTTAATCTTTTATTAGAGAAGGCTTTATTTTCCGTCTTAATCTTTCCCACCCTCGATATATGTAATATAGTTTGAGGACCATCTCAGGAGGCTTCCTCACAGGGAAGTCTTGAATGTTATATATATATATATATATATATATATATATATATATATAATTCTAATGTATGTTTTTATTAGACATTTAATAACATAGTTTGCCTGGTGAAAAATAAATTAATTGAAAAGTTAGCACAGTAATTGGAAAATAATAGGTTTATCTGCCTGTTATGAATTTCGTAGGATTTTCTATTGAGCGGAAAATTTATAGGGAGTTACCTGTCCTCTCTAAGTGTAATCTAGCTCTTACAAAAGAATTCATATGTTAATGGTAGAAAAAACTAGCCAACGATATTTTAGATTTTGCACACTGAAAACGTGTTGATGAATTAGAAAAGGCAATTGCTGTCCTTAAGGCTAAAGAGGAAGGTTGCGTGTTAATGAATTAGATATTTATGATTTGTTGATTTTTTACGCGGCCAACAGCCCAATTAGGTGACAAACCTCTTCATTTGCTTCTCAATTAGCTTTAGCTTCTCGTGGCGTTAGATGGCCATCTTCGACTGCTGTTCCAGACCAACGAAAGCAGTGCGGCCATGAGTAGGTCATAGCATAGCATTATGTCAACCATGACGAATATTAATGGAGGTTGCAAGTGGGAAAGTTTTGTGGTCGTTGCCTAACTAGCCACCTGGACCGATGATCAAGAGGCCCGTTAGCTCACCACGGGAAGGCTGCAAAGGTTCTGAAACGATGGATCAATCCCGTTGGTCTGTGAGAACGGTAAGCTTCTACTCACGTTAAAATATGCACCAATTATATTTTGTCATTGGTGTGAAGATATGCACCATTTACATTCACAATCGGCACATACATCGAATTCGGATGGCATGCTTGACATTTCTCAAAAGAAACCGATGGCGTGTGCGATTAACTGAAACATTGAAAACTCAAGAGCAAGCAAAGCAAAGCTCACCTGCTTCCCGACTGGGAGATAAAAGTGTTTTGATCGGACGCAAAAGAGCAAGATGAGAATGTAAAACAAATTGCCCGTGCAACTTTTTGTTTAGAATATTGGAGGGGAAAAAAAAAAAAAAAAAAAACTATAATGGAAAAAAATATTTTTAAAGTCAAGATCATGTTGACTTGGACTTCTTGATCACCTGAATTCCAAAATGAACTTTAAGATTGTGGAGGTTCCTTCATTTACTTGATTAATTGATATTACGTGTCTTCCCAGTCTTTACCATCATTATTAAAAAGTAAGCCTAACCCAGTCTTTACTGTCATAATTAAAAAGTAAGCCTAACCTTGCCCTATACAGTGTCTAGTAGACACGTCACTCTTAGTTTCACTTCCCCACACTGGGTAGCCTAGGTCTAGATCTAGATCATGATCCATAGTCTATTACGGGAATAGGCCCAATATTGCTGGTACGAACGCCTACAATGAACCCCAACTTTACCTAACCCTAATCCACGATGCCAATAATGGTCTAACGAAATGGACCCCATTTGTGTCATTGTGAGCTTTGATCTCTCTCTCTCTCTCTCTCTCTCTCTCTCTCGTTTGAGCTATTAGCTGCAGCCAATATTGAGCATGCGACATTGGAGTTTCGACCCAATCATGTGCCAGATGTGTCAAATATCGCGGCATGGCGGGCTCTGGGCAGACGTAATAGAAGGTCCAGCAATATGACCCTTGCCCCCTGAAGACGTCGTCATAGCTCGAAAGATATTGGCTGGTGGAATATTCCCATCATGAATTTCAGAAAAAAAAAAAAAAAAAAAAAAAACTTTCGAATACACCATTTGTTGGCGTCCGTTTAGTGTTTACATGTCATTCTTTTCCTCTTTCTTTCTTTCTTTCTTTCTTTTAAAAAAAAATTAAAAAAAGAGGAAATAAAACCACCAAGAACCGAGAAGGCACTGGCAGGTGGGAGTGCTCCATCTCAACCACCAGATTTAAGGTTCTAAAGAGAGGCCCACAATCCTAACGAAGAAAATATAACTCCAGAAAACACCAATCAAACAGGCGTATCACTAGTTTTCAATCTAATATCTGCATAACGCTCCTGAATAACATAATTTGAAGTGATGTTGCATTTCTAACGTCAACATCAACACTGACAAATTTGATTTCTCAGAAACATACGACAATGTCGTGATAAGAAACAAAGTCGGGACACGGTACTAGAAATGGTTTAAAATTTCCGAATATAAACTGGAAGTAGGTTACGGTGGAATAGAATGGGACCAGCCATAAAATTAGAAAAATTATGACGCCCTGTTTGCGCCTTTGGTTTTTACTACTGGATTTTGATAGCATTGTGAAATTTGCAAGAGGCAAAATGCCAGATCAGCTAAGAAAATGTGCTCCATCTCACAAGCGATGAACACAACATATGCATCCACACACTCTGATTGGCATGTAATCAATGAATATTAGTTCTAGGTCGTCAAGTCGCTTCGTGAACATTTTTTCCAGCAAAAAAACTGCGGAACGGAAATCATATAGACCCAAGTTTCATTAAGTCAAAATATTAAAAGTAAATGCACAATATGGGCAAATACAGCTTACTCCATGCACTCCGACGTCTTACCAGGTTCGACTTCAAATTGCAGGTTCAGCTTCATCAGATGCCACAGCCACCCCATTTGGACCATCATCTGCTCGGAGCTGAGAAGAAACATCATCTATAGCTGAGTTCAGCTGCTCAATCTTCTGCGCCAGTATCTTTCTAGTCTTCTGTAGTCACCAATCAGATTGCCATTGTTAGGGCGGTTCATACATAAGCAACAAAAACAGATCAAAATAAATGGATTTAAATAAATAAATAAATAAATGAAACCTGGCTCAGTAGGTCAGATCACATAGACAAAATGAAAATTAAACAATTGCTGTATTAAGTTTACATCGTCCAGTAAAGACCTAGTCACAGCAATGACTGATACTCCAGATACGATTACAAACAATCACTAAAATACATTTCAGTACCATTAGTGTGATAAATTGGATATGCCAAGCAATGTGGAGAGAAATCTGATACCCTAATTCATAGTAGGAATGACCAAGAACGCTAGCAACCCAGCCTCTAGACACATTTGAGTCCTTGGAAAACAATTTATAAATGTGTCAAAAGAGGTGGACCTGCATCAGAAGAACGAAAATCCAAGTATAGCAAGAGTCCAGTGGCCAATGTAGGAAATTAATTCCCTGTCAACGTGTGAATGAAATACGGTGGTTCAAAATTTAAAGATATAGCTAATATTTGTGAACATGTAAATACGTTCAGTCCTTTAGTATGATGGTGATGCTTAAAAATATCATATGACAAAAGTAGATGGTACAGATTTAAAAACAATGTTAAACTACCCAAGATAAAGCAGTGCAGGGGTATGGGTGGTTCCAATCCAACCACAATGAAAGTGATGATAGTGGGGACGAAGCCATGCTTTTTATAAACAGAGCAACTGCAAGAGGGGTTGTTGTAGTGCAAGAGGGGCTGGAGCAAGTGCAAGTGACTAAGCAAGCTCCTTCTGGCCTCAATGAGGAATCTTCGACAATAAAACCCATCATCTGTCAGAGAACGATAATACAGATAATATATGCACAGAATGTCTTGTCATATATCCAGTGTGAAATCAGCAATGAAAGGCACCAGTTTTCACAAATTCTTTCCAGGAGACGAAGAAAGAACAAATTGAGAGGAACAAAAAGGAAAAGAATTTGATTCATGGTCTAAAAGCTTTAAAAAGGCTATCAACAATGGTCTCCTTCAAAAAAGGTACAGAAAAAGGTACATTAGAGATTAGCAGAATAAGATGCCGTAACCAAGGTTTTAAATCTCATGGAATAGAGATGTCCTGGTTTTTTCACAGAACAAGACGCCCCGCGTCTCATCCGGTTTCGATCCTCGATCCGATCAGGCATCCCAATACTTGTTTGCGATGATTTTTTCTTTAAAAAAATTGTTTGCGAAGTTTTAGTATTTTATTCGATTTTTAAACATATTTGAACTTCATATCATTATAATAAATAAATTTATTTAAAATTAACACTATAATGTATCATGACCAAGATAGGACGAGACAGGATGATTGAAATCAGTCTCAGAATCTCTTTGAGATGAGACGTCTCAACTGTTTCGAACCCCATCCTATCGAGAAATGAATCACTAGTCATAACAATTTCCTGATGCAAAAAGCAGTAACATTGATGTAATTGCATGGGAAAAACTATATCTGTCCCAGTATTCTGGAAATACGAATTACCTCCAAAGCCTTTTCCTCATCATATATGAATTTTGGCAACTTCCTCATGAGATCTTTTCTATCAGTCCCAGCCAGTATTTTGCTGATCTGAAATGTTTGTGATTTATCAGAAACTTGATGTAGTTGATAGTTACATATCCATTAACTGAAAGCTGATTAACATGAACCATAAACTGAAAGCTCATTAACATGTCTTTAAGCATAAAGATGCCCATTACTAGCTGGTCCACAAACTACTGCCAAACTTCTAGCAGGACGTTAGATTGCAATACATGCATATATATACATTCACACATTACTTCATTGTAAAGCCTTGCTGATTTGATCAGCACCAAAAGTTATGGAGCCTTAAGAATATAAATTTAAACCTCATCTCCACTTCTCTGTGTGTGTGTGTGTGTGTGTGTGTGTGTGTGTCTGTGGAGTCTTAAGAATTGTCTAACATTCCTCTACCTGACACAAGTTCCAGTTCCTCTACTAGATAGAAGTTAAATAATTGGTATATCTTGCAGCATGCAGCATAGTTAAAAATTGCAACAAGTGGAATCAACAGAGCTTCCTAAAAGTACTCAAATGAAGATATAATATCCAGAAAGGTATAAAAATATGGCATGTGGAAGATATTACTTCAGTACCTGAGGTGCATAGACACAACCAAGAGTTCCAACTATAATTCCTCCCAGAACAAAGCCCCCAATGAAGATACCAGCACTGCTTGGAGTTCTACCATCGCTATTTCAATCGCACAAAAAATGAATTCAAATTAAAATCAGTATATGATATGTTCCAACATGCTAATTGTGAGACTGCAACCACTGACAAGAACCATAAAAGTTTATAATCTCCATATGCTTTATGTCAAGGTTAATAGTAGTTGAAGATTAATGTTTAAAATGAAGAATGTCAATTTTCTTATCACTTCTTTAAGCTTCCACAAGGTCCCTTTAAGCATTGAACAAAGAACCATGAGCAACTGTAAAAAGCTGTAACAGAAAGCCATGCAATAACTGAAGGTTATGTGACTAAAATTTGCAAGAAGCACCTGGCAAAAGAAGGGCCAAAGAATTTCAAAAGAAGTTTAGATAAGTGTACTGGATTAAAGGGCACGGCTTTCATGAGAACAAATGTATGCAAGCAAGGATAAATGCTTACTTTGTTGTAAGAGTACCCCTACAAAATTGGAACAGGTTGATAGAAGACATGGCAATGAGAGTGATATTTGTTTCATTACCATATCTTTTTTCTTTCTAAAAGTAATTCAAGGCCCACTAATGGAAAATAGAATATAGAAACATAAAAATTCTCCTTTATAGTTCAAACCTTAGAAATTTTTGTCTCCTCTTGAGTTTATCTTCAGATCTGTCTCTGCAGTTCTTTTCTTCTGAAAGTGTATTCGAAGTTCTTTTCTGGTTGGAAAATTACTCTTTTTTGCATGAATCAATACTGAGAAAAATGAAAGTAGCCAACCTGATCCCCTATTTTTTTCCCCTGTTCCCCTCCCTTTCCTTTTTTCTTCCTTCTTGTGCCCAGCTCATGTCAGTAACTTAGGGCATGACATCTCTTACGTAAATCTAGGTGACCCAGCAATGACATGAATGGATGGTATGCAAAGGCTACTGATCGAAAGATGGTAGAAGTAGAGGTGGCTAGAATTCCAGTAGATAAATCTTCTATATTTATTGAGTATATGGAAAAGAATATGTGCCACTAGCACTTTATTCAACTCTTGAATTAAAATCAAAACTAGGCATACGAACAAATACATGCTGTGGCATGATGCTTCAGCTCGCAATACGAGGCTTCACATTTCATCCATGGATTTGGCTTACATTACATTCAATCATGTTGCAGCAATCACCTATGTCATGGAGATTGTCGAGATGGATAGTACTTGGGAACCTTCGATTGGGTGCAACTTCTTGAAGGGGAACTCTATATGTTCATGGGTTCTATAAGATTTGCAAGCATAGTATGCCATACCAATGTACACTACCCCTTGCAGGGCATACTATACTGTACAGATATTAAATCAAGACTTAGCATAGGAAGTGCACCAAATCTTGGTATGGTGAACTGACCCACGTACCAGATGTAGTGACATTGTATCAATGTGATATTGATACAGGGTTTGATACGGAAGTGGCGAACCTTACTTACAAATGTCAAATCTAAGCAAATGTACTGAGAATTTCTAGAGATAGAATGACCTGTGGTGTTCACCAAATCATAATGAAACCTCCTGCCTTCAATTAAGGACCATGGACAAATAGTACAGTGTGCAAAGATTGCCTTATATATACCACATAGAAACTACATGCAAAGGTTTCCCATGATGGGATGCCTTCCAGAGAGCAAGTAAAATATAACTGTAAAATGAAACTATATACAAGATAAAAGCTACAAAAAATTAGAATCTTTCCTTCTAGTGATTCAAGCACCTGTAGGCAGCTCGAACAGTAACTCGGCTCTTATATCGTGCAATTTCTACTTTCTTCCAATGAATGGTACGGAGAGACAAGTTCATAGGGCCGCAACTCACACGAGATTGCACTGATGGCTTCAAAGGACAACCTTTAAAAACAGTAGAGAATGCCAAGGATCAGCATGGAATTATTTGTCAAATATTTATTTTATGATGTGATAATTCTGAACAAATATGTTCTTTAATTCCCATCCTCAAACATCTTGCAATTGCAATTCAGAAACAAAATCTTACCTAAAGGAAAAGGCTACATTTTGTTAGATTATTTCTGCATAACTTATACACACAGAAAACAGACTGGAATATAAGGATAAGGCTCTGTTTAGAAAAGGCTGATCAACATTAATTAAGTATATCTTTTTCTCAAAAACATTAGTTAAGGATAAGGTTGTCTTTACATTTTAGTGATGGATCTACTACTCTGCAATGTTGTTACATGTTAGCAAACTTCTCGGCACATTGTCTTTAATTAGTGAAGCAAATCTTCAGGACCTCAGCTTAGTTCATTCCAACCCCATGACTCATATGGGCAGTTACTTATATATGTTTCCTTTATGCCGAACATTGGTCTATACATGTATCACTGACCAGATTTTTGTGGCAATTTATAATTTCACTGCTATGATCCTTACCAATTTACTTGACACAACAAAGACCTTTTGCCCTCACAATGCAATCAAGCATTCAAAAAAAACCATTCTTGACAACTTTTTACCTCTCCTTCATCAAATATTAATCATATCCTGGCAAATACAAACAGATTTGTATTGCTAAGAATAAGCTTCTTGAGACCTCTTTCACAATATTCCATCTTCCTCTTCAGTTTTTCGAACCTCAGTCTCCCTTCTGAGTGACATAATTTGAAATGAAAATTCAAATAAAATGTATATAAACTGGATTCTCATTTGAAACTATAGACAAATCGTCGCTGAGGAGTAGGTCGGACGCTTCAACCATCCATCCATCCACTTCCTCAGACGTTGCATAAATTGCAGCGAAATTAGTAAAGAAAAACAAACCCCATTCATACAAGAAATCTAAAATCAACCGACTACCACTCCTCAAATAAATCCCGATCATATCTACGAATCCAACGGAAAACTACAGCTGAAAAAGGGAAATTACTAAAACTAACTCTATATACAAATTTAAGCGATACATAAAACCTAGATAGAAGCTTCCGTTCTAACCAGTTCGTTCAAATCGCAAGAATTAGGGAAATCAAAGATCCATCGGAAGCAATTGTGCTAGAAGAGAGGTACCGGAGAGCGCCGGAGGGCGGACATCTCGGACGGAGACGAGCGAATTCGCGATAGCCGCCATGGCGATTCCTCCTTTCGATCACCGTTTCTTAGAAAGCTTGGGGAGAGACAACTGGACGAAGATGAGGGAAAATGGTAGCAGCTCTTCGATATCATCGATGCGTAGGATTTGAAGAAAAATGATAACTAAAAGAAATACACTAAATAAAATGGGTCTACGTGGCAGCTGGCAGGACGCGAAATATCGGTGCGTGTCTCGGCCGAGCTGCCGAGTATCCTGTTCGCGCTCAGGAGCCGATATTTTACTAGCATCCAAATATCTAAAAGTTAATACGGGATTAGAAGTTGAGGAGGGATGATACTTAAAACTTATGATGGATAGAAATTAGAAAGTATTGATGGCTATAATCCTTCCTTCGACCAAATGATTTTTTTCTTTTTTCTTTTTTTTTTATCAAGAAAGATAGATACACTTCCGTTTTTAGTTGGTGTGCATCTTTTATTTTCTTATTTTAAACAAAAGTTGAGCTATTTAAAAACAAAGAGTAAAAAGTATAAGAGAGAAATTCTTATTGTATACGAAGGATAGTAAAGTATTGAGTACTTTACATTGTAATAATAAAAATACAATGAAGGACAAGAAAAAATACATAAATTATACTATAAATTATATCTATTAAATTTGTTTCAAATAACTGGAATTATGCAATCCTTCATATATGTCGAATACTACTTTCTTTTGTACATATGAAATGAATAACATATAGTTGGAATTAATGCTTAATAATATGGCAAAGATATAATGCAAATTTAGAGTCATTACAACTAAAAACTTTACCTTTTTATCTTCATTTGAAGAGAATTTGATTTTTCACGAGTCAGTTTGTGTTCATGTAACATCAATTGATAGTAATAGATGTCTATTTACTTGATTAACAACTAATTATACTTAGGTTTAGTGAGGATAAAGATTTAAACCACTATTAATCATTCGTAATTTCCATCAATTTGATAATTTTGGGACCAAAAATGTCCTATAATCATTGTCATTTTATTTGTTTGATTAAGATGGATATGATGGTTCGTTAATATACTTTTTATTTATTTAGAAAGAAAAATTTATTGATACACTGAATAGAAATAATCATGTGAATTATCATGTATTAATTTATAAAAATAAGGAGGAAACTCTAAAAACCTGTTCCTACAAGTGTTGTCAATAGTAATAATTTTCTTATCCAGCTAATCAATGCATTAATGCAACCATTTAATGTGTAATGAATAGCGCATACGAGAAGTGATCAACAATGGATTAGAAGAATATTAAAAGTTAACATAGATTATCATTTAAAATATTGCCAAATAGAGAGCATGGTTAGAGTTTGGTTTGAAGATTTCATTTTATTTTTGCAATATATTAATAGAAGGACATAATTATAAGAAGACAAAAAAAAATTCATTTAATGCAGGCCAATGTATGGGGCTATACCAAATACATAGGAAAAATATATCTTGATTCCTTACCGAACATGATTTTAACTATCACTGATTAAGAGCTTTATTTAATTTTTGTCATTAAAATGACACAATGGGATTTAAAATCACAAAATGTGCCCTAAAGAATATTTTAATTGGTGAGTGAGAACTTAATTCATTCTTGCATGTAACTTGTTGTTATTTAGCAAATTATATACATATTTGATGATATTCTTACTCTAAAAAAATGAGTAGTTATTACTTTATAAAAGTGTCTATTTCATTATATAAGGAATAAGGACATAACAAGCCTTTTAGTATTTTCTATTTAATCTTCTAGATAGGTTTTTCAGCAACCTTACCATATATATTCAAAATATTTAGAAACCAAGATAGACCACTCCAAACAACTATTTATTTCCCTATAATATCATCAAGATAAAGCAAGTTTTATAATAAATTTTATTTATTATTTTTAAAGATTAGTTGGTTCTGCCAACATAATTGTTTACATATTTTTTACTTTTTTTTAAAAGAATTTTACCTATAGGTAAGGGTGAAATGAAATTTCAAACAAAATGAAGGTCACTAAATATAAATTTGCATATAGTCAAAGATTGCCCGTAGATATCGTGGACCATATCTTAATGTGGGCCCTACATTAGATTCACTTGAGGTAATAGGTGAAGGTTCATGTGAATGGTTTTCAATCATTTTTTTTTAGGTCAAGAGATCGAATATATTAAACAAATTCATTAAGGACTAATACTTAAATCCCGATGAAAGAGGATATTGAAGGATATTTTTTCAATATAAAAAATCATGAGAAAATTACTCCTGCCCTTGTTTTTACTATCATTTATTTATCATCATTTATTAACCAAAAATTTAGTTCTTGACTTTTATTTTTATGACCAATAGCTTTTGTTTTATTAGATTATTCATAAATCAATGCATAATAATATATTAAACAATAACAAGTGTACACAATAAAGCATAAAGTATTATATCAAGTTCTAGAATGCTAAAAAATACTGTTTGAGGACTGATTGTTAAATTACCATCAAACATAGGACTAAAACGTATTTTTCTTAACCATTAAAGCTATATAAACCCTCCCTGTCTTGGCATAGCAATAACAAATTGCAACCTTTTCTGCTTTCATTTACTTTTCATCCATTTTTCTGTTCCTCTGTTTCTTTCTGAATTATCAAATGAAAAATTTTCGACTTCTGTTCCTCTCCTTCCTAATATTTCTCATCTTCGTAGTTGACACTGCCAAAATTTGCCCTTCATGTGGCATCATGATGATTCCTTATCCTTTGAGCACTGCTCCTAATTGTGGTGACTCTGTTTATAAGATTCAATGCAATGATACTGCGGGTTCTCTCTCTTTTATTGGATTCAGTGGTCGATTCTATCCCATCACCTTCATCGCCCCTTCCGACAACCTTATTGCCATACATCCAACCTTATTTGCCTCCTCACCTTCCAGTTTTATTGATGACTTACCCCACCAAGTCCCATTCCCGGATAGCTCCCACCCATTCACTATCATCGGCTTTCAGAATTTCAAGGATGTAGATGATAATAATGAAACAGGAGTATCATCGAGGATGAGGATTAGGGTAGATATCCAATGGGCCCCACCCATGGAGCCTCCCTTATGCAAGTCCCAAGCTGATTGCAGTGATTGGCCAGGATCTACATGTCAAAGGAGGAAGGCAATGTTAAATGGGGCAATCCAACGCTGCTTTTGTAATGATGGAATGCGATGGAACCCCATCAATGTCACATGTACCCATTGTAAGTATTTATAATTTAATTTTAGTTAACTAATATGCATAGCAAAGTTCATTCGATTCATGTTGGGCATATTATACCATATTGATAGAGAATCGATATGTTGCAAATGCTTAGTACGACCTCTTACTGACAAAATGTCCCAATGAAACATTATAACATTATAAAAGAGACCTATTATACTATGTCATACTCTGCTAATAAAGTATTGGTATGAGATCTTACAGTCTAGTATCAAATTGTAAAACCTTACTTATAGTATATTGCTAGTTGCTGCTCATGTCCAACTTGACTAATCCTTATTTGTCATAATCTTTATAGATATCAAGCCATGCAAGATTAGAGGAGATTGCCACATCTTGGCAAAACGAGCAGGTTTTTATACTGGTAAGTTTGGATTATATTTACAAGTATTATTTTAGAACTCAACAAATTAGTTCAAGTATTATTCTATTTAGATAAAATTGGTGGCACTCCTCATCAGATTCAAGTTGAACTTAGTAATCTAACTCAGCAACTCTATTTAACTTTTAGGTGGATCATCTCCAAATTGAATAGATTTTGATAAATGCCCCTAATAAACTTTGAAGATATTTTTAATATAAACAAATATGTGTATGCTATACTAAATAATTCTACATATTTTCAAATTATTTTTTGTTTATTTTATATTGTCTTCTTCGTATTTTTATATTATTTACACTATTCTTTTTTCTGAATTTGCCTCATGGGTTACTTAGTCGAATCTTGATCAGTTAGATTATTAGAATCAAGTTTTCATGTTTCTAAACTATATGCATAAATTCTTGAGGATTGATTAGCCATTAGCACTTATTGATATCATGACTTCTTTTTAGTTGCATGTCGATTGCTTCTTGATTCTTACTAGTGCAAAGAAATAACCAAGCACACCATACATGAGTCATTTTTTCTCATGTAGATACTCATTTGACATCTATTGATATCTAAATATTCCACTATCAAGAACTTCCTTGGATGGTATTATCTCTCATGTCTGAGGTTTTAACTTCAAGTGGAGTTGACTCTTGCTTTGATCCCCTAACTAGCAAAGTGAGTTTTGACTCAGTCCATCCAGAGGCCTAGCCTTTTCTCCATGCATATGAAAGGTGAAATTGAAGTCTGGCATAATCTCTCTTTCTCTATGTATATTCACTCATAGGAAGTGTGAAGGACATTGATGTATAAAGTAATAAAGAATTAGCATACAGAACCAAGGAAGCCTAAGCATATAGTTGGACACCTAAAAATATTTCTCAGTTGATGAAAGGTTTTTAAATCATCATTATTTTTCCTTGCCAAAATGATTACCAAGTCTTTTTTTTGGATTGTCAAATTAACTAAAATGTAACTCATAAATCACAAATTATCAAAGAAACACTTAAGTCTTACAATTTCTTACAAGGGATTATGGAATACAAATTCATGATGCTGTTTGTTGCTGGTAGTAAAATTGTTTTCACTCCTAGTTAGATGTTTTTGTCTGATCCATCTCATCCATTCTTTTTTCTGTAAGCAAAAAAAATATTAAACATAACAACAGTATTGAATTTTGTAATTTAGTTAATTTTCTTTAAAACCAGGAACAACCATTTTTTCAAAAGATAGCAAAATACTCTCTCTTTTTTTTTTTTTTATTTAATTGATCATAGTGTTTGAGTGACTTTTTACTCGTAATGAGTGTTTTAGGCATGACATAGAGATCTCACGATGTTTGATGTCTGGAAAAAAAAAAAAAAAGAAGAGAAATCTCATGAATTTTGGACTTCTTTACGGTAACATTGTTCTTTGTCCAAGGGGAAGAAGAAAGAAAGAAATCTCACCAAATTTGGCCTTCTTCAGCCTTCACAGTAACATTGTTCTTCTTCTGCACGGCGGCAGCGGCCATCGCCGTCCTCTGCCTCCTCTTCTACTGCTACTGCTGCCGCAACTGCACCGACCGCACCCAGCAACCGCCGGCCAACGAGCAGCAGGAGGGCCTTGACGCCACCACGGACGATCCCGCCGGCAGCTTTACCAGAGTCTTCACCGCCGAGGAGCTCGGCGAAGCCACCTCGAGCTACTCCGCCTCCAAACTCCTCAGCTCAGGCGACACCGGTGAGTACCACGAGGGCGTCCTTGCCGACCGCACCGCCATCGCCGTAAAGCATGCCCGGCCCTGCGTTCCGAGATCCAGGAGCGAAACAATTCGCGACGTCCAAATCCTCTCCCGGGTCGACCACCCGTCCCTCGTTCGCTTCCTCGGCTACCACCTCAACGAGCTCGACCACCCACTCCTCGTCTACGAGTTCGTCCCCAATGGCGACCTTTTCAACTGGCTCCACCGCCTCCGGCGCCCTCTCCCCTGGCGCCGCCGCCTCGCCATCGCCCAGCAGGCGGCGGAGGGCCTCGCGCACCTTTTCTCTCTCACGCCACCTATCTACCACCGGGACCTGAAGGCCAGAAACATCCTCCTCGACGAGCAGCTCAACGCCAAGGTGTCCGATTTCGGCCAAGCGGAGCTGGTGACAATCGGAATCGGCCGTGCACGTGCGTGGGCCAGGGAGAGGCTCGGGGACTCGTACTGGCAGTACCACCAGCTGGACTTCGAGAAGATTGATGTTTATAGCTTCGGGGTGGTGCTTTTGGAGCTGATGACCAGGCAGGAGGTGCTCGACTGGACTAGGAAGCCGAGCGAGAGGTTTCTCGCTTGGTATGCGAGGCGGATGGCGATGGAGGGGAGGTTTATGGAGGTGGTGGAAGGGGCGGTGAAGGAGGCGGCGAGCGAGGCGGAGCTGGAGAGCATGAAGGCATTGGGGCTGCTGGCTTTAAGGTGCGCGGAGGATCTGTGGCAGCTGAGGCCAACCATGAAGGAGGTGGCGGAAGCGATCAAGAATATAGTGGGTGTTTTAGAGGCTGCAGGGGATGCTGCTGCTGAGGGTGGCTGAGGATGTGAGGGAGAGCTCTCTTCGCTATGAGGCGTTGAGGCCGTATCATCCTTTCTGTTTGGATTGAATGAATAAGAGGCGAAATGAAATATTTTATGGTTTGGTTTATCTCATATTTTAGTTCGAAACTCTTGGATGGCGCCTAGCTTTTCAGGCAACTGCTTTTGGAAAGAGTCCTCGCATGCACGCACGCTGATAATCCAATTAATGATTTGAAAAAATATGTTACATCATCTGCACATATTTTGCCAAATCCATTTGCTCCGATTGGAGTTGATCACGGGCTGTTATGCCCAATAGAGCCTAACTGAGGGGAACAAAAAGGACATCTTGGCCCTGCCTAAATGAGGGGTAAAAAGGATTTTAGCTTGATGGGCTCTTCATATCTTTCAATTGGCTAAATCAAGGATAATGATTCCTCAAAAAAGAAACTCATATAATATAATGAAAGATTATTGAATTTTTTTTAAAAAAAAGCTTAGTTTTACCATAAACTATGTATGAATAAGTTTGAAGGATAATTCTATGATATTCAGGTTAAGTTAGGATGATGAAATGGAATATATTCCAAAAAAGTTAAGACCATCAAACTGGCATACTTTTATTCAAAGAAGATAAAGGTGGCACTTAATTCATAAATATTTACTAAATTTAAATTTTAAAGTTTATCTCTAGTTACATCAGAAGCATCAATTCCAAAGGAAGCTTCAGCAACACTAATAACGTTAATTTTTTTGATTAAATTTACTTTATAATATTTGATATTGAGTTAGCTTTTTAATGTATTTTAAATCATTCAAAATAAAAGTTAAGCAAGAAAATTATGAATTAATTATAAAAAATATGTTGGTGTTAATAAACTTTTGAAAAATTATGATAACATCATTTTATAGTCTATGATGGAAAGTATGATTTTTTTAAAATTTTATTTGATTTTTTATATTTTTTTAATTTATAAATTCATATTACTGGCTTAGAAGTTATTTAGGAGTTAAAAATATGCTGCTGAAAATTTATTTGATATGTATTTCTTTCTTTAAAAATTTATTTCTTATGAAAATTAAAAAGTCTATTGAATAATTCAATAATAAAAATTAAAGAATTCTTTTTCTTTTTTTTAGTTGGGAGTAATTCTTTGTTTGTGACATAAGATTATAATACAGAAGATACTTAACTGAAGGCTCAAAAAGTTGGCATGAATTAACAAATATCTTCTCCATACAAACTTACCTCACATTAGATTTGGTATCACAGCTTAAGGCTTTACTGGCCCTATATCACTTAGGATTAGCTATTTAGACTTGTTCAAGCTTGGTCAAAAAATCTAGGCTCAATAGCTAAATTGGGTTGAGCTTGAGTACAAGCATTAAGCCTAACTGCCATTGTGTAGCTTCCTCGAGAGCCAAGCATGGTCTGCCATTTTATCAATTTTAAGTCTATGCTATAACTATTGTATACGAGAGCTCGATGCTTTACAAACTAGATTTATGCCTTTATTTAGTATAATTGTTGAAGGCCAGCTGGCAATCAAGAGGATTGACTACCTATGCTAATTGTTGGTCTCTAATAACTATCAACTGGCATTCAGTAGTCGTATCAAATAAATTAAGGTCTCTCGAGGCAGCAACAAAGCTTGCTTGCTACTAAACCTTAAATATCGACCCATTGACTGCTTAATTTCCCTTCCCATTGTTATGTGCCACGGTAAGTTCCGAGAACCAATTCCAGCTATTGGTTTTGACTGCTTAGTTGTATCTTTTGCCGTAACCTAAATCCAGCTAACCGTAGAAGAGGCTGACCACAAGCTCCACCCAGCCCATGTTCGTGTCTTTGAGAGAAAGGACTAGGTCCAATTCCAACCGACGAGCAACTAGCCCGGAAGGGCCCAAGCTTTTTTAGCCAAAAAAAAAAAAAAAAAATTTATCTTTCTTAATCCTTGCTGCGGGGTCCAACCTGGTGACCAAAAAAATTCATGTGACGAGGAAACTGGTGCTAGTTGAAATATGAACATAAAGTCCATGGTGGATTTCTAGCGTAAAGTCGATATTTTTATGATACGTGGTCTTCAAACGCCATGTGCCGTTACGGACCCCGGCATCCTGCCGCCTGGCCTTTCGTTAAAAAGAACAAGATTTCGTTTCGAAGAACCTCCGGCTAAGAAATTTTATAGCTTCGCTCTCCCTGAGCCGTTTGTTGTTCTTCTCCTCTTCTCGTCTCTCCTTTTTTTTTTTTTTTTTTTGTTCTTCTTTTTCTTTGGGTGGTGGCGCGAGGCATTGGTAATGGCTGGGGGAGGAGGGGGAGCAGAGGGAGGAGGTGCGCCTCCCAGAGAGCTCGACACGACGCCGACGTGGGCCGTGGCCTCCGTCTGCGCCGTTATCATTATAATCTCCATTCTTCTGGAGAAGGTTCTCCATCACATTGGAGAAGTAATCCACCACCTTTTGTTCCTTTGTTCTTTATTGTTATTTATTTGTTTTTGGTATGGATTTTCAATTGGGGACGAGATTGGCTTCGTTCTGTATTGGTTTGGCGCTGGTTCTTGAATTTGATTGCAAATTCAGAATAAAGATCCGATTTTTGTCTTTCTTGAATATTACTTGAATTTGTTTTGTGTTTTTTTGGGCTTTTTAACGTAGATTCTTGAATTTTGTGAGGGCTGATGTGCAAGTTTCAAATAAAGATTCAATTTTCAATCATTTGAAGCGTATTTCTATCTTACTTGAATTCGTTCTGTTTCTTTTGCGTTTCGCAACGCAAGTTCTTGAAAGAAAAGGACCGTCTTTCTAACTTTTGATTCTTTTGCTGGTTTCCTCATATTATGCGGCTGGTTTTTTTTTTCCATTAAATAAAATTTACTCTTGTTTTCTTAATTTCGATATCTTTTTCTTGGGTCCGCTGGTTTGCTGCTTGTTTTGTTTAGAGTTTTAGGTTTTCTAGATCAACAGTAATAATAAAAAAGCAATCCTTTTCTCTTTCATCTTTCAAAAAGTTTTCCATGTTTTCTGATGGATTCACACATTTTTCTCTTAAAAAAACTTTCCCAGCTTCCTTGAATTTTCTCTGTTCTTCTGTAGCGATGAAGGAAACATACAGTCTCTATAATCTGGATGTCCTGATCCTTTTTGCCAACCTTTTTTTCTTAAATATATTCTTAAGGTTTTCTCTTGTATGGTTCGTGGTTTAAATAATGGTTCTTTGTATATATTTGTTTTAGGTTAATAGCAGTTAATGTTAAAAAAGAGCCCCACTTTTTTACGTATCGGTTGCTCTCCATTATCATTGGTTCTACCGACTTTAGTTCCTCTCTCTTTTGTCACAGTCATCATTACATCCTTTCATGAATGCCATTTAGCTTGCTATGACTTATTTTTGTATTTCTTTGTCGGCAAAGTTGGAACATTGCTTCATTGTTGACTTGGATTTCAATTGCAGTGGTTTAGGGAGAGACGCAAGAAAGCTCTTTTTGAAGCTCTTGAGAAGGTTAAAGCTGGTATGAGCTAAAGAGCACATAACCTTTGTTATTAGATGAATTTGAATTTCCCAATGAAACTTGAATTTTCTTTCTGTAGCTCATACTATTATACTTTGAGTTGCAATCATCACAATTGAAGGGTATATGTGAAGAGTATCATGCACTGTTTATATATATTTTCTTTTATGGATAAGGCTAATTTATGTGTCTCCATTGGTTGGCGATTCATGCAGAGTTGATGATTCTTGGTTTCATCTCCTTACTGCTGACATTTGGACAAAGTTATATATCCAAGATTTGCATACCAGAAAAAGCTGCGGATACCATGTTGCCATGCCGCTTTGAAAGGGATCATCAGGTGGAAGAAGAACTTGCAGAGGGTGGTCATCGCAGGAGGCTTTTGTGGGATGCAACAATGGATTTATATCCAAAGCATAGGTTCTTAGGAGAGGTCTCATCTGTTAGGTGTCCTGAAGTGAGTAAATTAACACAATGTCGTGCTTATAAACTGGAATTGCTTTTGGTTTTTCTAACTTCTAGCACTAAATGAATCAGATTTCTTGGTGAAAACATGTATATAATGCCACTCCATAAATAAGCACAAGATACAGCCTTCTTTATAAAGTTGGGTAGTGATTCCTGTTTCCACTCTATATTTTATAAAATATTCAAAAAAATTTTCCTGCCTTGGTCAATAAGTGTCTCCAATGCTTATCATGATGGTGCTTTTTAATAATTTTTCCACCCTTTCAGTGGCCAAGCATAATACATATTAATGCTTCTTGAATCTACAAGTGTTGACAGAATTTCTGACAAGAATGGAAAATTGTGAGGACAGGACCTTGTAAGGTATCCTGATGTCTGCTTGTGGAACATGCTGAGTAAATTATGGAACTAATTTTTGATCTGCAGTTTATTAGGAAAATAGATGATGGTGTGCCTTCTAATCACTTGTCTCTTGAACTTTATCAGTAGCTTTCCTCAGACCATAATGCACTGCACCACCATCACTGATAGGTCAGCCAATGAAAGTTGAGATGAAAAAGAAGAGATGGCAAGCAAGGATGCCATAGTGTTATGATGCTCCCATCTTACAATGCAAAATCTCTGACTAGGAAATTACATAAAGATATAGAAAGTAGCAGGTTAATTTCATGGGGCAAGTAACGTGCGATGAATAACCAAGACCTTCTACCCAACCGTCTTCACAAGCTGACATTTCCAAGGAATAGCTTTTACCATCAGGGCCCACTTTTAGCAACTACACGAGTCACAACAGTTGCTGATTGTGGCACATATTTGAAGTAATCCCCCAATCACAGAACCCAATCTCTCCCTTCTTTCTAGATAGCAATCCAGAATGGGTAAGATTACTCCATCAAATCTTGCTGATCATGTAGTTGCATCTCTTGTTTCTATAGCTGCATATCATAGCTTCTTGACAATTGCTATCATGACCTGGAGCTGGAGCTCACATTGAAACTTTCTAGCCTTCTTTTGATTGCCAAGTCTCTGCAATTTTTCACCCGATTTCATTGTTGTCAAGTACATAACTGGATGAAAAATTTCATGCAATGTTTCTTTTCAGCATTGTGAAGACTGCACCTACAATTTTTATCAATATTAATCTGCTGATCAGGCCATTTTAGTTATATATTGCTCAAAACTTTGTACTCCTTTTCAATGCACTGTGTACTGACTTATTTATTTTCTGCCTTTTTTGTGATTCTTTGTGCTTTCTACTAAACAGGGGAAGGTATCACTTATTTCGGCAAATGCGCTGCATCAGTTGCACATTTTCATATTTTTCTTGGCAGTCTTTCATGTATTAACTAGTGCTACTACAATGATCTTGGGAAGAGCTAAGGTGGGTAGGAACTTTTGTGTTGTTGGTTTCATTCACCTATATATTATGTGTTGCTTTGGTATGCAGCTAGACTAAATGTATTTAATGTAAAAAACAGTTGCTTGATGGACAACCTCTTTCTTGCAGATCCGTGGATGGAAGGAATGGGAAAAAGAGACTTCATCCACAGATTATGAATTCTTCAATGGTATTTTGTTGCATCTTGCTATGATCTCAGTCTTGGGTTGGACATTCTATAGGGAAGCTTCCTCTATGCTATAGAGGAAACTGACTCCTGAAATCTTATTGGGCCAGCTGAGGGCACTTCCTAAGTTTAAGCTAAACTTTGGGTTAGGCAGAATCTTAGTCGATGATATACCAAAGCAGCAAGAAATTATTTTATTTGCTACGTATCTTGTTCTTGATTTTTCCATTTGAATGAAAATTTTTTCAGTAATTATTGGTCTCTCAGCTCTTGCTAGCTCAGAAAAGATTGCTCCACATTCTCAATTCAGAATGTTGTTTTTCATATGTAATTCACACTCAGCTTGGCTCATCAGCACTAATCAGAGTTCATTTACTTTGAATGTCAACCATCTTTTTCTTATTTTTGATGCCCTCTTCTACTTCTTATCAAAGTCGAGACCAACTGTTAAACTAATTTGTGACCAATGAATTTGCTGGCTATGGTTTGCATGTTAGCTACTATCAAAATTAGTAGGATTTTGGCTATTTACAGTGTAATTTGTTTGAAGGTAGTTCTTACTCTTTCAGGCTTGGAGCCTTCATCCAGTACCTTCTTTTTTTCTTCATTTTTTTTGGCTCACTATGCCGCATTTGTGTTTAACTAATGCAGATCCTACAAGATTCAGATTAACTCATGAGATATCTTTTGTCAGACAACATACAAGTTTCTGGAACAGGAGTCCCATCTTATTTTATACTGTAAGAGATTTTCTTGTTGCTTTAAATTTGTCAGAAAATCATTGATACTGCATTTATGTTTGTTTTGGTAATTGCTACCTGCACTTTAACATGACATATCACATGTTTCAAGGCCTACATTCAGATCTTAGGGGGTTCTGCATTTCAGACTGAAGATGATTTTTGTGCAAATGTTCTTGCATCTGAAGTTTTTTCATCACAATTAAGCAAAAATGCTTGTGTTTAGATACCTAAAATCCATGATGTTTTGCTTAGATGATAGAAGCAACAAATAAACACATGTTTATTAAATTGATTTTGGTTCTTCAGATTCAGTATCTCATCTTTTACATTTTAGGTGTGCATCTTTTTATTTATATTGCGGAAGTGGCATCTTGTAATATCCATCTCTTGCAGATGAGCTTTTTTCGCCAATTTTTCACATCTGTCCGTAAGGCTGATTACCTGGCCATGCGGCATGGTTTCATCACCGTGAGTTTTCTCAACTGAGAAATGGAAAATATTTCGACAGAATTTGTTGTGAACTTTGTTGATTATATAATTTTTCTAGGTTCATTTAGCTCCTGGCAGTAAGTTTGATTTTCAAAAGTATATCAAGAGGTCACTGGAAGATGACTTCAAAGTCATTGTGGGGATCAGGTACAAGGAGATATCTTTGCAGTCTTTATCAACTCATATAGTAAGACAGGTCTCTCATGTTTCATCACACCAGAGAAGCAAAGAATGTTTTTTCATACATATTTTTTATTTAATATTCACATCATCCATGCAGGAAGAAACTGCCCATTTTTACTTATATTTCAACTTTTACTGCTATGGGTTTGTTCTGCTATTCAAATGACATCAGATAGTGGGTATTCCTAGGCTGCTAGGTTTAATAATTTCATAATTGCGTCAACCTGTGTTCTTATTGCAACATGAAAAGAAATTGAAGAGTAAGAATGGCTTTCTCTTGTTTTGTATCATCTTGTGTGGTCGCCAACGCTTTAATATCCTTGACCTCTTCCACCATAGACTATTCAATTTCTACCTTTAATTCTTTCACCATGAGCACTATTCAATTGAAGGAGTCTTTCTTTCATTAAGAGAATTAGTCCATCAGTTGATATACAAGGAGAAGAGCGAACTCTTGACATGAGAATACACCTTGCAATTTTCATAAATTTGCATCAGCTAACTTACTATGATCAGTCTATTAGATCATCTCAAGGAGAGGAAGAATTATTGACATGAGAGACATCTTGCAAATTTGGAGAACTCATCATGGTTTTACATAAGTACCACATCAGGAGATCTACGATAATGACAACAACTTGAAGAGCCCCATGAGTGCAGCAATATACTCATTATTGTTCCTGTTGTTGCACATATTTTGCAGATTTATTTGAACACTCCTGTCATAGTTTTACACTTTTATCAGAATATACAATTGTTTTGACACATCCAATGTTTCCCTTTATGTTATGAAGGCCCATCATGTTGCAGCTAATAATGCCTTCTTATTTGTTACACAATCATCTCAGGTTGCAATGCTGTTCCAACCGAAGTCACCCTTTTGAGAGAAGAATTGAGATACTTATCCTTTTTCCTCTGCCTCTACACACCCATCCCCACGAAATTATTTTCATATATTTAATCAAAGGGATAGCAGTCCTATAGGCTATGCAGTAATCTTTGGGTCCGCACGAAATGGAAATATTACTAGCAAATACAACAAGCTCCTTCTGTGACATAGAGGTCACAATCTGCAGACTCACAAGATCACAGCAGCTTCCTTCGACGTTAGGGAACTAAATATGTTAACTTGATAGCACAAGGAACAGTAAAAAAAGAAAACCATTAATCTTCATATAATATTTGGATTCTTGGCACATATCATAGCAACAGATGTGGTTTGGGAAACAAGATTCATTCACAGCAGCCTCTGTTATCCTGATACCCTGGAGTGTTCAACACCACATTGTACAACATAAGATTCATGTGAATTCCAGACAATTGGAAAGGTAAAACTAGAGATATGACATCCATGCTTTTCTGTTTCCAAAAAGAGTGATGAAACCAGCACAAGAATGAAACTGTACTTCACTATCATGTTATGATTCAAGAACCTAGATCTTCTGTACTTGCAAATCCCCAGAGATGGCATAATGATGAATGGATAAGAAATATAGAAGGTTTATAGAGAATAACCATAAGCTCAATCCTTATCCTGGGTCAGCAATGAAGCTTTAGAGTGAATATTGAAGAGAAGTAATAGAAGAAGAGGAAGAAGAAAATAGTGAAAAAAGAGAGAGTGTGAAAAGGAGAGACCATATCTATGGGTCATGCATCTTACAATCATAAGCTAACCACTTATGAGGGCACAAGTTACTAAGATTTTGTAAAACATATGTTGCTGGTCGCTCTAGTCATAGGTAAACTATGATCACTCCAGTGAGTCCAATTACATCCAAAACCTATCAGTAAATTAAATTGAAGTTAACACAGTATTTAGCATGGTTTTTAGTGCTGGACCATGTTGGTCTATTGTGGGCATCCTGACTTGGTGACAAGGAACTGATACTTGGTGCCCTCCTCGTACTGAGTGTTGGTACCAAGAATCAAACCGTACTACTACTCTTTTAGTTGCATACTTGTACAGGTACCAAAACCAGAACTGTAAACTTTGATATTTAGTGCAACACATATGATTTTTTATTTTTTATTTTTTTTAGGGGGGAGGGTGAAATGAAAGCCATTTCATAGTTCTAGCAATTTTCTAAATAAATAAAAGGTTTGATCCATTATGGGAAACTTGACTTTTGACTTTTGCGACATCCTGGAATTCTAAAGTTTTGTAATCAACTCTGTGAACTTGAAGTTCATTACATAAAAATTTAATAAAATGAAAGTGTTATAGGCCACATACATTACTTTGGGGTCTTAAACTGCATCTTCAGCCAAATGTTAATTTATAGGATCTTAAGGATAAAAAGATGAAACTTGTCATGCTTAAGATATATCAGCTTCACATACATTCAGCAAGATAAAATGAGTTAATGATCCAATGTGCCAGAATCTTGTTTGTAATCTTTGCCTTTGGTTTGGTCTTTGGCGAGGACTTGTACCACCCATTTTTGACCATGGTAGACACCTAGGTCCTATGCTGTCCATAGTTTGATTAGATCCTCTCCTTAAAACCCCTCTCCTGTCCACAAACACACTTTTTTTCAAAAAGAAAAGAAAATGTCTCTACCATATCTCTTGGTACATGTCATCTCATTTTGAGATTTACTGATCTTTGTCAGCCATTCTGAATGGTAAAAGACTGTTCTCTATGAATTTATACATTGTGAACTGTGGTACCTGTTCAACTAATGTCATTGGGAGATATAGTCATACTCAAATTCGCTGTCTTAGTACCAAACCCCATACCTGTACCATATTAGTATAGCGTCCATATGCTTGGTACGCAGGTCAGTTCAGCATACCGAGATTCAATATGCATCGGTATTCAGTCTTCGGTATGACATAGTATGGTACATTCAGTACTAGATGATATGCACTGTTATGACATATCATGGTTATACTCATACAATTATATAAAATATGCTGGTGACTAATAGCTCTTGAGCACTGAGATCATGTCTCAATTTTCATATTATGCAGCATTTGCTAATTTCATCAAAACTTGTCATGTTCTGAAAACATTACATACAATTGAAATTGATGTTGAACCAGTGGTCATAAGTTGGTGTTTACTTTGTACAAAGCTATCAGCAAATGCAAGAGCTCTTTCGTAGTTGCAACATTCTTTGCATTCCACAAGGGTTATTGGCTTTTGCTGTTATAAAATTAAGATGCTTATGGTTCTACTAACTTGTCTTAGTCCGTTGACTCTTCTTTCTTCATATGTCTTGATCATAAAATCTTCAATAAGGTTTGTCTTGGTTTGTGACTCTTAACTCATTTCTTCATGTCTGAGCAGTCCTGTTTTATGGGGTTCCGCTGTGCTCTTTTTACTTTGTAATGTCAAAGGTGAGTCACGACACAGTTTTTAATCATCTTTATGGATCTGAATATATTTCAGTATTTTGCATTAACAACTTTATTTGTTTACAGGATGGCACACAATGTTCATCGTTTCTATTATGCCCCTGATTGTAAGGAATATGTAGTGAGTAAAATTGATTTCCCCCTTTTTCCATGGACCCAATTTTTTTATCATTTGATTGTTTATGCAGATAATATTGGGAGTTGGGACGAAGTTGCAGGCCATCATCACAAGAATGGCTGTGGAAATCCAAGAGAGAAATGCAGTGATTCAGGGAATTCCTCTTGTGCAACTTAGTGACCATCATTTTTGGTTTGGTCGTCCCCAGTTTGTTCTGTTTCTACTTCATTTTACATTATTTCAGGTATATTATTCATCTCATCACGTTACATTATCTAGACATGCATACATACATGCGTGTAGACTTGCATACATACAGAGAGAGAGAGAGAGAGAGAGAGAGAGAGAGGACTTTGTTCCTCTTGAGAGAAGAGGGTATCTAGTTCTCTCAAGCCCAAAAAATATAATGGAGCATCCAAATTAAAGATCCATATTATTCATCATGATCAATACCACTAAAAATGCTTAGAAACTAAAAATCATGTATTTTGATATCCTTTAACTTATATATCAAGAGAATACAGAAATGGATGGTTAAAATATTGTGAGTCAACATTTTGGAATGATATAAGCATTAAAATCTATTGATTTTTGATCTATCAATGAGCTAAACAAGACCCGCAAAATTACTACCGAGGACCATATCGATACATCACCAGATTGGTATATACGGTTGATACTGTTCTCACTTTCAGCTCAAAATTAAATGGTATAATTTAGTATCGGGTGGTATAAAGGGGTTCTACTTAGTTCAGATCATTTTAATTTGTATCAAATTGAATCTTGATACCATATCGATGCGGTATAGATTGGTATGACAAACCTTGGTTGTAACATATAACATGGTCGATAAATAGATTTTAATTTAAATGCTTTCTTATATGTTTTAACATACCAGCACAATAGAAACTGTCCATTCTTGTGTTCACATGATACAGTCAGTGTTAGAGGTTAATAAAATATGTGATATTTGGTTTCTGGGCATTTTTAATAGTACAGATAATCATCATCAATAGTGTAGAACTGTGGATGTTTGATCTAAATGCCTTATTATTGATTTTGGACTCAAGAGGAATAGATACTCTCTCCTCTTAAGAAGAGCATAATCTATCCCATAGATATACACACACATATATTGCTTTTATAAGATGCTGTACTAATTATCTCTACTGAACTCTAATGCAAGCTTTGCAGTTGAAATACACTTTATCTCTGATGTCTTATACATTAAAGAAAATGTTAAAGAAACACATTTTAATTGAAAGCTTATCATCATATGAATCGGGCCTTAACTTTTAATACTATTTCTTTGGTGAATCCATTGTTGTCCTAACAATTCTCTTTTTTTTTTTCTTTTTTTTTTTTTTTTTTTTGCCTATGAGATGAATGGAAAAGCATTTTGATAAAATTTATTATAATGTCTTTGAAAAGCATTTGAAGTGTGTCCTTTTTTACATCTATGCAGAATGCATTCGAATTGATATATTTTCTTTGGATTTGTGTAAGGCTTTTCTTCCTCACTCCTTAGTATTTCTCCATTCTGCACGTGGTGATTATTATATTGATTTCATCTTTGTTCAAGCTAATGTTCATTATGTCCCTGGGCAGTACGAGTTTGGGTTGAATTCTTGCTTCCATGAAAATATTGAGGTCATCGTTATAAGAGTCTGTATTGGGTAAGTTTGATAAATGCTCTTCTCTTCCATGCCCATAATTGAACTTAGACTTTATTTTAGTCACGATTTTTCTCCTGAAGGCTAAAGCAATTGTTTGCTTGTATAATTTTAGAAACGTTGATAGATTTTATTTATCTGGTGTTAGCCAAAATAACATAATTTCAAAATATATAATAGATTGTTCAACAATTGTAAAAGGATGCTCTTTGTACTATCTTAATGTAATACTTGAAAAGAATATATTCACAAATATTCAACGACTATTTGGCAACACTCATGAATGTAATTTTACTACATTCTCTAAATTTCAGAATAATATTATGTGCAATTTAAATTCATGTTTCTTGCTGCTATGTTTTCATGATATAATGGAATCTGGTTCTGCTGATTGTACTTTCATGGTTTATCTTCTTTACAACCATCCATTAGCTTTTCTGAATTCTCAAAACCACACTGCAAACAGCTTCATTATCATGAAGGTCATCAAGGGAGACATCTATATTAATATGCCCTAGTCTTATGTCGGCCACATTGGTCTTGACCATGAGTATTGGCATCAGTCAAGGAATCAAGCGTTCATCTATTGCTCAAATTACCATTGACTTCTTGGCCCTTAATCTTTAAAGGAAACTGTTCATGAAACATGACCTTTCAATGTTATCTTGTTTATTGGTATCAAAATGAGAAGGTGATGGATGTGTCTAATTCCCAATTGAAAGAGTCAGTGTAAATACAACCATCATACTGTAGATGAGGTACACATTAACTTTTCTATTGTGATAGACCATATCAATCTTATATGATGGAAATATATTTTGACCTTTGAGGTTGCCCAGATCAGTAGATTCACGTGTTTACACTTATTTTCATTTTCTGTTTTCCAAGAAAAAGTCTTCTGGAGCCTTTTGTGTGAGCTTCAGAAGGAAGTCATTGAAGATTGAAGCACAATTTCTTTCCTTGTTATCCTTGTCCATTGTTGAATGTAGCTGTTGGAACATTGCTGAATCTGGTGACTTAAGGCCTGTGGTTAGATCGAAATTTTTGACTGTCCCTTGTCTATGGGATTGAATTAACTGAATCAAATTTATTGACACTGGATTTCTCTTTTTTTTTTTTTTTGGCACCATGTTGGATCTTGATCTGTGATTGGGTTTATTTGAAAATTGATATACCTTCTTAATAAGCAAGGTCAGATGGGATCCAAGTTAGTTAGGCGGGGGTTCAGGTTGAGCCGAACCCAAGTTGCATCCTTAATTCTACTATATAATGCCAACTCCTCTAATGTAACTGTGCATGAGGCTTGTCTAACCTTCTGCATTTTCTGATCTCATTTTTCTCATTCCACATGTTTCCTCACCCCATCTCTTCCTATCTCACATTCTATGTGCACATATCCCCTTTCTCTGTATAGCTGTTAACCACAATGTCAAAGGTCTGAGTCCATCTAGTATTCACCATTTATTTACACAAAATTTAGGAGTGGCAACCTGTAAGGTTTGGGTTGGGTTTGGGCACTGCTGTTCCCATATCTGAAGTACATATCTTAGACCCAAGTTCTAACCCACATCCAATTTACAACCATATACCCATACACAATAGTGGATCCAAAAGTAATTGGATACTGGGTTGGGTATTGTAACTAAATTTGGCATAAGACTGCTTTTCCAAATTACTAAATGCACCAATATGTTAATCTCATGAAAAATAGGCAGCCTTAGTATCACACAGAAGAACACTGGGGTTAGAGGTGAAGGAAGATGTGCCTGTTAGTTTCACATGCGCGTGGGTGCGGACACACGCACAATAATGTATGCATTTTATGTACAATTATGCCTCTATGTGCATATATGTGTGTGTACGCGCACATATACATGCATACATATAATCAGGTTAGTTTCAGGTTTGGATAGGCTGCTGCACTGTCTGAGTCATTTCATATAGTTTGTGTGCTTGTGTATTTGCGACTGCAATTAATGCATGTGGTAGGTATGTGCATGCACATAGGATGCTTCAAAGGACCTGCTGGCTCTATCATTTCTCAGAAATAAAGCACAGCGAGTTATCCATTCATGATTGTAGCTCAATAAATTTGATCATGTTGTCTTTGGCATGCCAATATTCTCAATTTAGTGAAGCTCTGTAAGACAAGATATGCAAGATTTTTTTAGTTTTTATAATTGAATTGGTGAGGGTGGCTGAATCCTCTATGTACTTATCTACTGCTACATGGTGGTTGTTCATGATTTGAAACTTAACAGAAAGATATTAATGGTATCAACTTTTTCGACTTTGATCTATGAGGTGCCATTTTCTATAGAAAAGGAACATAAAGCGTGAATCTGTTAGAATAATTGTTCTGCTGAACAATGCACTGCCGAATTGGAAATGAGCTTGTGACATCAGTAAAGAATGGAGCATTAGAACTAGATTAGGATGGATGTATTCATCAAAATCCATAGCCAGCCTGAGTACTGCTAGACTTTTGGTCTGAATAACAAGTAAAGCATGTTAAGGTTTTAGATGTGTTAAACAAATGATTTTAAGATGCTTTCTGTGACTGACATGAAGAGCAACAAGGTAAGGTGTGGCCTGTTGAGTATGCATTTAGTCGAATTATAATTACTTTTTTGGATTTTGTACAGAGTGGGGGTACAATTCGTATGCAGCTACGTTACGCTTCCTCTTTATGCACTTGTATCTCAGGTATTCTTTTATCCATTTGTTTCTCCTTGTATGATTTTCGGTTTTAGGGATGACTGAAGGTTATAACATACATACACACACATATACATTCATGAATGTACATACATAGTTACATATACACACACATACATACATTTCTGTTGTTAATGTCTTCAAAGTGGGTTGCTCATGAAGATGCTCATTATTTCTTTAACTGAGTTAATCTAATTGGCTGGTTAAGGAATGCATGCCATTGTTAGATGCATGTCTGAGAAACAATCAAGGCCTTAAACTCTGACATGGAACCTGTTTTTCTGCTCCAGATGGGTTCCCACATGAAGAAATCCATTTTCGATGACCAGACATCCAAGGCACTCAAGAAATGGCACCACCAGGCAGTGAAGAAGAAAAACCCACAAAAGAATTCGCCAAAGCATTCCCCAGTTACGAGTCCAAGAGCAAGCCAAAATCCAGCCCATAGAGCTATGAGGAGCATATCCCTTACTCCTTCTGGGAGGAGGCAGTACTCAGACTCAGATGCATTTGATGTTGAAGTTGAAGCACCACCCTTGTCATCAACCGGCACCATTTCAACTGTAAATAATGCTGACCTCCTAACTGGATCAGCTGGACACCATCACAGTGGCAAGGAAGATGAGTAGTCGTTTATAAAGCTTTCAGATCCATAATGGTGCATGTAATAGAGCAATTTTGTGCTTTCTAGATTTTGTTATCATCTGTTAGGCAAGTTTCGTTGTCTGATGCATGTATGAGAAATGTGTATTTATTTGGATACACTGACTGGTATCATATAATATGTCTTAAGAGAATTTTGATGTTGAATCAGAGAGATTTTAGTAGATTAATCTATCTGATTATAATCAGTAGAAATCCTAGGATTTTGCTGCACAAAACAAACTTCTTGGCAGAATCCCCAGTTATAATCTTACCTCCTTTTGAGCTTCTTCAGCGGCACCATCAACCAGTTTTATAAGCATGGATGTTAGGTTCTTTCCTTTGCCTGCATTATTTTCTGGTACTGATTGGCAGAGTCATCTTGCCTCTGTTCTTCAGTGATGATTGGCAGAACGATTTGTTTTGAGTACTGATTTGCTCCTGTCATCGTATCTACTACTATTGCCGTGGTTGTGGAATTTGACTGGGTTTCTGATCGCAAAAATTTGAATAGGCCCAGGCTGATCTAATCTGGCTGGCCCATGGGGCTGCCCACTAGTAGCCTTACATTTGACCATCTCTGTGGGCTGGTCGTGTCCCCCAGTGCTGCAAACATTTGGAATATGATCAGTCCATTTTGAGCATCTCCAATGGAAAGGAAAATTAAGAACTTGTCGTTGGCCAGCCCCAGTGGATGAATCAACTGGAATTCGCTTGAAGGGCACTTGAGGAATTTCATCACTGGAAATGGGTGGGACATTCCTGGGATTCCATCCGGGACTGGATATGCTTCGAGGATTGCAGTTCTTTCGAGGTTCCCCAACTCCCACCATTCCAACGGCCATGGCTTCAATTCATGGCTTCCCCAAAGCACTTGCTGATGACACTCTCCTCTCCAATCTACCCATAGAGATAACAACAGCACACAAGAGGCTGCTGCAACACCCAAGTCCTAACCTTCTTCCACTGCCCTTAACCAGAAGAGATGCTCTGCTGATCTCTGTTCTGCCCTTCAACTTGGCTGCACTCTCCTTCCCCTCACAGGCCAGAGAGAGAAGGGGCAGGAAGGCCATCTCTCCTGAGGAGTACAAGACTAGCCGTTAGTCTTCTAAACCTTTCCCTATCTCATGAATGAATCCTAAACCTGATGTTTTATCTTTCTATGCGTTTCTAATGAACTTTTTTAGGTTTTGGGTGATTGATTGGTTGGATGGTAGAAGAATACATTTGCTAGAATTGGTTTTGTGGATTGTCATCAATTTTTGTCCTTTTCATCTTTGTATGTCCATGCATTGCCCTCCATTTTGTTTTGAAGTTATTGTTATTGGACTAGTGGCCCTTTTACTATGTAGATCAGTTTTGGGTGAATAATTTTAATTAAATAAGTGGCATGTTGAAGGAATCCAGTGCAGGGAACTTAATATCAAGATCAAATTGTTCATATGGAACCAAAATATCAACAGTAGGCAGTGAGGATAATAATGGACAAACCAGAAACTGTCCAAAATATCAAGATCAAATTGTTTATCAATCTTAACTGAAAAACCTTAAAAGTGAAACCCACAAGAAAATGCAAGGTCAAAGAATCTAACTCTGCCAAATCTTGTGGGATTTCTTCACATAGTTCTGCTTAAAGGTTATTGTGTCATTGTGCAATTTTCTTCTCTTTGCCAGTTTGTTTGGGTTGAAGCTGCAGTTTGTTGTTTATCATACTAGATAGAATCCATAGGTTCCTTGAATTGCATTCCATATGTGATGGGAAGTCCCACAGCTACTATGCTAATTTTGCTTCAAGAACAAGCATTTCCACCATAAAGGATCAAGCAGTAACAGATTTGGTTTTTTGACCTCCTTGATGCAGAAGCGAAAAAGAACCTGTATGTTGACTTGGAATCTGACATATCTATATTCAAATTAAAATTGCAAAGAGCATTGTTAAAAGCTATTCCATTTGAATGACATGTGAAGGCTACTCTAGGGGGAGTTACAATTTGACTAATAAATACATGCTATGTAGCTGGACATGGTGGAGTTAGTAAAGTTTATGAAACTAAATGTAAGCCTTGATAGAATTGAAAATACAGGTTCCATGAATTCTTGGTTTTGACAACCATAAATCATAGTTTATGGCCCACTTGGAGAAAATTATGTCAAATCTCTCCAAGCACTGAACAATATCCTTGCTATTTCTCCCATTGCTTTTCAATTATTCTGAAATCTAAATATTCAAAACAGCTGATGGATTGAAGTATTATGATATTATTGAAGGGAAGGGCCCAAAAGCCGACAAAGGTTCAACAGTTCAGGTTAGATTTAAAATCAAATGCATGTTTTCCTTGATGCATTGATAGAAGTCCTCTCCAAGGAAAAAAAAAAAAGAGAGAGAGAGAGAGAGAGAGAGAACTCAAATTTTACTAACTTATGTTCTTGTAGGTACATTTTGATTGCATCTATCGTGGCATTACAGCCGTGTCAAGTCGTGAATCTAAGCTTTTAGCTGGAAACCGCATTATTGCACAGGTTATTTTCATAAATGTGCCTTGGCATAATTTATGCAAGTTAGATAAATAACAGAAGTCTTTCCTTCAAAAATTCTTTCTTCTCAAGTGTATCCTGTATATTCATTCTTAAATAATTTATTCATACTGCAAGGATACGGCACTCCTAGAAGATTTTATGGCATAAAATGCAAATCAACTGATATCTACCAGATTTCATCAGGAAAAAAAAAAAAAAACCTTGATATCTGGGCTATTTACCACTGCAGGGTTTGTTTTGCTAGTGTTTAGAGTTATAGCTCAGTATAACTAATACCTGTTATATATAGTTGTCAAATTAGAATAGAAGGCAGTAGACATAATTAGCAGACATTCTACATCACATTTCTTTAGGTTTTGTTAAGTTATATCAAGCAATTTCTTTTGCAATTTTAATTAATTTTTAGTCTTAGTTATATGTAGTTAGAAAGTACATTGGCTATCCGATCAAGTGTCCTGTGTGAGTTCTAGTTTAGAAGCTTACCTTTAGAGCATCTTTGTCTTATTTATTAGCCTGTTTTTTCCCTAAAGAAATTCATGCCATCAATTTTAGGTTGAAATTAATAAAATCTTAAGAAATATTTGCATTTAGGGGGTGAAAATATGGTTTTCTACTTGATACAAAAAATAACATTATTCAAAGGTTGTAGTGTCAATGTGTCATGACATTAAATGAGCTGACTCTCACGTTTTTCAGAGACTTAAATTATTTTCTGAACCCAAGAATCGATATCAAGCTGATGACATGGTTATTTACAAATTGGATCCATACATAGAAGAAAAGTAGAACTGACAGAGATACCTATGCCATTGATTCGAAGCCAATAATAAAAGAAGATTGATAATTGATCTTCTGTGATATTAAGCAGGAGCCAAATAGCAGCAGCTCAACAACCAGTTCATGCTGATCATTGCTAATTCGATGGGGGAGAATAAAGTGATCTTGTCAGAATTGACTCTGAAAGATTGTTTTACCCTACTCTTGAATCATTGCTGGTCCTGCAGCACCAATTAGGAGATTTCCATATTTCGAACAGCGATAGTTTTTTGTCTTTTTTTTTATTTCATTTCATTTTTTTAATGAAAGGACAGGAAATCACATAAATTCATAAAGAAAATAAATGCAGCAACCAGAAATAAAATATATTGTGGCACATCGAAGGTACAAGAAATCCCATAAAATGTTAGTCAATAAATTGCTCAAAAAAAAAGGCAATCTAGTTGAAAATGATGATAAAGTAACCATTATCCAATATCCACTAGCAGAGTGGGAGTTTTAGTTGCAGTGCAATGGCTTGGGAGCCCAGGGTGAAGCCAACTCTTTTGCCAATTAAGAACCTTGCACAGCATAATCAAGTAAAAGATGACCAAGTCCTGATGCAACAAGGAAATGAAGCTTCTTGGACAGGCCACAGGTTACTTTCTAGAGTAAGCACATAGCAGAATACCATGTATAACTACTAATTAATTTTTATACGTGAAATAATTTATCATGCTGTGTATATCTTGACATTCTGGAACCTAGTGCTGTAGGTTGGAGATCTTTTAAGCCTTTATGGAAATTGTGGATAAAGTAAATCGACTTTATTTTTTGAACAAGTGACAGAGAGGGAAACCCATGCATACTATAATGACCCGTATCTATATTTATAAATTATAATTAGCTTCACTATAAATTGACTTAGTTATCTATATCTATGATCTATCTGTTGTGTTGAACCGACAAGTCTCAATTTGTTGGAAATACTGCTGTAAAACATTGTCTTTTTAACCACAAATTCTAAATCTTTATTCTGATTTTGTGTTATCATCCAAGCTGAACTTTAAAGATGGTACTGACAAATCTCCTTTGTGCTCTAGTAGCCCTATGAATTCACTGTTGGATCACCACCAGGCAAAGAAAGGAAGCGTGAATTTGTGGACAATGCAAATGGCCTTTATTCAGCCCAGGCAGCACCAAAACCCCCACCAGCAATGTACTCGATAACTGAAGGGATGAAAGTAGGAGGAAGGGTAGATTTCAGTAATGCCAAGCATCGATTGTTTCATGCATCTTCTCAAAATATAGAAATACCAGTCATGTCCTCATTCTGACATAAATGTCTTCCTTTTAATTTTAGTGATAAGATTTCTAATATCTGTGTTCCATCTCAATTTTACAGAGAGTAGTAGTAGTTCCTCCAGAAGCTGGCTATGGAAAGAAGGGAATGAACGAAATCCCGGTAAAAACCACATTAAAAATTTTGAATTATGTTTTTCTTTTTGGGGTAAAGATATGTGGAATTTTGTTTCATAATAAACAAAGCTTGAGCCTCCAACTGGAAGAGCCCATGACCTTTCTCCAAATGCTCAATTTTTTAGTGTTTAATTATGAGTGTGTTCACTTGGTCTGCAGGAAAGCTCAAGTCCAAAATTTTTGCTTGCTCATATAGAAACCACTTAGCCACCTCTAACGCTAGGTTTATTCATGCTTAAAATGCAGCCAGGGGCTACCTTTGAACTGGATGTGGAGCTTTTGCAAGTAGTGCCACCAACTGGAAAATAATCCATGCTTGTTAGGAAGAACCATGTGGTTTTGATGTTTTCCTTTTCCATTCTTACTCCAGTGTTCTTTTTCCCCCCTTTAAAAAAGAAAGAAAGTGGAATTCTGTTCTTTGTTAACATTTTCTTTGTCAACAGAAAATTCTCTTCACTAATCCTGTGAACAGTTCTATACTTTTTCAAATTCAGTGAATGGTTCTTTACCCCTAAAGCAGCAGCATGTAAAGATGTTACAGTGATGCAGTAGTCTCTCTCTCTCTCTCTCTCTCTCTCTCTCTCTCACGCATTCAAATTTGACTGGTATAATAGAAATTCTAGGATGCAGAATGATGCAAAGTCCAAGTCATGCTATGGTTGCTGACTGGTGGAAATTACTCCTCTGAAGTAACAGTCGCAGCGGATCTAACATAGCAAGTACTCATCATCTCCCAAGAGCTCGAGACTATAAAGAGCAGCTGATGAGCAAGATGCCATAAAAGAGATTTTATTCACTTGACATGCTGTATAAAATGGGGATAGTGATTGATTTTGGCAGCTGACAGGAGAAACTCTGGAGGGCAGAACTAGCCTCATGCATTGGATTGTATACATTATGGTTCTTCTCACTCTATAACGCCTCTCGTTCTTGTTACAAGCTAATGTCGTAATGCATCAGACATTAGTTTCGTTGTTGCAAAATTCAAATTTTAGACATGAATCTTGTTGATGCAATCCCCCCTGTCCTCATAATGCCAATACCCCCTAAACACCTGATTCCTTTATTCGCCAAATTATGATGAAGATAATCACTGTTATTTGCTTAGTGAGGCCATTGATTGGAATCTTTAGCAATGAAGTAATGGCTGTTATAATGGTTCTATAACAAAAGATAACTTATGATGGTGGAAAAAGAACAAAAAAAAAAAAAAAACTAATTATATAACTGCTCACAAAATAAAATTATATTTTAATTGGACATAAAGATATGATTTGTAAAGAAAATTATATTAATTAATCAACTGAAAGTGTAAATTGTCCGGCCACAATTGGCCTTTGAAGTTATTGTTTTAATATAAATCTCATCTTATTGTTAAGCTCAAGTATCTCTTCTCGCATTTCTTTGGCTCTTTTAATCTTATAGTTACTTTCATTTTTATTATTTTACTGCTTTTATCTTTATTAGTATTACATTCATTTCAATTTTTACTTGGAAGAAAATGAACACTACAATAATTACTAAAATTTGGATGCATCTATTCTATTATTATTGACACCCTCGAAGCTATAGCACCAAAGAAAGAATAAGAGTAGGTTGATTTAGAATTTTTGCATCTTATAAAATATATGACTCAAAAAAGAACTGAATGAAGAAAAAGGATTTATGTAGCCGATCCCAACTAGTTTAGGATTAAGGCTTTGTTGTTGTTATTGGTTAGCTTTCTAAGATGTGTTTTTGAGCAATAAATAGAATTCTAATTTGAGAAAAATCTGGCTCAAAATTGTAGAGATCATTAAATTATGGATCATGACAAATCATGCCACCTCGTTGCTTGCTTTGGTGTTTGGAACCTTCATGGCAGGGAGGCAGTTGAGTAAGTTGTCATGAGGAATGCAGACCCTGGCGTCCAGTTGGAGTACTTTGGGGAGTTGAGGTGAAAAGGCTCTGCTTTTGGTTTTGCACATATAGATTATCTGTGATAACACCATGGGATGGCTTCAGGTCTATAATGATTTCACAGTCATGGAGAATGACAGAGAGCAACCCAGGCAGCATAGAAGCAGTATTATGCAGAACCTATGCCAAAAAAAGAGAGTTGATAGGGGAGAACTCTTTAAATCATCAAAATATACTAAAATTTTGAAAGATGGAGAAAGCCATAGGGGTGATGTTTTGTGGGTGCTAGCACATTGAATGAACGGTTGCGATGATATATGATACATATACATGAATGTTTCAGCAATATTTATACCAAGGTTATAGCAAATTCTGTAATCCTATTATAATAGACCTAACTGTACTGTTATGACCAAAGATTTGAGACTTTATTTGCCTAGCTCTGCATGGACTGTGGTTATTTTGGATTTGAATTAATGGCTGTTGTTTGCCAATATAAAGGGAAACAGTGGTAAATAATAATGCTTTTTTCCCAAAGTTACTGCTTGATGATTTTTTTCCCCACAGCTTGTGCCAAGATTTGAATGTAAAAACATTATTAAGTTTAGCTGAACAATTGAAATGTTGAATAACAATTGTTATTCAAGTTCCCTTTGTTAAACTATGACATGATGGATTTTCGTTCACACCTTTGTTTGTACCATTTTGCTGGTCCTGAAACCTTGACCTCATAGATTTGTTATACCTTCCTTTTAAGGAGATTTTAGATCTTGCCAATATGAATTAGATTTGCTGCCCCCATCCCTTTCCCTCACACTCTATAGAGTATCGTGCAATGTTCTGCCAAAGTTGTTTCACTGACCATGGTTTTTATTGCAGATGCCATATGTCCAGGTCAGGGAAAACAATTGGACATTGAATGCTGATTTCAGTGGCAAATGGATTGTAAAGTTTGATTTATAATCCTTCTAGTTTTGAATGTTTAAGAAGACAGAGAGCAAAAGTAACAATTTTTTTTAACGTGGGTCTTCCTATTGTGATCCTTTATTGAATTTCCTCTGCATGGTGTTATAAACTTTGTCAGATGCAGATGAGATCAATACCTGTGTATAAATGCCTCCAATCTCACTGAATTCTTGTTATTTTTCTGTCAATTATTTCATTATTCTTATACACTTTAATCTTGTCCAATATTGATAGACTGAAATATCAGATGAAAAATTTAGCAAGTAGCATGGTTTTAATATTTATAGAATTAATTCTTAGGTATTTCATTTTAAGCCCGGTTGTTGTGGGCCTTCCCATAGATTATTATTATTGTTTTGCACACATTATCTTCAGCAATCAAAATGATAACTAACAATTGACAAGCCTAGTTTCATTTCTAGGGTTACACATTTCCATAGATACCATTTTTCTAATCACTGTATTGCCTGTGCATAAAATTTATATCTTTGAGTTTATGGTCATAAATTCTTTATGAAGAATCTTGATCATTCTTAGTTTTCTTTTTTTTTTTTTTTGGCTGAAAGTTTTCTTATGTATCTCAAATTGATAGCTACGAAATTTATATTAGAAAAATTATATAAAGTGTAATGATTCTTTGTCAACGCTGGTCCAGCCTTTATTCTTTTACTGCATGCCGAGATACGAGGCTTTGCATCTGCTAGCAGATGACACCTGCTTCTCTCTCTCTCTCTCTCTCTCTCTCTCTCTCTCTCTCTCTCTCTCATGTGCTAGTGAAGGAAACAAACTGACCTAAGAACTCAGAACAAAAAGCTACATGTGAGACATTTACATAAGAAATACCAATTCTTATGATGGCTGATCTTATGTAATAATGGCAATGAAGTGAAGGGCTATGAATATCTCCATAATTATGTGTGTATGTATATATATATATATATATATATATTCATGCTTACTCTATAACCACTGTACATATTCATTGAGATTATGTAATATCCACACCTATCCTATTATCTATATCCACCACCTTTTTAAAAAAATATATAATTTAATTAATTTCTAAGTATTAGTTTCAACAAAATTTAAAGTTTAAAGATACAAAAATCATATAATTTTAATATTAACAAAATATGATTAAATTTTAATTACTAATAATAAAATCAATGCAATTATAATAAAAAAATCTAAATAGTACTTAAATATATTTAAAGTTTCTATCATATCAAAAAAAATTAAATAAAAAAATAAATATTTTATGAACAGTCTTCGTAACGAAACCTCATAGAAAAAATCAAGATATTTAGTAACACACTAATTAGTAAATAAGGATAATTAAGTCATTTTAGTGGTTGATAAAAAAAAAAAATCAAGATACCTAGTAATACATTAATTAATAAATAAGGATAATTAAATCATTTTACTGATGGATGTAATAAGTTTGGAGGAAGATGGGGTTGTGCGGGATGAAAATATCTTTACGTCTATATCTATTCCTTATCTGTGATGAAGATATCTTTATGTCTATATATGTTCCTTATCCGTAATGAGTATTATCGGGCATCCTCATGTCTGCTTCAAATGAAGTGAAGGCGGATTGATGCCTGTAAATTCGAAAAAACTTGCCATCCCTAATCTTCTAAACTATATCTTTTTTCTTTACTTGGCCTTTCTTTTCGTCGTACCCCTTCTTGCAACAAGCTATTATTATTTATGTTGATGGCAATGTGCGTTCATACTAGTAAAATACTCCAATCTTTCATTGTTTTCGCAGCAAAATTCTCAAATCCGCTGGTATTGGGCCCTCCTTTTCTTTTTCTTAGAAAGAAAAAAATCAAATCCGACATTGAAGTGAAAATCTCGTGCCCATACCCGCAGTTTAGTATCCTACATCTGTGGTTGCCGCTGCTTGGGAAAATTAATCGTTCCACTGAATCCAGATTTTATTATAAAATACTGGCTAACTGCCAAGGATTAACACGTTTTATTTAAAACAACAGCTTTCGTTGGTGTTATCTTGTCCATCGTACTGACACTTGATCCTTTGGCTGTTGTTAATATATCTAGTTTTATATATTTCCTATGTAAAATAATCTTATCCTTCCTCCTTGGATAGAGTCAGGAAAAAGATATTAACAGCTTTTAAGTGACCAATATCTCTTCCCACTTTCACTTCATCATTCCCACTTGGGTCTATCTGGGAAGCAGGCCAAAGTGGCTTGCTTTTCGAGTTCTTTTAGGCCACTTGCTAACATGCGATTGGTTTTCTTCTAGTGTTCATCTTCAAGGTAGTGCCTTTTATCCAAATATCAAAGAGCAGGGGTGATGTGGACTTTACCCTGTTCACCACTCACCTATCTCAATCCATTCAGATGTATTCAGAGAAACTTACATGCGTTTTAGTGCCCATGTCTGCAAACCATTGTTTAGGAGTTGGTTGAGATAAAGAGGGAGGGAATAATGAGAATGATCGAGTAGTTTGTGTCATCGTTTTAAGAGGAAAACTCAGTTGTCTCAAAAAAAAAAGTTGGACGTAATACAAACAAGAGGGTGGAGGGCAATGCACCTGCAAGTTGTTCATGCCTTGAAAAAAAAAAAAAAAATGCAATTCAGAGGAGGCATGGACGCAATTTATGATATTTTCTCTCTTTCAGTTTGAGAACTTTTAAATCCTGTCTGGTTCATTCTTATGATTGAACCGTGTTATTATATTTTTCTCTCTCTTGGGTTCAAGAACTTTAAATCCTGTCCAGTTCGTTCTTATAATTGAACCATGTTTCACCGCATCATAGTGGGACTCATCTGAATTTGACTCATGAGAATAATTGGATTAAACCGAAAATGAGCTCCAGAATCTTCCAAACTTTATCTCCTTCTTTACATCTCTACCCAGCCAACCCAGGAGATGTCAATCGTGCGCATCCCTATCCAACACATGGCCGGTTAAGAGGTATACAGTTTATTGTCGATATCACTCTCTTTAGGTATAAGATGGTTCAGTCAAACTAGTTCTTTCTATTGTTATCAAGTGCCGGCTAAAAAAAATCTGTATTAATAAACGTAGCTGATTTAGATGAAGACAAAGTAAGTGGTAGGGGAATAAGGTCTTTGTAGATGCATTACTTATCCCAGTTTCCCTTACTATTATTGTGTCCCAGGATCACTACTGATTACTATTGGGATGCACAAACTTCAGAAATTCAAATAATATCTTTGAATAGTAAACAGTTCTGACTCATGCAGTGAGCCACCCATACAAAAAAAAAATCTTTACTCTTATCCTTCCACTTTCAAGATACCTTCGCACCTGGAGAATTTATGTTTCAACCACATGATGCTAATACGTCGAATGTGGTCGGTCACATCATTCGGCCAATGGCAAGAAAAGGTAAGCTAGAGAATGATCATGCCAAATACTAGCTAAGATCCAGAAAAGCCACAGCTACCCTCTTCACCTATTACCATTTGTTTCTATAGAACAGCTCATATTTCTTTCATGAAAGGTGGAAGGAAGGAGATAGATAATATTTCATCATGGGTCAGATCTCTGCGTCCATTTGATGCAAAGCAGTAATACCGTCCCTTAATCGAGGTTAAATTAGAGCAAGCCGAGATCCCCATCGCTCTAATGCCGGTGGAGGTGGAGGTGGGCCGAAAGAAGTCGTGTCAACAGTGCAAGCACCCCCAAAAGTTAGGCCTGGAAGAAAAAATCCCACGCCGTCCGCCTCAGCGAGGGAAAATTCTCTTTGATATTAATCTTTTGAGATGTGACCCTTCTCCAGTGACGTTCATGGAATGCAATGAACTAGAAAACGAGAGAAAGTTAATCTTTTACCAGCTATATATAAAGCCAAAAGGGCCATGTCAAGGTAGGCCATTGATATGAGGCCTCAGTGCTCAACTCAAGCCACTTTTATCCCACAGGAAAACGAACGAACGATTTATGTATAGGATTTATATTTTGCAAGTTTAATAGAACTACAAGGCCACCTTTGGAAACCAGCCCTTGTTCAAGTGGTTGTCCATTTTGCTTCACAACTAAATGTTCCAGCCTTCCTGCAGTTTGAATTGTGGAAATAAGATCATTGAAGGAACATTGGAAGATAATGAAGGATATGAATGATTGTTATCAAGAATCAGAATAAAAATCTATAAAGAAGAGGAAGAAACAGGCATCAATGATCCCTTTCCGTCCCCACAATTGGCTATCAAGAAGTAGGTTAGATGTTCCATCGGTTGGATCGAAAAAAAGAAAGAACTATCAGAACGAGGCTTATAATGGATATTTTTTAGAAGATGATGCCACAGGTAATTGGTTTCAAATATGATGAGTTGTGGCAACAAAGATATTATGTAAACAATAAACATACAATTGTCACCTAGGTCATTGAGTGCAATGCAGACTATCAAAATCAACCATGGAGGTATCCTTTTCATGAGGGGGCAGAAGGTATCAGAGTATCCAATGTGTACACTGGAGCCTGGCATCTTGGTCCAAGCACGCGCACATTCAGTTACAGAACCTTTTCTAGGATATTTTTTTTTTTGTCAGTCCCAAAGAAGATTTTTTTTATCTGGGCATAGTGTCACTGTCTCATCCTACCAAGCTAGGAATGTGATGCCAGAAACCTGTGCATGGAAAGAGCTGCAATCTGTTCTGATATTAAATTAAAACTGTTGTCACCCTGTCTCTCTACGCCATATTATAATTGCTTCCATCTTAAATAAATCTCTCTCTTTAGGTTCAATTCTTATTCTAATGTAAATAGATGATGAAACCATTTTGTACTAGCAAAAAGTATCCTTGTATCTCTTTTATCAAGTAACAAAGATTAGTACAAAATATATTATTAAATTTTGGGATCACGACAGATCCATATGCTATCGCTTCGCATGGTAAGCAATTTGATAGAAAAGAAAAAAAGATTTTTACTGTTAGAAGAGAATAATAAAGAGAAGTTAAAAATATTAATATGTTGTGATTTCACTTTTGAGTCTGAACCTTTTGAAAAGAAGTAACTCACGTAGGAAAAAGTCTAATTAGGTGAAATTAAAAGGTGAATATTTGTTGGAAATGATATCTTTTCTTTAAATTGCCTTTATATAAAAAATTATATAATGTGAAGATTTATAGTCGATATATCAAATAATCAAATATGAATAAATTAAATAACATTATATTATACTCATTTGTAACTATATAAAGTATAAATTTGGCTCTACAAAATGTATAATTTTTATCTTTTTAAAGATAATAGATCACAACTAATAACTCAAATTAATAGCATCAAATTCTCATATTTTGATTCTACCTTTCTAGATGTGATTTTAATTCCAATTAATGAAGCTTAATATTTCTATACTACTAATATGAGAAGGAAAAAAAGATATTTAAAAAGTAACTTAATAAACTTTAGAAGTTAGGATTCCTCAACCCTGAAAAAAAAGGAAAGATGCGAAAGATAATGAGAAGAGAGAGAACATGGATTTGTTGACTTCCCCTCCTTTCTTTTTTTTTTTTTTTTTTTTTTTTTAAGTCATGTGCATAGCTCATGTGTCTATTTTTTTTCCCTCTTTGTTGGTTATTTATGTTTATTATATCACCACCATGCATTATAAGTTATTTATATTTATTACATCACCATCATGCATTATACGTTATTTATGTTTATTGCATCACCATTACGCATTATACATGTCAAACAATGGTATCATCCATTCAATCATTCCAAACTCACTTCATAAAAATATGGATAAATTATGCCAGTAGTTATCATTATGATCATATCTAAGATCACAAATCACTTGGATTAACCCATAGTTCAATCCAACTTGTTTTTGAAGTTTCAGAGATTGAGTTGGGCTCAAAAATTAGATCCAATAGAACCTATATTTTTAGATCCTATCCAACCCAGCTTGTATATTATCTTAATCTAATTTGATCCAAAAAAAAGTTATGAAACCAATCTATCCTGATTTGTAAACTTTAATTACATAAATCTCTTTTTTTCACTTTAATATCTTTATCAATTCATTAAATAAACTTTATTTAAACTAATTTCTCTTTTCATCTTTACAACTATATTATATCAATGCATATATTTTAAAAATTATAATTTGTAAACTTAAAAGGATCAATTACTTCGGATAGAATTAGAAGTTTTAGAATGAAAATATATATTGATACTTCTTATTCTTATTTAAATATTCAAATGACTCTATATTTTAATATGAATTATTAAATTTTAATTATAAAATAATAATTAAATATTTGATTGAAATATAAATCTAAGCTCGTTCAGTCTTAAATCGAGTTTACATATTTTAAATTAAATATAGGTCACGTTTGGTCTTGAGCCAATCTAATTGATCAGTTAAGCTTAATTTTTTTTTTTTTTTATGAGTCTGATCTTTTAGTCTGATTAGCAAATGACTTAAATTCAAAGCCAACATCATGACTACAATGTGATATCGGATCAAACCGATATCAAGATCCGATCCACCTGGATCCGTTTGCAGCCTCATGGTTAAGTTATTAAAATCGCATCCCGGTCGAGTTCGAGTATCCGTCTCCATTTATTTCCCCTATTTAAACCACCTTCGCTCGAGTCTCCCAAACCCCTCGCTTCTTCCCTTGCTCTCCCTCCTCTCTCTCTTCAATGCCTTCTCCGACGAGGTTCCTCCAGTCCTCCAGTCAATTACCGGAGGCGGAGCCGCCGGTCCCCCTGGCCGTCGACTCCGACGTGGTGGTAATCCTGGCGGCGCTGCTCTGCGCCCTGATCTGCGTCGTCGGCCTCGCCCTCGTCGCCCGCTGCGCCTGGCTCCGCCGCTTCGCCTCCACCGCCGCACCACCACCGCCATCGCCGCCGCCACTTCCCACCAAGGGGCTCAAGAAGAAGGCTCTCCGCTCTCTCCCAATTCTCTCCTTCGACGGGTCCGTCGCCGCCGCTGGCGGCGGTAATCTGGCGGAATGCCCGATCTGCCTCGCCGACTTCGCATCCGGCGACGAGATCCGGATCCTTCCGCACTGCGGCCACGGGTTCCACGTTACGTGCGTCGACACGTGGCTCGTGTCCCACTCGTCCTGCCCCTCCTGCCGCCAGATCCTCGTCGTCCCCGCCCCTTCCCGCTGCCGGAGGTGCGGCGCCACCTCCGTCGACACCGCCGCGGCGGAGGCCGATGCCAAGGCCGGGGAGGACGGCGGGTTCTTGCCTTAAAAACAGTAGCTCCGTCCCTGTATTCTCTTTCCTCTTTTGAAAAAAAAAAAAAAAAAAATGGTGAACAAATGTATGTTTTTTAAATTTTTTTAATTAGAGTTTGAATTAGGGGGCTTGACGTTTGTATATCTTCTTTGTAAATATAAATATGAAAACAAGGAGTTTTTAAAAAAAAATAAAAAAATAAAAAAATTGTGGTTTATTTAATAAGAAGAAGAACATTCGTAGTTTGGATGTCAGGCAACATATTTCTCTTTCGTTCTTCACTCTGGCTTTTATTTTAGTTCACTCACTTAATTGTATAATTATGCTTTTAATTGTGACTTCTAAACGCTTCCCAATTCAGTACTTCATTTCCTGTGTGGCAGCAAAGCGTATCATTGGTGGTTACTTTTCGTGATAATGGTTAACAGTGATAGTCATGTAACCATCGTCGCCTTATTGTATGGTAAAGATGCTCAGAGATTTCAGTGGAGGAACAACTTTTTATTATGTTTTATTATTTCTATTATAATAATAAATATGATCTACGGAAAGGGGATCCATTACTTGTTCTAGATTCTAGATGAAACATTGCTCGCTGCTCATTCTTCGGTTGGCAATGAAAGATATTGAACATTATTCCTCCTCTGTTTAATTGTTCTTTGTTAGTTTACTTATAGATTATAAAGGATTGAATTGGTCTCTATAGGTAGGGTCTCTGAACATTTTCTTCATTAGGGTTTCACACTGTAAGAAGGAAAAAAATTAAATCTAAATCGTTTAATAACTACGAGTGGATTATTATAAAAGTATGTGATATTGTAAAATAACTCTTCTTTAGAAAAGTAAAACAGTGTTCCAAATATTAAAGATGGGAGTTGAGTGGCTCGAAATTGGACGCATGAGGACTATTGTACTGTAGAAGGATATCTTTTAAGATGAGGATTGAGAAGTCAGCTGTTCCTGGCCAAGCCATGAGAAGGACGGGAAAGGGATGTGGAGGGAGTCATGGGCAAAATATAGCAAAGAGAGGGGATTTATGGTCGCTAATGCTCTTTTTGTTTGTTTGTTTGTTAGGGGGTATTAGGTTTGCAGCTAGAAACAGGGGATCACTAAATCAAACTTTATTTATGGATTCAGCATTTGTTATCCATCCATGTGATTGAATAGCTTGTGCTTGTTGAAGGCCCTATCAACTCAAGTCATAAAAATTTATGCTGATGTACGTTCAATTTTATATGGATTATGTATTAAATAAATCTTTAATACTTATATAGAATTAAGGAGTTTAAATAATATTTTGGATGAAATTTTAAATTATTATAAATGATATCATAACGAATCAAGTTCATAACCATATAGATTAAAAAATATTGCAAACAAGTTTTTTTTGGATATGATCATGAGCCAATCATAATTTATATAACTGTGATTAAAATTTAGATCCTTAGCGATATTAGATAATTATTACACAAGTTACATGTGAGTATCTTTGGAGTCTAGTTTTTAATGTGGCGTGTTGTTTATTGGATTAAGAATCAAGTTGAGCTTAAGGCACATCGTAAGATTTGACAATGAATAAATATGATCAACTTTTAAAAATTTAGTTCGCTTGAGCTTAAATTCGAGCTCTTTTAGATACTCTTTCAATGCCATCAACTTGAGCCTTAGTGAGATGAGGTTCAAGTTTCAAACCCTAACAATCCATATTAAATTCTATCGACATATAGGCTTGAACAAATGATTTATCCTTGATTTGCAAAAAAATGCTTATTGATGTGGGATAACTTGCTCGAATCTATGATATAAGGGAATATAAATCTTATTATAGGTGTTGGTCACTAAATAATTGCATGAATTCTCATAGAAAGCCACAAAATGAGAGGTATTTGTACATGAACTTGGTTTAGGTCACAACTTCCTAGTAAGCAGTCAAGATATATTTTAGTTGCAACATTTAGAAGCATCCAATAGTTTTCATAAAACGTATAAGCTTGGTTATCACCAGCAAGTTTACGATCATTATATTTACAGTACCTCAAAATAGTTTTACATAAGATAAAAAAAAAAAAATTTGAAGAGCTTATAATTTAAGTTCACATGCCATCAATAAAATTACACTTAAAGTTTTTAAAATCATATGAATTTGACTCAATAATAAATTAATTTAATCAGCCAATAAAATTGAGGCAAATGTTTAATTACACATTAAACTTAGAGACAACCTAACTACTCACGTGGACCACTTTAACAGACTAAACAACTGGTGACCTAAATTATGCTACGTAACATGCACGGGTGCCCATCACTCGTAGCATTAAATTATAACACCTCGTGGTAGTTCGTTGCCAACAATGTTGCCTTCCAAATATTTGATCTAAATATCAGGACTGCTCATCGTAAGATGAGACGTATATGAACCATGAAGAGTTCTAAGTATTGGAATAAATCCACAGAGAGTTTTCTTCTATATTTTTTTAAAAAAAAATGTCTCCCATCAGTCCGTTAGATTTCATGGCCATGTCAGCCAACAATATAAACTATACGTTGTTAACAATAGCAACAATAATTTTTTTTACAACAAAGATTCATATTTTAAAGAAATATAAATAATAAAGAATTATCACATCTTTTTATAAAAAACGAAATAAATTATTTTTTTTTTTCATTGAACCTATTTACCGTGTGGCAGTGATAAAAAATAAAAAAATAATTAAAAAAAAAAAAGCTAATTCGTTTATTCTGGCCTTCCTGGAACATTCCGCGGTGCACACTCAACAGTTGCGCGTTGCGTAGTTATAATATTAATTTTATGGACACACTTTGGCTTAGTGGGTAAGTGCGGCCTTTTAGAAGCCGAAAGAATAGACTCGAGGCCTTCTAATCTCCATCCAAATCTCCATCCAACCTGCAAGCCTCCGCACTTGACCAATGGAATCATGCAGTCACTGGAGCGTTCGCTCTGCAGCCTTTTCGAAGGCTGTCGGCACCTCCCTCCACTCTTGATATATGATTGTTTAATGCTCTTTAAATCGGCGCCGGTGCTTTTGCTGGTAATTTCTACGGAATGGTTGACCCGGCGTTTACTCTGGGAACAGTGGAACACTAAAGCTTAAGTGGGCATGGCCATCGCTTAAAGTCTTTAAGTTTAAGTGCTTGCACATGATGCGCCATTGGATTCTTTCAATAAGCTAAAAGCTAGTCATAATCTTTTTTAAAAAAATCGTTCTTGGAGTAATGATTGAAGTAAATGTCGGACCTAGAAGCATGGAATAGGTTCTTTTCTATATAAGAATAGTTCTTTTTTTCAAAGAAAAAATAATATGAATGGCACTTCATTCCACTAAGCACGGTTAGGATTGCAAATAAATCTCAAAGGTGACGGAAGCTTGCTGCAACTAGAAAAGTATTGCTCATTTATTATGAAGAGCATCTTATAAACAAGCTGAGCTTGGATGCTTTGTCGTGCACAAATGAATAAAAGCTCTGGTTAGCTCAATATGAAGCTCAATCAAGCTTTATTCAAAGTAAGGACAAGTTGAGCTTGTTAAATGTTACCAATTTTAGCTCAAATTAGAATTTTTCTTTCATATAATAAGTCAAGCCAGAGTAGCCTATCACTCATCTTAATCATTTAACCTTTTTAAAGTACTAAAATTAGGCATCTCCTTAATTTTAATAATCATAATGCCTGATCATTTTTAAGTAATAAAATTAGCCATTTTGTCGGATCTCTTATTTATTATTTTTAATTCATATTGTGTCTTTACTTTTATTTTCATTAAATTTATGTTTCATGTACTCTATTTTTTTTACCTATGAATTTAGTCTAATTTAACATTTAATCTAATTTTTTTTTCCTTCAATTAATATATAAATGAGAGGTGAATAAGATTTGAGAAAAAAATATTATAAATTTGAAACCATCCTTTGTGCACGTTACCAGTTCACTAGCTGGTCATGAGATACAGCATAAAATGCCTCCAATGTTAAATGACAAAAATTGTAAATACATGTTAAAAAGCTCTAGGCAAGGAGATGGAATCTCAATGAATAATGTTAATATTAAAACAACCAACAAGCATGGTAGAGAAAGGAGAAATGATCACTTAACAGAGAAAGAAATAACTAATGATTGGATTGGATACAACCTCAATCATATTAAACTTTAAATTGATTTATTAAAAAAAATCAAAGAATTGAGGAAAATTGAAAAGGCAAGAAAGCTTTTTTTTTTTCATCCTAAAATATCTACATTCTTCCTTCCTGTTTAGTGATTTGGTCTCGCCTCTTGGGCCTTGGAACCTTCTTTGATTTGGTTTCTCTCACATCACTTCCTTGTTCGAAAATCCTCACCGTTCTTCCTCTCCCCATCGCTCTCTCCCATCACTCCCTGGTGGAAGTGCTCCCCCACTATCTTCTCTCTTTACCACCAGATGACCTCTCCTCCGCTTCCTATATCCCCTCTCCTCCCAACCCCATGATCTTCTCTCTCACTCCCCCCACCCCACTAATATTCCTAACCCCACCATCTCTCTCTTTCTTTCATCCCTTAACCTCTCCATCAATGGGGATAAGAGCCCCAAACCACTGCAAGTTCTTTTCCATTCTTCCTCTAGAAGCAGGCCTAATTTGGGTTAGGACAGGCATTCATCAAGGATAGGCTTGACCCTACACTTGATGAAAAGAAAAAACAAAGAAAACAAAAAGAGGTGGTCGAGGCCTTGCTGAAACCCAAAATATTTTCGATCCTAAATGCAAGTAGCAAGAAAACTGTACCCAATTCTAACCCTAATAATATGTAGCTCTTTTGTTTCCTTTTCTAATTGGATAAACGTTCAAAGGCATAGAAAACATGAAAGAAAAAACAGAGAAAAATGTTGTGGAGTCCTAATATGTGTGAATAGTAAGCTCTAAAATCATTTGAGATGATGCACGATATGGTACTGTGATAGTTAATACAATAAGATAAAATTATTTTCCAAGCTCTATGTTTAAGAAGGAGAAAAGGATAGGAATTTTAGTAGTAACTCAATAAAATACTCAACTCAAATCCATTCAGATCCTGCAATAAAAGTTATACATTAATTATTTGAATATGATCTATTATCTTTAAATTACTTATATATTAAAACTTATATAATTTAAAATTTTTTTATTTATATATTAAGTGTTACAAAATATATATTTTTATCTATTTGGTACATAATCTGAATCAGTTGATATTTGATGTGCAAATAATTTAAAGATAACAAAACACATTCAATAATTCCATTTGTGAATATAAGATCCTTACCGCCGTAATCTCTTTCTGTATGATAAAATGAGAGATCATTGGATTTCATTGGCAGCAAACGTGCACACTCTGCATGGATGCACTCCCACCGACTCGCCAGTCCTGTCCAAAGGGATTTATTTTAGGGGGAGACAAGTACATTTTAAAAAATAGAAGTGCTTTAAATTTTATATCACAGAAAATCGAAATGTTTTACAGACAACCAATCAGCAATGATGGATATCCCAATTTGAACACCAACATGATTCTGTAGTGCCAACATGACAATCTTTCTCAACAGAAGTTGGATTCTCAAGCTGAATATTTATAGATCAACAGATAAAGCTATTGCCATAAAGCTCCGTACCATTTCCTTTCCTTTATTTTTTTTTTTTTCAAAACATTAACAACCTGTTTCTCAAGCAATCTTTGCTGACGTTACAACAGAAGAGCAAGGACTTGCCTCGCTGAGACATCAAACTGGCACCAAATGGGAACTAATTCTGCCAGAATTAACTTGATTCATGGAAAGGGGCCAAAAAGAAAACAGTACACAGAGCTTAAAAAAACAAATCTTCTGAAAGGAAAAACACAATCCCAAAAAGTGCACATGCCAAACAAGCAGGCATCTTCATCCGTTCTTGAACTCCACTAAACTGAGCTCCTTTTCTGAGCATCACGGCTTGACACCGTATCTTGTAATTGCAATCTTTAAAAGGAGTTAATTTCTTGCTGCCTGCTTAGCTCCAACGTTGAAGAACTCAATAATGACCTCAAGGGGCATACCTTTTGTTTCAGGAACCTTGAGGAAAATAAACACCAATGATATGGCACAAACAACAGCATAGATCCCACACACACCAGCAAGTCCGATAGCATTCAGCATCACAGGGAGGGTGTAGGTCACGATGATATCAGCAAACCAACCAGCGAGAGAGCAGATGGTAATGCACATACCACGGACCTGAGTTGGGAAGATCTCTGCGCAGAGGATGTTGGGAATGGGCCCAAAGCCCATGACAAAGCAGCAGAGGTAGACAATAACACTGACGGTGGAGAGAACAGCATGGACAATAGTTCCCATGTCAACTAAGCTCACCACAACCAGTAGAATAAGGGAGACTATCAAAACAGGCACCGTAGCCAGCAGAAGACTCCTGAAGAAAAAGAAAATAAGGTACCAAGAGTTATGCTTCAGGACAAAGTTTTAATATAGATGGTCCATATGTTGTAAGCCAACATCCAACTTTATAGTCAAGCAGCAAGTCAAGGAGTACTGCAGAATTACGAAGTTATGCAAAACTTGAATCTTATAGGAGGTTGAGGGGAAAGAAAAGACTTAAACCTTCTGCCAGAGACATCCATAAGCCTCATGGCAACACCTATGCATGGGAGCATTAAAAGTGTGGAGACGGTGCTGATAAGGATTGATGCTGAATCAGAACCAATGCCAAGGTTCACAAGGAGAACATCAACACCTACTTGCTTAAGAATTTGCGGAGTGTAATACATAACCCCATTAATGCCAGAAAACTGCAAAAGCAACCAGCACTCAGAAGTGATGTATACAAAGGCAAACCATGCAAGCAATCCCGATAACTATGTCAAATATTATAGGTTGAAGGTTGCATTCAAAACAAATTTCCATGCAATTCTGTGTATACTGGAAGTTATTTACAAGAAATTTGCAACGATGTTTTGCAGGTAAAGAATACATGAAGCGATACCATATTGCAGATGATCACTGCAGGACGACTGATCATGTAAATAAACAAGTTTATACAAGCATAAAATGTGCAGATTATAAGCGTATTATGTCATACAAAAGAGGAAAATAAATTTTAGGTCGTCTATATCACATAAAGGTTGTAAACTAACTGTGTCCAACAAGGCTTATGCAACCTACTTAGCTTAGGTTAACCATTTATTAAGAAACCCAAATGGACCTTCCTTTCTTTCTCTTTGTTTTCAATTTCTCAATTAACAACTGATGCATGGAAAAATGACGGGGGGGAGAAAACCAATCCCAATTTTCTTCTACACAAGCATGTAAACCACTTTACTGTCAAAGATGTTAGATGTCTGAATGCACACCTTTTAAGAAAATCGTTTGATCACCCCAGTGAACCTGGTAAGTCTTCAAAGTCCTCTGGTCTATACAACATTGTCTGGAATTGACAGCCAAAAGCTTAAGGATATCCAATCAAATGAGCACAATCACAACTGAAAACTCAAACAAACCACTCATAATATATCTTTCCTTCACTAGATCTAATGACAGCAAGAGGTTACTATCACATCTTGTGTGATCTTCTCTTAGAATGCTGTGCCAAGAGGTAGATGGCTTATCTAACAATGGACGAAAGAGAAAAGCTAATATTAAATTTCTACAATCAATTTTTTGTTAGACTAATTAGTTTCTACGATAAAATGAGACACCAAAATATCATAATCTTGAGGTTAAATAGGTGCATTGAATTAAACTTCTGATTCTTGCAATTTCTCCTTATTTTCTTAATGCATATCTCACATGACTGCCTCAGGTTAATCTTTCCACAAACTACTGACTGGAGCATGCGTCTCATCACAGTTCATGTGCATGTCATACCATTGATGTCTAACACTTCTTTGAAGAAACCATATCATCTACCATATTCAATATTTTTTTTTTCTATAAAATGATGCCAATATATAGAAAAAACCAAGCTTGCTGTACATAGGATAATTATCCATGAATTTAACTTGCCCATAATAAATTTAGAAAAAGGCCAACAAGAATTTTCTCGAAAACTATTTAGCAAAACTAGACAAATAAATTAATGTTTTGCCATCCAAAAAAGCATCAAACATAATTTATCTTAATTCTTGGCCATCCAAAAGAGAATCAAACATAATTTATCTTCCTATCCCCAGTTCTGGATGATTATAACAATTTCCCACCTTGAGTTCTGTATGATATTCATAATTTGCAAAACTGTGATAGATTTCCAAAATCTTGGCCATCAATATTCTGTCTCTATATTCATAACATCAACCAAGGCAAATAGGCACATGCAACCACCTCCTGTGAGATAGCTCTAGAGCCTCGCAATTACTTTTTTTGTTTCATATGTTACAGAAGAGTAGCTCTATTGCCATGTCCTAAGACCTACAAAACTCTCTCATAATCCTAGAGAGATTTACATCTGGATGATGCAACATGTAGGATCTGGCGCTTTCTGTATTAAATTGCATAAAACTAACAAATCTAAGGGAATCAATTCATTCCTCCAAGCCACATCATGAGGGAGCAAAAGATATGCAGCAAACAACAAAAAAGGGAAAAATTTGTGTGCTATGACTAAAAAATATGTAGATACAACCCATGAGAAAATAAGATAGAAGAATCGCAGCATGGCCTGCCAGACATTTAGGCAAGTTTCAAGGGAAGGGGGGAACAAACATCATCAACTCAGTGCTCCAGACAGGGAAACATAATACATAGTTTACTAAATTGCTTGTCTACTCATGAATAACCTCTTACCTGCTGAAGAATTTGCATTCCAATGCCAATAACGAGCGCATGTTTTACTCCTGCATCAAAAAGATCTCCCCATCTTGGCCCTTTAGCAGCTGTTTTCGATGGGTGGATCATTGCTGGGCCTGCTGGATGCTGGCCCATGAGTTCCTTTGTGTAAAGAGTAGGCTGGCTCACTAATGCAGCAGCTTGAAAGTACTTGACATCTTCTGGGACTTCAGTTCCCGGAACTGAAACAAGGGAACCTTGCTGTGACCCAGGGATACCTTCTTGGTGGAGATAGATTCGCTTGAACCCTCCTTCCTTTGTCCCATCTGCACCTTCTCTCTCTGTCCATTTCCAGGCCAGTTGCCATCCAGCACCAATACCCACACTACCAACTGCCTCTCCGGCATTTCCCTGCATGAGACTACTATTGCATCTTACATTTAAAGCACTCCCTTCCATGCTTGTTGTTTGGCGAGAGAGCAATGGAGCCTGTAAGTTGCCATCGGAAGCACCTCCAGGAGCACCAGATGTATACCCCTCACCCTCCCTTCGCCCACACTCCTCATCCCACTGCCCGGTCTTGGGTTGCTGCTCAGGCATATTAAACATGCTGCCAAAATTTGGAAACAACACACTATTCATGCCACCTGTCTCAGGTAATTTCTCATGGACGCTGCCAAAAAGACTGACTACAGGGTCCATAAGAGGAATGCTCTGGTTGACCATACTTCCATTGTGGGACACAAGGCCAACAGCACTTCCAAGAAGACTCTGTCCAGTTACAGGCAATGCAACCCAGGAGCGACCCTCTTCAGGGTCATATAACATGATCTTATCTTTGTCATTTGTTGATCCTTGATCATCAGGGAGCTCATTAGCAGCGCTAATTATATAACCTTCAATGGTTGTCTCCTCGCTGACTTCCAAACCTTCAACAAGAAGAGCCATTTCTCCTGTATATCAAGAAAAATTGACAATGCATGTATGTTAGATCAAAGAAGTATTAAAGCAACATCAAATAATGCATTCAAGAATATTCGAACAGTGCAAATGTCATAAAGTAATTCGATATAAGGTTGATGATACCATCAAGGTCCATCTGTACAACATTAAGGTCAGTCATGGGCAAAGTGCACCACACATATAGAAAGACAATGCCCAGCTTTTCTAGACGCTACCAAAGCTCCATACCCCTCCTTCCCAGTTATGGACCATATTATCCTTAAGCATTCATAAACAATCACATGTAACTAAGCAAAAACACTCATAAACAATCAAATGCAACTAAGCAACCAGACCCTTGAGTCTACCAAAACGCACATACATCGCTCCATTCTCAAGATAATTCTCCTAAGAAAGCAAAATGTATTACCTCACATCCTCCTAATAGACTTGAAGCTCAAGCCAAGTACCTCTAACCAAATCATCACTGTTGCATGATTATCTACCTTGCAATTGCCTAGCCACTAACCAAATTATCACCAAATAATCATTCAATTCTGTTAGATAGAAAAAATAGAAATTGATAAGCAGATGATTTTTGGAAAAGGTTTTGGGAAGAAACATAGGCACATTACAGATTTTGTGACATAGCATCGAGTATTCAAGATTCAATTGGAAACCCTTATTTCCATGATATTCCATTCCAATTTGAAGACATCCTTTTCTAAGTAATTCTTGTATTATATACAGTTATGACTTTTGAGTAAGCAGAATTCCAATCATATAAACACCATTTTTTATAAAACTTTTAATTTCCTGCATACACACACATCCATATATCAGCCTCCAAGAGGCTCTCCATGATAATGATGTGGTTGGCAACAAATATAGCAATTCTGATTTACAATCAAAGCCAGTAATTTTTCCCCACAAACTATGGTTCACCAATGTCAAGACCAGCAACCTTTATATCCATCAGTTGCCATCAACGAGTGTCAGTGTAAGAGTGTTGATAGAATAGATAAACAGACCAATATACAAAACATTCAATAATGGAATGAAACTTAATAATTAACTCAGTAAAACAAAAAGGCAGACAACATGAACATATAGAGTTCATTCCTGAACACAATATAGTTGTTCTCATAAAAAGACCGTTGAAAGCATGCTGCGGCATTACAAACCTGTGACATCTTCTCTTCCACGCAACCTCTGCAGAACTTGTTTGACTTCCATCATTTGCCCTTTGTTCACAAGCCACCTTGGTGATTCAGGCAAAAAGAATATTGTCAAGGCAAAATAAATAAGGGAAGGAATAGAGAGAACTCCAAGCATCACTCTCCAGTTGGGTTGGACCATTAACGACATTCCAAAAACCATACAGTATGACAAGAACATTCCTGAAGAGCCACTGAACTGTGGAAGAGTATTCAACAATCCCCTAATTTCTGGTGGGGCTGTCTCTGATATATACACAGGAATAATGGTGCAGGATAATCCCATCCCAAATCCATTTATAAGCCTTGCCATGAGAAGGATATATACATTGGGAGACCATAACATGATCAAACTGCTTAAGAAGCAGAGGACCGATGAAACCATTAACACAGGACGCCTACCAACACAATCTGATATTGCTCCAGAGAACGTTGTCATGATTGTGGCCCCAATAAGTGACATGGCTATGATTAATCCCTCAATAGTTGGTTCACTTTCCAGGTTAAACTCCCTTTTTATATAAAGAACAGCCCCTGAGAAAATGATCAGAATCGTGTCAAGCAGAATTTCCCCTTCACTCTCTTAAGAAGCTATAGTCAATAAAGCAAAGCAGAAACTAGTGATAACATTCACAAGAAAAATTATTAGTCATATTTGCATGACATGACTTGGTTAAAACAGCTTTTGTTAATTTCGACATCTTAAGCAATCTCAAAGCTTAAACTTTTTCAGGTCAAATGATACATCTAAGAAAAATCATAGATAATTTGTGAACCAATTTACCTGTAATGGTAGCATTATCCCATCCCCGCAATAAATTACCAATTGAAGCAGCCATTGCAACCAAAACAGCTCCCCTCATCTTTTCTCCAAACTATCTAGCAATTATTCACTAATAGACTGACCTGCAATCAAAAACCCAATTTAGGCACCCTTATAAAGAAGCACCCATACATCCACGTAGCCATGAGAGAGAGGGAGAGAGCATCACAATATAGTTTTGAAATCTTAGTCAAATGAAAAATTTCTAAAGTAAATAAAATGGACCGTACTGGGTTCTAGGGTCATGTTGAATAGAAATAGATCAAAACATCAAACTGAACATAAAATAACTGGTGGATTCAATGGCAGGATACCCTCAGTCAGACAAACTGAAGAAACTTTGGATTGATGAATCAAGGAAAGATTCAAACATGACAGATGCTGATCAAACCAAGAGACCTCTATGAGAAGGCTAGCTGAACAAGCCACACAGATCAATAGCAGATCCTCAACAAACTGTAGGATCAAGATGCAAGAATCAATGGCCAAGATGGCTACTTGCCAAGGTGTAAGCATCCACACAAAACTAATAGAGGGAAGGAAAACTAACCACTCAATAGCTCAACAGTAACGGAACAAATTAACCAAGACTATGGGCAAAGCTTTTTCCTATGCTACCTCAGTATCCCCTAGTTGTACTTTCTCCCCCAACTTCTCACCCTGCTTTTGAGCTTATCCTCATCTAAAAGTCCAACACCTCCCATATATGATTCAAAAGAATCACCAAAAATAATCTTCTTAATTCTTTCCAAAGAAAGTTGTTTGAATGATATTTTTATGGTACGACACATCATATATACAAAATTTACCATGTACAGTTGTACAAGAAAAGAAATTTTGGTAATATAATCATTATTATAGCTTTTATGGAAACTTAAACCATGATTGTAGCATAAAAAGTCTCTTTAATTGTTTGAGAGAAAATTTTTGATTTCTCAAATCTTGATCTAACTTAGTTTCCTTATCAAGCACCTGAAAGAACTAGAATCCCCAAATCTTGATTAGTTTGGTTTCCTTTTCATTTACTTGAGAGAATCAGAATTCAAATTTTGAACTTTAGATTTGAGTTTTGAACTATAGAATTTGATTTTTTAATTTTAAATCTCTCAAAATAATTTTCTTATCACTCCCTCTCAACCTTGTTCAACAAAAATATGAAGGCCGAGTTTGAAACATAAAGATTGGATGTGCCTTGAGATGGTGGTTTCTTGAAGATATTTGTCAATTGTTGCATTGTAGGAATATACCGAATGCTAATTAGTTTGCACTCAACAATGTTTTCTCTCACAAAGAGATAGTCCAAATGAATGAATTTTAATTGAGCATGGAATAAAGATGAATCGTCATATAAAGCACACTAATGATATCACAAATAACTGAAGTCGAGATAGATAAATAGTAAGATTATGAAGAATAAATGTTAGTTAAGTAAGTTCAACAGTTGCAGATATCATTGAGCATTATTCAACTTCAGCACTTGAATGAGAAATAGTGCATTGTTTTTCAATACTCCGAGTGATACAATTTGCACCAAAAAGGTGCAATAACCTATGATTGATCGACCAATATATGGGCAGCTTGTCCAATCAGAATTAAAGAAAGCATGCAAATCAAGTATAGATTGGAATGTGACATGAAATCCAATATTAGTAATGTCACATGAATAACAAAGAATTTATTTAACATTCTACCAATGACCGTGCATAAGTGCATGCATAACCTAACATGTAAAGTTGATAAAGAGAGTTAAAACATTATAATCTTTTTTCAGACTAAGGATGAACCCACTCTCTCCTTCTCATGGGCTTAGAGGAACCCAACTCTCTCAGGAATAAGAGAAACACAATTTATAACACTTCTCAAGAATGTGGATATGTCAATAAAGCTCTAAACTTGGGAGAGGAACAAATATGCACACTAAGCTCAAAGCCTTTTTTTTTAAAGATTTTTTTAATAGCTTTTCTCTTTATTTTTTATGTTTAAATCAGCCCATAAGTCCTCATTTTATAGAGCTTCTAAAATATGACTGTTGGAGCTCAAAGGTAGCTCCAACGGTCAAATAAAAATATGATTGTTGGGCTATCAGAGCCTCAACAGTCAACCGCCTATGCTAAGGCCGATCGACCGCCCAACCTATGCTGGCCGACTACTAAGCCAGACAGAGAGATGCCCTTTGGGCAGTTCTTAACCGCGGTTAAGTTCGGTCAATCGTTCTTAGGTCCGATCAATCGTCCACTTTCGGTTTTGGATTTTCATGATTATTTTACTTTAATTATTGATCTAAAACCTAATCTAATTCTTTTTTAAAGGATTGAGCCTTGTGCATTTATTCTTCTACCTAATTTTACAAAGTGTCCTTAATAAAAATTTAAATTATAATATGCAAGCCATTTCCTTGAACACTCTTGAGCCGAATAATACTTATGCTGTTCTCCTCCAATATTTTCAAGATACTTTACTACAAAGCATCATTGTCAAACTAAGCTCTCATATATTATGATGTTTACATTCTGCAACTCCATTTTGAGCTTGTGTGTATGGGCAAGAAATTTGATTAACTACTCCTAAATTTTTTAATTGAACGATCAAAAACAATTTTCATAAGTTCTCCTCCACCATCTAATTGCAATATTCTAAAAGATTTCCCAAATTATTGTGTCACATAGTTTTTAAATTGAATGAAGCAATATAAAAACAAAATCAGATTTTAGCTTAAGTGAAAATGTGTAAATGAATCGAGAATTATCATCCACAAAGTATACATAGAAAATTTTGAACTAAAGTGATAGGAGCAAGCCCTCACAATTACAATGTAATTATTCAAAAGGTTCATTGCTATTAGAAATGGACAAGAAAACAGACAATCTACTAGACTTTCCCAGTTGACAACTTTCACAAATAGCCTTACTTTTATTGATCATTTCAACTAAAATCAATGTTTATCCTTGAGAAATTGAATTAATCTGAGATTGTCCCAAGAGCTAATGCCATATATTTTCACTGACTGTCTTGAATCATGTAGAGAACCATGCCTTTGAAGATGAGTTGAAGGCATATATATCATCTTGTCTAACTGCCAATGCTATCACCTTCATTGTTTTCTTATCCTTTATCACATTAGTAGAGAAATCAAATTATATGGATATTTAAATATAAATTAGATCATGAATAAAAAATTCTTTTTCAAAGATAGCATTAATAAAACTCCTTGACCTTACTGATTCATATCCAACATTAAATATTGTATCTCTGGTGTGAGTTATGAAAAGATATGCTCCATTTCCTATCATGACAAAATCAGAGCCATTATAAAAACAGAAATTGCAAAGATTGCTTGCATTACTTGACATGTCAGATGGAGCACCACAGTCTCCAACGCAACTTAATCATAATTATCTACAAAGTTATAGCAACCAATGCTTTAGGTAAGCCTTCTATTTTGAATAAGTGTTTGAATCAATGCCAACATTGGATAGTTGAGCACCAAATTTTATTACAAATTTGATATATGATAAAGTTATTAATTTTATTACAAATTTGTAATATAACAAATTTATTAGAAGTAGTTAATCTCTTTCCTCCAAATTTAGATGCACTTGATTCCTATCGATCATTAGAATAACCACCAAAAATATTTTTATTTCCTTATTGAACAAAGTCCCTCCCTTTGGATAAAAAAGGAGGTCATCCTTTTTTTTTTATTTCTATCTTTTTTATTGTTTTTCTATTTTTGACCTAGAAAAGGTAGTATCTATGAAGTTTCTAAAGTGATAAATATTATTTATAGTTTCATACCCTTGAAGAAATAATCTCTATAGAGGTGGTTGCAACTTAAAAGCTGTAAAAGCTTCATGTTTATGCTTGAGCCTTACAACAACTAATCACTCCTAGCTCTATTTATTACTAGACAATCCACAGTACTAAAGGTGTCACAAAGAATTTTGAATTTGCATAAATAATCATCAATAGTAGAGAAATTAACATAGCACTAATTCTGTGATTGCGACTGATTAAAGAACTCTCCTTCTTGATATCTTTGAGCAAGAAGGTTTTCTTGAGTAGAACATACCTTTACTGATGTTTCTAAACTAATAACACATCCAAAGAGTTTCTCTGTGCGAGATCTTGTGAGCCAACCTCGTACAAGTCTATCCAATCACTTCAATGAAGCATGATATGAATTGAGTATCTCCTTCTTGCCATCAGGATTACCATCAAGGATGGAGATAAATTGAATTTGCGTAGAAATATTTTTATCAAGAAATCCCATCATATCAACTCCTTTTATGACCTTTGTCTTGTAATTTTAAACCTAGATAAATTGTAGCAAAAAGTTTTATTGTTACAAAATTCCCTACATTAATATATAAGGGATATGAAAATTTAATGAAACTAGTGGATGTCATGGAAGATGATGAGGCCATTAGCAAGTTTTGATACCGAGAGAAAATTTTTAATTTCTTTATTGTATGTACAAGAAAAGAAATTTTAGTAATAGAATCATTATTACAATTTTTATGGAAACTCAAATTATGATTATAGCTTGACAATTTATTTTAACAGAATCAGAATACAATTTTTGAGTTCCCAAAACTTGATCCAGCTCAATCTCATCAGAATACATCCAATTTTTGAGTTCCCTTGATCCAGCTCAATTTCTTAATCACTTGGTGGAGTCCTTAAATCTTGATTAGCTTGGTTTCCTTATCAATCACTGAAGAGAATCATAATTCAAATTTGAGTTTAAGTTGCGAATTCTTGAATTTGATTTTAAAATTTTCAAATCTTGATCTAGTTTGATTTCTTTATCAGATATCAAGATTCAAAAGGAATTTAAAAATTCCACCTCCGACATTCAAATTTTACCAAATGAAACAAAAGAATCAGATTCTCTCCAGACTGACAAAATTTGTGTTTTCAAAATGATTTATTGAATTTTACCAAGACAAAAGACTCTATAACTCGTTACAAAAATCATTCAAAGAGTCAGCCTAAGACGTTCGAAATCTATATGAGACCGAATAAAACGACAGAATTTCTATTAATTAGATGAAGTTTCTACCATTGGCAAGAGATCTACAAAATCCACTTCAGAACGCCAACTCTTTCGTATATTTGAGGTTTATAGCAATCGAAAGAATGATAAAAAGACAAGATAAGGGAAAATACCAATCAAAAGTCTTCCATTGCTGGTGACGCGAAATCCATTGCGACATCCGCTTGATTCCTATAAAAATTTTACGGCTTTCCCAACGAAAACCTTCAAAAAAAAAAAAAAAAAAGCGGAAGGTAAAAACCGAAATCGTTATCGAAATGCCGCGACTTCGATATCGCCGAGAGAAACAGAGAGGTGGTTGATACTGTGGAGGCGGAGGGAGCGGAAGCGGCTTTTATGGTTCGGAGTTGTGTGGGCCGAGAATGAGACGGGGGGGAATTCGTAGAGCACAACTATCCTGGAAGCGGGCAGAGGCCTCTGATAACCGACACTACGTCGATCCTCCTCCTTTGATGGGCCATGGCCCATGTCACGAACAAGGCCACGCAATCTTTCTCCATAATTTTGACCTGATGATCTCGTCTGGGTGATCCTGTAAGTCGGATTAATTTAAAAATATTTTTAGAACCAAGTCAACATAAATTAATTTCTTAAAATCAAAATTCAAACCAAACCGACTATTCTATAAAACTAAACTGAATTATGTCAACAAATTTAGTTTGATTTTAATTTATTTTATCGGTTTGCTTGTGCTTGCTTTAAATAATCGTAAGATTGATTTTAATAACAAACTTTATGGGATCAAGCAATAATTTTTTAATATAATTTTATTATTTATACAAGCTTATATAGTATCTTATTTTTAACTATAGTATAAATAAAATCTCATACAACCATATAATATATATATATATATATATATATAATTTGATCGGATTTATATTAGTTTTTAAAATTTGAAATAATATTTTTAGTGCCTGATTTTTTTAAGACTGAAACTAAATCATGAGGAGACCAATTCAAGGACCAGTTTTGGATATAACAGCAAGTTATGAATGTTTTTTTTTTTTTTAAGTTTTGTTTTAGCTGGATGATAACTAAAAGGAAAGAATGTCAAGAGTGTGGCATGGATGATTTTGTGTCAACTTAGCTGAGTCATCAATTAAACCTCTTATTTGATTCAAGTCTCTAAGATCCATTGCATTGATACAAGATAGTTGCGTTGAGGTTCCGGCAAATTAAATGGATCGCCTGGTTGGTGTATAAAAGATAAGTTATAAACCAATAGCCTAATAATGTTATGCCTTTATTGACTGCATGAGATTATTCATTTCATGCACCCCTTTCCACATCTACACAGCTGCATTAAATCAAATCCTAGAATATTTGAAAGAATATTTTTTTCTTCCTCATTGGTAAAACTATTTTATCTTTTCAGATGAGCAAACATTTATGAATAGGTTCAAGGGGAAATAAGTGTGCCTACCCATTGCAAGGGTATCCTTTCTTTTTGTCTTCTCCATTGTTTTATTCTCACTTCTTTTTTCCTCCTTACCATTTTATTATTAAATAAATCTTTTTTTCTAAGGGAAAAAACCACTCTGTGTGCTTGGTATCATTAAGTATTGAAGGGATGCAGTGATGGCATCATTGTGGAGGCACTCCACTTAATCTATTAGATATGCTTGTTTATATCTTTATTTTTTTTATGATGAATTCAGCACAGCAAAATAATCACATCATTGTATCTCTTACCCCTGAACTTCAAGCAGGTCTCAAATATATGGGTGTACCAATTGAAATATCAAATGAATATATAGCTGGAAAATATTTTCTCTCCTTTAGCTTGGAAAGCTTGCTTCATACAAATGTAAAATCTTGCATCCAGATGAGACTAACACTGATGCTGCAAGATAAATGAGAAAAAAACAATAAGCAAAGATAGATGAACCTATCAAACAGATTTATTTGATGTTGAGCCCCATAATTTTCTACAAATACACAACAATGTTGCTTGGCCATTATGCAAATACCTCAAGAAAAGCAGTTTTTAGGGGCTCGCTATTTTAGCAGGAGTCATGTCAAGGAATAAATGTTTCATTGCATCTTTAATACCCTTTCTTACCCTTCATCCCTTCATCATATGAATCCTAAGGATGAAATATATATATATATCATATGAATTCTTTAACTATAAACTAAGCTATTTTGACTAAGGCTACAAATGAATCGGATCAATCCGTGACCTGATCCAATCCCAACCCATTTTAACTATTTAGAGACCTATGAGTTGGGTCAAGTTTAAAATTTAGATCCAATTTAAATGTTAGATCAAATCCAAGCCTTGTACTTTTTAAACCCGATCGGATATGAACCCAATTTATCCTAATTTATAAATCTTAATTAAATAAATCTTATTTTACTTTAATCCAATTATCTTTATAAATTTATTGAATAAACTCTAATTTAAAATAATTATTCTTATTATCTTAATAGCTAGATCTTCTTCTATATTTTTCTCTAATTATATCTAAATATTTATATTTTATTATATATATATATATATATATATTGATGGATTTTTTTTATAATGCCTTTAAGTTTATCAATAAATATTATAAATATAATAATTTATAAAATTAAGGATAATCATTTACTCAGATAAAATTAAAAGATTTTGAATAAAAATTTACGTTTAAGTTAATTCTCTTTTATCTCATTTAAATTTTTTATAGATTCATATTTAATTATCAATGACTAGATTCTAATAATAAAAAAATAGTCATATGTTTAATTCAAAAGTAATATTTTGAGTTAATCTTAAATAGACTCAAATAACTTATTAGGTTTAGAATTTCTTGCATAAATTCGATCTGACTCCTGACTTGATCGAATCCATTCGATTTACGGTCTCAATTTTGACTAGTTAGATCAATTTTGTGAATCCAAAGCTAATCCTCACTCCCCAAGCATGCGGACACCATCAAACTTAGATGCATTCCATGATGTTGTTATGTAGGCTGCCAATTCTCCCCCTTCCCATCTGGCCTTGAGATCAAAAATTAAAACATGAGAAGCTGCGGGCATCATAAGATTACTGCAACCAAGTCAATCTATTAGCAAATTGATGCCAGAAAAATTTTCCATAACAATTTGAGGCGAAGCATAAGACCATAGGATGAATGCATCCGATCCTCTCTGGGTGTACAGCCAAATTTGCATCCCATAAAGCATAAGGCCATGGGAAAAGAACATAAAGCATGGTTGCTATTTTGGATTTCACTCAAAGGAGGATCTCCACTTACTTCGTTATTTGGTAACGCATGAGAATTAAACAGAGGCGGTGGTTGCAGCAAGGGAAGCAAGCGCATGACGACAAGGGACGAGACAGAAGCCACGCGTCTCTTGGGGAGCTTTTTCTCTTTTTCCTTCAAATAATAAAAAATAAAAAATAAAAAGAGTAGAGCGACGCAAGACCCACGTAATGATGACGCACGGTACTTCCAAAGAGCGTGCTCGTGTCAACAAGCAGCGCCCCCCGTGGGTCCCATGGACAAAAAGCCACTGCAATCCATTGTCATGAGGTGGAGATGGAACGCAGTTCCCACGTCACCAGGCCAGGCTTCTTCCCATAGACCGACACCAAAACAAATCGCCTTTGACGGTTGCCTCAAAGGGCGTATCTTATATCCTTAATCCAAGGTCAGCCGTGAGGGAAACTTGCTCTCTGAGACCTATAACCCTCTCAGAACTTCTTCGCTGCAGCTTTATTCGTAAATAATCTGATTAATAAATATATATATATATATATATATATATATATACTAATTGAAAAGAAATCGAAACACTAATTGGAAAGAAATCGGTGCGTGAATAAAGGGGAAAATAAATAAATCCGCTAGATGATTTCGAAATGGCCGGATTTTGAGCAAGGTGACGTGCATTATTTGTCAAACTATTTTAAAGGAAAAATTAAATCCAAAAATTATATTTAAAGGAATTGTTTTATCTAGAAAAAATTATGACAACAGTGGATCTGCGAAGAAGAAGAAGAGTACAATGAAAATTTTATTTAGAGGTCTCTTGCTGAACTTTTAATTATTAACAAGTCCCTAAAATTTTTTGATTTTGTTGTCTTGGATATGCGATTTAATATGATTCCAAATTATCATGCTGGTGGTGGTCTTCAAAATTCTGGATGAGTCTGTCCAAAACTAGCCCATTGTTTTCTTGCACTGCGTACATGCTAAGCTATCCTTTCTTGTCTCACCATAAGGAATAAAACACCAAGACATAAACAGGTGGCCTCTCTTTCTGTTCTCTTATTACCACTTGACACTCCTCCATGGCCACAGCTCACCGACTTACCAACCCTGCAACAAACGACAACTCTCATAAGTAAACCATGGATGAAATTTTCTACTCAGAAAAACAGTTGACTATATTTTGTTGGCTTGCATGCATCTGGGTTTACATTTGGATATTGGAATCCTCCTTATCAACACTTAATATGCTAATTGTCAATTTAATGTCAACATGTGTTCAAAAAGTCAACAGCTTTCTTTGTTGTTTTCTTCTCCATTTCAATTGATTTATATATATATATATATATATATTTATTTATTTATATATATTATTTTATCACTCTTTCCTTTAATTTCAATTCAAAATAATAATTCTAAACTTCGGTTAAACTAATTTATAGCTACTAAACAATCAAGTTAACTTAGCTATATTTTTGTAAAGCAACCCTTCTTTTCTAAGAAAAGTTCTCTACCTATTTCTTAAATTACAAAAATCTTCAAAATGCCAAGTGCTTTCTCTGCTGTTGCTTTCTGAAGTTACAAATATGCCACGTTATCTCCACTGTTCCTTAGCTCATAACTCCTTTATAACCCCCCCCCCCCCCCCAAGGTCTCCAAGCCACCTGCTAGTGGTATGGCCGTTCAGACCTCTTAAGAAACTAGAAGGAACAGGGATATTGTACCCCTGGTTTCTTTGAAGGAAGAAGGCATTGCCAATGGAGTTCTTCTTTGATGAAGAGTGGAGTTGTGCTGAAAACAAAGAGATCGAAGAAGCTCTCGCCGAGATTGATCTTGAGAGAGATGATTGGTTGGAGCAACTAAACAGAAGACTCCCATCCAAGATTACAGAGCAACTGGCTAGCTACTACATCGATCTCATGATGAATTTAGAATGCAACAATGATGGATGCAACTCAAAATTGCCTGGTAATACAACTTCTAACGCGACAAAGGATAGTGATTTGGGAATTTCATTGATGAACAATTCTTTGCAAGAAATGAATGAAATAGGATCATCATCATCATCTGAGACAATAATGGCAGCAAAAACAACGATGGAAAGAGATTTATCATCATCATCGATCATTGATAACATGACAATATTACCATCTATAACAAGGCCTGAAGCTGAGAAACAATTTTCACTGATTCCAACAGCTGAACTAGCGATAGGAAAGATATTAACAAAAACAACAGCACCAATATCTACAAAAGGGGTGCCTTGGACCGAGGAGGAACATAGGTTTGTCAAAATTTTGTTAATTAAATTGAAATATTTTCATGTCATTTACATATATTGATGGAATCATGATTTAGGATTTTGTGTTTCTCATGCATGAAGTAAATTTATTATCTTAATTACTAAATTTAATAAACATTAATATATGGATGCATGTGCAGATATTTTCAAGAAATTTATAATTAGGTTCTAAATCTTTTTAATTGAATGTAAGAGTTACATTATATATTTCTTGTTTAGAGCATCAAAATAATTGATACATATGCAACTATATTTAATTAGGAAAGTATTTTTTAACTTTCCTTTTTCAACCATTGTGCATCCATATCTAATGAATAATCTATTAAAGATTTATTGCATTTAATAAATACTTTCTTTATATGTTACAGCAAATTTCACTGAATGTAGACATATGCATGCATGTAATTATATCTAGATTTTTAGCTTCTCTGAGTTATTCAAACAATAAATCATGTCTGAAATAAATCGATGCAATTAGTGTTATACTTTATTTCATTAGCTATATCAGTTTCAAAACTTACTTTTATATAATATAAACTTGCATTTTATATCAAAACAACATTTGTAATAATTTTACCCATATATATATATATATATTGAATTGTTTATGTCTTAATTTGTAATCCTGTGCATTGTACCTTTTTGATATTTCTTATTAAACTTTGTAAAATATAATAAGACTACATGGATGCAAATAAGGCTTTTTATGAACATTTCATTGTGAGATTTATTAAATATATGAACCATTTACAAATCTTAAAGGTGCAAATTTGCCAAAATTGTTAAAAGTTTTTATTGTGAATCATATTGTCTATAATGTTGTCTTATATATAGTAATAAAATTTATTAAAAATGAACAAAATTACATGCTAAAATGTATCAACATCTTTAAGAACTTTTAGCTATCCTAAAAGTATATCATAATATATTGCTAATCACTGTAGGTTGAATTACAAATTAGTTTTCAAATTTATATAGTTTATTTTGTATATGTGCAAGTTTAATAGAATTTTGTTAGAATTTTGTTAGGCTACTTTGAACATTATAAATACATAATAAATTTTGTGCAATATGACAATAGTATTCTTTTGCAAAATTTGTTACAATTATGCAATCCTTTATATTTATATATATTTAAAAATCACATCATAATTTCACCCAAACATGCATGTGTTTATACTCATAGCGTCTTAAATTATAAAAATAATGTCATAATTTTCTTTTTCTATGTTGAAAATTAAACTTTGGTAATCTTATACTAAATATGCAATTTGAGTTTATATAGAATTATATTATATTTGTTATTGACTAAATATAAAATTTTAATTTTTAATGTTATAGATGTTATATTATTAAATTAGATGTGCATCTTATTTTTACAAATTATTTGACATATATCATACCTTATTGATTTATATAAATTTTAAAAGATAATATAGTATGACTGTATATACTAGCATTCTATCTTCAAATGATACTCATTAATTTTAAAAAATTATATTTTTGATTGCACCACAACACGACATATAAGATGTCAAAATATCTCCCACTTTATTGTGCCATAAATAAATACAATATAGATTTAAGCACCTAAATTTGCGGCGTGTCGTTAGTGTAATTATATCTTCGGAACATGTTGAAGTAAGTATAAAAATTAATAATAATATTTATAACTCATTCGCATATATATCGAAGACGCGTGGAAAGTTATCCATGTTCTTCGAATAATACGATATAAATAATCATAACCTAAATTCTATATATTCAATGTCGAGACATGTAACTAGCTTTTTATGTTTCCGACAAATGTGGAGTTGTTTGAACAACAAGACATGTCTAACTTTAAATCATTAGTTCATAGGTGATATTTCCATATATTGAATGTATACAAGGATAGCTTGTACTCTTACAATATTGTTTTAAGTGTTTATGCTGTATGTTGCTCTTGTTGTAAATAAAGTTCCTCATATATTGTATTATTTTTTAATAAACATCAATATTAAATACAAATCACTATGATCTCATTTAAAGTAATGTACTTTTTTTTATTTTGGCATTGCTATAATTTACGATTTATTTAAACTCATAAGTCCATAAATAACTTTGGTGATTTTACCGTCTAACTTATTAAAAAATTCTTTAGTTCGTCATGTTATAAATAATATTTGTGCATAATCTAAAAAGGTTTGCTAATATCCTACTACTAATTTACATTATGTAAACATTAACTATACAAATTTTCTATTTTTATTTTTATTTTCCATTTTTAATATTATAAAAAATTATTATTTTCCTTGGAACTATATTTTATTAGATTAGTTGTCTAGGTTCATGTCAATCTTTTGTTTTAATGAAAAAGTAAATAAATATAATACCTTTAGTTTGAGGCATACTCACTCTCTTTCTTTAAAATATTCTAATTAGAATTTGCTTTTCTAAAAGTTTATGATCTTTAATTTTCCTTTCTTTGTGCATATAAATATATAAGTATCTACACACTTATTGAATGAAAATATTTACATTCTTTTCTAATTAGTCATAATATATCTATTATTTCTAATATACTATATCAAACCTTTTGAACTTGAGTACATGGATGCATATATTATGTATTTATTTAAAATAAATTAACAATATTTGAATTTGATTAGTTATATGAGGTTGAGTTAACTACATTCAAATGTAGTCAGGTTCAGAATTCGGTCACCTTTCTTACCTTTAAATCCACACGGATCCAAAGCCACTCCATCATTTTTACTTTTTTTATATTTGGGATTCACGAACTATTGGATCCAATGATGGAAGAGATGACCGAATTTAGACTTAACTACATTCGAATATAGCCAAGTCTATCTCTAATTATATAACATAATTTTTATGTCACTTATTTGCCCATATTTATAATTATATAACTTGATAAAATATATGTCAAATTTCTAAATAGAGTTCTCATATCATTCATGACTTTTGTTTTGTTAAATTTTTATTTGTCAAATTTGATTCATTATAAAATTTTACCTGTATTAATTCATTGTTTCTCATCTTTCACTTTTTCAAAATTCCTACAATTATAAAATCAAATAATAATATCAAAAGTTTGAAAAACATAAGTTATAGCCATGAAATATGAAATGAATAATCTTGTGTGCTTTTATGATCAATTAGATTGAGAGAAATGACAATACTATTACAATCATTGCAAGATTATAATTTACATATTTAATTTTGTATTTGTGCAATTTCTTGGAAGAGATATCCAAGATACTTTATGAATTAATTTTTTAGTATTTAATACCTCAAAAAATTTAGAATGCAGATGATTCTTTACATATTATTGATTTGTTTGACAGATATTTCATATTGATCAACATTAGGCATAAATATTATCATTTGCTCTATTCTTTCTCAATGTACAGGCTGTTCTTGATTGGTATGGATGTGCATGGAAGGGGTGAGTGGAGGAACATAGCCAAGAACTTTGTTACCACAAGAACTCCAACCCAAGTTGCAAGTCATGCACAGAAGTTCTTCAAACGCCAATTACAATTCAAGAAAAGGCAAAGACCCAGCATTCATGATATCAGAAATATCAGTAGTTCTTTATTTTCAAAGACACGCAAGCTAAGCGTATATGACTTAATAGACTGGAATCAGCCTATTGGAAGACCCAGTGCCAGTAATACTTTTCAGTCTCACTCGCTGTTCTTGCCTCAACAGCCACCAAATTACACCATGGAGCACTCACAACTTCCTGTTCCAAATAAGATGACAGAAGCTGGAACATCCAATGCCAATAATCTCTCTCAACTTGGCTTGCCACCTTTGCCTCAACCACCAGCAAATTATGCTATTGAACATTCACAATTTTCAGTTTCAAACATGATGGCAGGGGTTGGCACCTTCAATGCCAATGCTGTGTCTCAATTTGGCTCACCATCATCCTCACTTCAACCACCAACAGGTTACACCATGGAGTACTCGCAATTTCCAGTTTCAAGTATGATGACAGGGGTTGGCACATCCAATATCAACAATATCTCTCAGTTTGGCTCAGCATCCTTACTTCAACCACCAGCAAGTTACACCATGGAGCACTCACAATTTCCATCTTCAAATATGATGGCAGAGGTTGTTTCATCTAATGCTGATAATGTCTCTCAATATGACTCACTGTCCTTGCCTCAGCTACCAGAAGATTATACTGTGGAGCACTCACAAGTTCCATCTTCAAATATGATGGCAGAGGTTGTTTCATCTAATGCTGATAATGTCTCTCAATATGACTCACTGTCCTTGCCTCAGCTACCAGAAGATTATACTGTGGAGTACTCACAAGTTCCATCTTCAAATATGATGGCAGAGGTTGTTTCATCTAATGCTGATAATGTCTCTCAATATGACTCACTGTGGCCTCAGCTACCAGAAGATTATACTGTGGAGTACTCACAAGTTCCATCTTCAAATATGATGGCAGAGTTTGTTTCATCTAATGCTGATAATGTCTCTCAATTTGACTCACTGTCCTTACCTCAACTACCAGAAGATTATACTGTGGAGCACTCACAAGTTCCATCTTCAAATATGATGGCAGAGGTTGTTTCATCTAATGCTGATAATGTCTCTCAATATGACTCACTGTCCTTGCCTCAGCTACCAGAAGATTATACTGTGGAGCACTCACAAGTTCCATCTTCAAATATGATGGCAGAGGTTGTTTCATCTAATGCTGATAATGTCTCTCAATTTGACTCACTGTCCTTACCTCAACTACCAGAAGATTATACTGTGGAGCACTTACAAGTTCCATCTTCAAACGTGATGGTAGAGGTGGCTGCATCTAATACTGATGATGTCTCTCAATTTGACTCACTATCCTTGCTTCAACTACCAGAAGATTATACTCTGGAGCCCTCACAAGTTCCATCTCCAAATATGATGGTAGAGGTGGGTACATCTAAAACTGATGATGTCTCTCAATTTGACTTACTATCCTTGCCTCAACCACCAGCAGATTATGCTGTGGAGAACTCTCAGTTTTCAATTTCAGATATCCTAGCAGGAGAAGGTAATCCTCTATTGCTTGCTCTCATTCAATTATTTAATATTATTCAGTAAGCTATTAGAAGATGTAATGACTACTGGAGTAACAAAGTGATGATTGCAGAAGAGTTTTCACTGCCTTCTCCCACTCAATGGCCTGAGACTTTTCAACAGTCATTTGGAGATGAGGACTACTTTTCCAGCGACATGATAATGGGGCCTCTTGTCACTCCTAGCTCTCCCAGTTCTTCAACCATGTGGGGCTTTTGATGGTAAAAAGGAGACAAATTATATGCAGGATGGGTTTGCCTAGTCTATGGATAAATAAAAAGGAGAGAACTTACATGTAGGATGGGTTTGCCTAGTCTATGTATAAAAGGCTTCTAAAAGAGAAACCTTTATATGGGTGTCCTTTATCTTCTTCTTTTTTTAAAAAAAATTTGGACTCATGCTATAAACTGCTAGTATGTTAAATAAGTACAGTACTCTGAACTGTTCTTTTTGGACATCTCAGTACTTAGAATTATAATGTACCTGTTTGTTTGATGCTTTACAAGAGAAAGGATAAAGTGGTGACTGCATATTTATATGATGTTATGAAGTACTCATGGCAGCTATTATTTTTGTTACTTTATTTGTTCCTATCTGCAAATTATATCCAGTATGAAGACTTTTTCTCTTCTTTTGAATGATGGAGATCATTATTTTGAACTATAAATATTACAAGTGCTTGGCAGCCTTTTTTTTTTTTTTTTTTTTCAACTAACTGAATTGTTCTTTCCCCTTACCTTCTTGATATGCCCCTGATAAATTATCTGCAAATAGAGGGATTGGACATCCAAAAAAGTCCCAACTGTGCCTTAAGATACTCATCAAAATAAAAAATCAATTAACTCTCTGCCATATAGAGTTGCATAGTTTAAGAGCTAACATAGTGGCAACTTCATTGCAGCAAGGAAACATCCCCACTGGCTTTTAGTTGATACAAGGTAGTTCATAGGCAATTCCAATGTCACTATAGATGTTGATGTTCTTTCTCACATCCCTTTTATCAAACAAGATCCTTGCAGGTGTAAATATAAAGCTAAAAAGAAATACCTTGTATTTTCTTAAAATTGTTCTTCATGCTACCAATTTGAAATTCTAACCATCACATACTTATAAGAGGAGACCTCGTAACTATGGAAACCACTCATCAAGATATCAAGAGATAACTAACCAACAAAATAAATTAAAATTTAACATTTAACTTACCTAGAATAAATCTTTAAAAATCTAAAGAGCATTGTTAATAATGAACATAATCAAAATTCATCCTATATTATGGCATAAATTCTTCTTGCATAACCAATTATTCTGCCATCAGCGCTTCTATGAGTCTATTGCTTGAGAACTGAAAAAAGACAAAGATGAAACAATAAGCTTGAAAACCCAATAAGTAATACACATCTCTATTAAATAATTTAGATAATAAAATTTAATACAATTTTTCAATGATAAAACATATCTATTGACCTATATATTTATTTGAGAAAATAATAAAAGTAAATCCAAACCTTTTTATATTTTTTTATTCATATTTAGATCATATAAGCTTATCGTGATATATCTTGACATCTAATTTGATTATTTCCATAATTATAAGCTCAAATTAATTTTTGCAAATATATAACCCTCAGGGTACTAACTAATATATATCTCCTATCAGACACTAGGTATTAATCAATACCACTACTTATAACTAGATGTTGACTAATGCATATCTTTTATTGGCAACTAGGGATTGACTAACATGCAACCTCCACAAATAATAGAGTTCCAACCAAACGTATATCCATTCATTAGATATTTAACATAGTTAATCTAAAATCTCATAAATCAAAACATGGCATATTTTATTCATAATTTAAATACATATCAAATTATAAACTTAAAACATTGATCAATATTTGATAACATAATATCTAATAATAATAATTTTTTTTAATTTATAATTTACATACGTGAAAATTTTAGAAGAAGTAATCAATGGTATCAATAATAACAAGCCTCATTAACTCAGAATAGTTTCTTCCAAATCTACCATCCAAATAACATTTAGTCAGCATGTAATTATGTTTCTCAAAATAAATTTTTAAATCTTGAAAATTCTCACATCAATCAATCTAACACCAGTGGTTTGAAATTTTCACTGCATAACAGGGACAATGATACACCAGAAGAATCGACCCTGATGAGTTCAAGAGTACTCGGCGTGGGTGAGGATGGGATCCGATACGCTCAAACCCCTTCCTCAAATACAATATTAGGGTCTAAAGAGGGATCGTGACCAGGGTCCTAGCCACTGTAGAGAGAGAATGAGAGATGAGAGAAAGAAGAGAGAGAAGGAGAGAAACAGGGGATACTCGCCACCTTCTCGTCTTAAAACAGGGGAGTGTTCCCCCTCTCCCTTCTCGCGACCACCTCCCAACCAGAATCGACACAGAGAGAGAGAGAGAGAGCACCTTCTCGTCTTAAAGCAGGGGAGTGTTCCCCCTCTCCCTTCTCACGACCACCTCCCAACCAGAATCGAGAGAGAGAGAGAGAGAGAGAGAGAGAGAGAGAGTTCGTGACAGGGTTCATTGGAGGCGAAACGTTGCTGGGGGTTGACAACGACGATGACTCGTCGTCCAAGAATAGAGTGGGAAAAGAAACGAACGAAGGATGAGAAGAAACAGGTGACGAGTCCACAAGTCATCGATTTTCAAAGGCCGGTTGTGATTCCGACGGTCGGTCGAAGCCATCCCGATCAGATCCGGCTGCTTCGATGAGGGATGCCGTGATTCAGTCATGAATGTGAACCAAAACAGAGGAAACAGGGGCTTCAGCTACTTCCTCGGTGGACAGTGGCCTTTGTCGGCCGATCGACACACACAAAGGTAAGGAAGAGGGAGAGGAAGAGAGAAAGAGAGGGAGAGGCTTACTCGTCTCCAGCGGCTTCTTGGGCGATGACACGACACTAAACCCTTATCGAATCTCACCGGTGTTTCTCTTCCTTGATCAGCGACCGGCATTCTGGTTTCATGAGAATGAAATAGAAGAGCCCAAGGGCTCCCCTCGTTGCGGCGGCCTACGAGCTCTCCGGGTCCTGACTGGCGTTGGAAATGGGGACTCGAGCTAACTCAACAAGTCAACTCGGTGAACTCTGCTTCGATTTGACTCTAAATCAATCAACTCAAACCGAGTCGAAGTTTTTTCTCTTGTCGTGGTTGATCGATCCAGTGGCTCAGGCCCGTCATAATTCCAGCCCACTAATGGGCCGAAGCCTTTCGTATTCATTTTCTTATGGATGCCAATGGCTTAGGATCATTTCAAATTAGATTATTTTGAATTCGATATCTTTTTTAGTTTCGGTTCATTCAAGGTAAACTCTAATTCTAAATAATTAAATTAGAATTAACTCATAAATTAACTTAATTTTTTTAAAGAAATTCAATACATGCTTCTTTCTTATTTTCTTAAGTAATTTATCGTTAATCAATTCAATTTTTTTTTTCTTTTTTATCCATTTGTTAGTCTAAACACTAGGACAAACACGCAAAATTATAGCATAATTAAACACTAATAAAAATAATAGTTATAAATATATAAAATATTAAAATAATGTAATTAAGCAATAGTCTATTAAAAACGTATTTTTAAAATTAAATGAATATTAATATCAAATTAATAATAAGATTACAAAATAAAATAAATAAATGTTAGATATGTACTTAATTCTAATAAATAAAAAAAATAAAGTTATATTTCATTTTATTATTTTATCTTCTTTTCAACGATATTTGAAGTTATTGAAATTGATCATTCAATAATACTCTAACTCTTCTATTTCCACCATTTATTAAGTTACATTAGAATCAACTATGTTACATATCAAAGATTATAAAATATTAGTAATAAAATAATTTAATTATTAATTCTTAAAATTATGCAATATTATCTAAATAAAATATAAAATTTAAAATAGATAAAGTTAAAAATATATTTTATCTAAATAATATTTTTAGATCATCCGAGTTATTCATAATTCTATCCAATCTAATCCTAAATTTTTTTTTTTATCATTTTAGATTTGGATCAAAATAAAAATTAGTAAGACCTTCATTTTTATTTTTATTTTTATTATATATATATATATATATATATATAGTTTAAAGATGGATTTGGGTTAAGTTCTTGAGTCAGATCACGTTCCTGCCAACTCTTGTTAGCAACGATTAGCCCAAGGAAAACCAAAGCCCAAGCTTAGACCAAAAGCCACTTCGGGTTGGAGCAAGCTCAACTGGGATCCGGATCCGCTACCACTGGACGTCAGCGCTTACGAGACATTGCTTTTCTGCCACGTGTAAAAAAAATTCAGCACCCCATGAAGGACCGATGAGACGACCGTAGGAATTCCTTTTACAAGGAGGGCTTCTCCGTAATTTCGTATCTCCCAGGGTCTAGGGGTTTAGCCCGCCGCCATGTCTTCCGCTGTAAACGTGGCCCATTTTCCTTCCCGAAGGCTCGATTTCTAGGTCTCACGGGGATCCCGCTTCTTGGAAGAACACCTCCGCCTCCTCCCTCTCTCCCCAAGGGTCGGAGGTAGAGTTTCTGAGGGGAAGTGGGACGGGAAGGCGATGGGGATGAGGGAAGTGCGGGAGGGGAAGGGATGGTGGAAGGGGATGAGGGTGTTCACGCCGGAGTACTACGCGGTGTGTGCGGTCGGTGGGATGCTGAGCGCCGGCGCGACTCATCTCGCCATAACCCCGCTTGATGTCTTGAAGGTTAACATGCAGGTGAGTTCTGATGGCTGGAGTGGGAAAGGTGGTGTTTTTCTTTGTTGCTGTCTGGATTTCGGTTGGAATTTTGTTTTTCTTTGTTTGTTGAGGGTTGTTGATATGTATTTGTTCTGTGTGGTTATTGTAATCATCTTTGTGGCCTAATTAATTATTTCTGCTTGTTGATCTCTTGGTGTGAATCTGATGCAGAGGCCGGCATGAAATTAATAACATTTCATGCCTTTGTTTCCGCTTTCTATTATCTTTGAAAAACATTCCATTGCATGAAGATAAAATTGTGAATTTGAGCCTCTATTTTCATTGATGATAGTAGTGAATTTTGGTACGGAAGTTTTATTTGAATTTGTATTAATGGTGATAGTTTATTTGCATTATTGTAAGTAAGATTAGGGTTTCCTTGTCTATATTCATGATTCCTTTTTTCTTTTACAATATTAGTGCGAGTAAAATACATGTCTTTCTATAGAAAAAGAAATGTATTCATTAGGTGTAGAGAAGAAAACAAAGCCGTGCGAGCTTATCCAAGTATTAATCTTCTAGGCTTGCCTTATTATATTTAGGAGGCATTTGAGCCCAAACCAGCTTGACAGCAGGTGTTCAAGCTCGCCTCACTTGTTATCAGAAAACATACATAACAACCTTACATTGTTTTCTTTTTTAGAGTCAGTAACTGTATAATATTGAATTCCCAGATTCTTTCTTCTAAGAGAAAATAGAATCTTCTTGTTTTTATAACATCATTTTCATTCTTGGAGCAAATGATTCTTTGTTGCCTTTAGTTTGTTTATTATGCCAGTTACTTTCAAAGTCTTGAGAAAGAGAATCTTGTGCGTCTTACTCTTCTAGGTTGGTGGGATGTTTGTGCAACCAGGAATTGGGTTCCCTATATTTTCTGAGACTTAGTGAGCATAGAATATGCATATATCCTAATTCTTTCTTTTCTGAAAAAAAAGAGAAAGAATCTGGTAGAACCGATTCATGATAAATCATTATTCAGATTTTTTGAGCAAATGATTCTATGGCACGTTTAATTTCTTTAATTGCAACAATTAATCTTTCAACTGTAGGCCTCAGAAAAGAATTCATTATATCTTGTAGCTCTTTTACAGCAAAATACAATATCCACTATATGGCTTTGATATTACATTGTTCATTGTTGTTTAACTTAAGGTTTGTCATGCCAAGAACTAGTACATTTCAATATCGGATCAGTCTAATTTGGTACGAAACATACTATACCGAACTGGTGGCATACCAATCAAGTGGATCAAGGGGTTGCACTCTTAAACCAGCCTGAATGGGGCTGAATTAGACGGTCTAGTTCAGTTTGGGGCGGTTAGGTTTGATACGTCGGTAAGGGGTCGTTCAGTTGGTTCGTCCTCCGTATTGAACCAAAAGACCAAATCGTCCCAAATTCGAGCCGATTTGGTTCAATTCATCCCAAACCATCCGGTTTGGGATAGTTCAGCGTACGCTTAACCTTGTTTGATCAGTCTGATGATTGATATTCTCTTATGTTTCTTTTTTGGGTTGAGGTACATTTTCATTAATGCTCTAGAAATGAATAGTTAGTTTATGGCATTTATTTTATTTTAAATGTCTTCTTGTTTTGAATATATTTATTTGACAGCTTAACTTTCCAGGTGAACCCTGTGAAGTATAATAGCATTTTCTCAGGTTTGAATATCCTTGTAAAGGAACATGGACCCTCATCCCTTTGGAGAGGCTGGGCTGGAAAATTTTTTGGATATGGTGTTCAAGGTGGCTGTAGGTTTGGGCTTTATGAATATTTCAAAAAGATGTATTCTGATGTGCTGGTAGGATATAATAAAAGTTTAATCTTCTTCATCAGTAGTGCATCTGCTCAAGTAATAGCAGATGTTGCCCTTTGTCCTTTTGAAGCAGTCAAAGTTCGTGTTCAAACACAACCCATGTTTGCGAAGGGCTTGATTGATGGTTTTCCAAGGCTCTTTGCCTCTGAGGGCTTATCCGGGTAAGCATCGTAAAACTAATCTAATTATTTGGTTCAAATGCCTTTTGTTCATTATGAAGGCTAGTTTGTATATGGATCCAGATATGTTTCCTATATCATTCTATTTTTCTTCTATTTCTATTAGAACATCATTCCCTCTTTCTTTTATACTGCAGCTTTTACAGGGGACTTTTACCACTGTGGGGCCGGAATCTTCCATGTAATTTTCCTTTTACCTTGTTTCATGTCTCTTTTCTCCTGGCCGGTTGTTGGAAATTATCGTAGTAAATGATGAAATGAATCACTGATTACAGTCCTTTCATATATACTGTATTTCAGTGTATATTATTTGTTTCAATGTCATCTTAAGTTTAATTGATTTTGAAAAAAATAAATAAGAAGACGGCATTTATAGGTCACCAAGAGGAGCTACCGTGCTAGCAGCATATAAAATATTTTATTTTTTCTTCTTCTGTTATAATTGTTTTCAAATGTTCTAAGTTTTATGTTGCCTACAATACTAGCTTTAAGATCTCTAAACAATTATTATTTGCATATAAATGTAATGTAATTTTGCTATGGCAGCCTTTCTTTTTCTTAAAGGAAAATATGAAGCATTTGGGTGTGCACATACCTTGAGCTAACATATAACTACCATAAGAATATAATGTTGCCTTGTGGCTGGAGAAGTAGTGGTATTACAAATTCAGATATGCTTAAGATTTCAAGATTTGTGTGTATATGTTTTTCTGAATATAATATTGCTGTTCACTTCTCCCACAGTTATTTTCATTGGATCATCTAATTTCTTTTGCTTGTTGTAGATAATTTCAGATATTAACTCCCATAAAACATTTATGCATGCAGTTTCTATCCTTATGTTCTCATCATTTGAGCACACTGTAGACATATTATACCATAATGTTATCCAAAAGAAAAGGGCGGACTGTTCTAGAGCTCAGCAACTTGGGGTAACTTGTATAGCTGGTTATACATCTGGGGCTATCGGCACCATTGTTTCAAACCCTGCAGATAATATTGTTGCTTCTCTTTACAATAAGAAGGCTGGCAATGTCTTGCAGGTAACATCCAATCACCAAGCTTAGCTTGGTTTGTTATGTACATATGTTTTCATAATCTACTTTATACATCAATTATCTTAGCTATATAATACTAAAATCCAAGTGCATAGATCATCTCATATGGCCACCATGCACACATGCAGGCTGTGAAGAGCATAGGATTTACAAATTTGTTTACAAGAAGTCTTCCTGTACGCTTCACGCTGGTAGGACCCGTTATAACAATGCAGTGGTTCTTCTATGACACCATTAAGGTGTTAACTGGATTGTAAGTATCTAGAATTTAGTGGAATTTGTGAAAGCAAATGTTTCTGTTCTCCCAGTTCATATGATGCCAGCAAATAGCAGAGGCAATCTTTCTGCATTAATTGTTTAATTTGATGAGACAATATTGACTATTTTTGCATGGATTTGATTAATATTTAGCAACAGATTTTTTTGCTAGCTATAGCTAGCTATGTAGTTTAACATTTTTATTTGCCACCTTTAGCCACATTAGAGAAAATTGTGGGCTACCCGAGCAACATGTTATGAGTTTGAGCAATATTAAATTATTTCGACTCTTCTACTGCATATTACATTCTTATGAAAGCTACAGGACTTAGGTACATGGACAGATGTAAGCTAATCACCAAAAACTTTTTTTTTTTGGGGTTGCAGGACCTTACACCTGTTTTTTAAAAAAAAATAAAAAGAAAAACATAACCTGATAGGTTTTATAACCATAATCCATAGCCAAATCTTACACCATTGGAATACCTGGAATTAAAGTTTGTAGAAGGGAAGGAGTCTCTGGAGAGAGAATTCAAGATTAGCAATGCTTGCCATGAAATCAAGAAGAAGACAAAAGGGGGAACTTTTGAAAACAGAATTAAAGTTGAAAATTTTTTAGAGGTCCCCAGTTGGACTTTTTAATTATTAAAAGTTCTTTATACTAAAATAATAATTGTATTGCTACTTGCTACTAATTTTGTCATCTCAGATATGCTAGCTCATAACTCTGTTTAGGCCTCATTTTATCCAGTTGCAAACTTAGTTATTGTTCCAACTCTCTTGAAAATTCTAGACTTGTCTGCCCAAGACCAGCCTGCAGTTTTCTGCACTGCGTACATGCTAAGCTACCCTTATCTTGGTATGTGGAACAACGCACTAGGACTGTAGACAAGTGGCCTCCGTTTTATTCCCTCATTACTACTTGGCACTGCAGTAGGGCTACAGATTCGCTAACTTACCATGCTTGCAACAAAACAATTCTCATACGTAAACCATTGGGGGAGTTTTCTTTTTCTTTCTTTCTTTCTTTATTTTTTTTTAGAAATTAAGAGGGCTAACCCCACCTGCTACCCTATACCCACCCCAACTCATTTAAAGCCAATGTCAACTAGAATCGAACCCTGCTCCCTTGCTCTAGCGGCAAGGTATGATACCATCTGAGCAAGTGCTCGGTGGTGGTTGGAGTTTTCTGCTGAGAAAAGTAGTTGATCCTGTTTCATTAGTTTGCTCGTGTTAGTTATGCATGGAGGTTGGAATCCATCCACAAGAACTTATTATGCTAATTGTAAGTTTGACGTCAACGTGTGTTCAAAGTCAAGAACTTCCATTGCTGTCCACGTTTCTTTTGTTGCTTTTTTTATAATATATATCGGTTACTTTTTATGTTGAGAAATCTTTAAAAATGCATTGATTCTATGACACTATTAGTGTTAACAGGATTATAAGTATCTAAGTATCCGCAATCTTGTAGATTTTATGAAAGGAAATATTTCTGTTCTTAAATGCATCACTTGATGGTAAATTGCAAAGGCACAATTTCTGCATCAACAGTTAAGTTCCATGATATACAATTGCATTATTGGGTGTCTTTGATTAATGATCAGCATTTTTTCCTTTTTTTCCTAATTGTAGCTAATTAAGCCGTTTAACATTTTTATTTTCCACCTGCAGTTGAAAATTGTAGGATACTGAAAAACATTTCACTAGTTTGAGCAATGTTACACTATTGCAGCTGTTTCTACTGCATGTTGTATTCTAATCACCCAAAATAATTATCCCATTGCAGTGGCTTAATTCATGTTTTTTAGAAATGACCTTCTGATAGAATTTTTATGTAAAACACAATCGTAACTGAATCTTACACTGTTGAAATTCCTGGTGAACTTCTACTCTATCCTCTATTTTCATGTTTCCTTTTTTCTTTAACAATTTTAAGGGCCATGATGCCGACATGACTATTCCTCTCATATTGGACGACATGATATCATCAGTAAACACCTTATATATTAAATATTTATAATTACCTTAAAGTTATCAAAATCCTTTCTTCTGTGAGAGAAATTGTCAAAATTGTGAATCTCTAGACGACATTCGTGAAGTTAACTCACAACTACATAGCTGAAATGTGTTCACAGCTTGGGCAGGAAATTTCATAGAGTTCTTGCAACCAATATTGTTTTTGGAAGGCTGCAAGACAAACTTCTTCTTGGACGAGGGCTATTGATGGATGATATACCCACCCACACAGACAATTTTTTAAACGGATTGTTTTTCATTTAGAACCAGAAGACATAGTGATCTTTGCTGGACTACCACCTGTTTAGTGGCAAGGATAACAAAGCCTGTTTCCGCCCATGAAGTTGTGTTTTCACTATGGATTTATACGATCATCAGCAAACCTTTTCTTTTGCCTGTAGACATTAAAAAAGACTCCAAAGTCATGCCTAATTACTTTATTAATTTCAGAAAAGCGGTTATTTTTAGCATGTCATATTTGCTTGGTGATTTGCTAAAAGAGAGATAACATGTCTGCATGGAAATATTTCAGGCCAACAAGTGGAGGTCTTGCCAGTGATTTGGATGAAATCAATAGCTGAAGTTGATGTCCTGACCCCAAAGAATTATGATAGATCGTTTTTCAAAATCGGATATGAGGGGCTTACAACCTTTTTCCTTCCATTGCTATTGAATCAAGAAGCAACCTATTTTTTCATCAGGGGTATGTTGGGCAACCACCCTGTGATGCTTCAGATTAATTGTTGGATATTCTGCTACAAGTCTGCCTAAACTGACCTGCTCACCATGAAAAATATTTTTTGGGGGGCACATCTGCCCCTTTGCATTTTGAACAGGTGTTGCTTGTCAGCAACTCTTACCTCAGCTACTTATCACAGATTCTGGTATACAAGTATACAACACTTGTTTACAGTGGTTTATATGATGTATGTACATGATCATTTGATTTTTTTTTAATAAATATTGAATGTATGTGCTTATTTTGTTAGGAAGTTAAACACATCAATATGTAGCATATATGTTATTCAACACTATTTTCAGAATATTAGCCTGGTTTTGTTTTGGCTTGGAGCTGCAATTGATGTAGAAATTAACAGAATTGTAGTTTGTTTGGTGTAACTCAAAGGTTATGATAGAGAGAAATATGTCCTCTTAGATCTTTCTTAATGAAGAGATGGAGAGAGGGAGGTTGTGATCAAAAAGGGCTTTCAAGATGTGACATTATTGTACCATTACTCTTATCATGGATTACAATTTTGGCAGTGGCAACTGTTATAAAGTGTTGAGGATAGAAAAAAAAATGAAATGAGTATTTTAAGTTAAACTGATTGATGGAGAAAGTGAGATTGGTTAGGAATGAATAATGAATATCCTAAAGAGACATCAGAGAGCTGGACTTTGTGTCAGAAGGATCCTTAGAAGACATCAGATATCTAAGAAAAAACTTCAAGTTATAAAGTGAATATAATTATTGTCTGTTGGACCAAATTCAAAGCTTAATAATTAGTTGTGCTAGTTCTTTCTTTAGAAGCCAAGGCGGTTGCCGGTTTGAACTTTGAAATATGTAATTCCTACTAATAAAATATACTCCTACAGCAAAATTTGGGAGGGGACTCAGGCCCACGAGAATAGGGCGTTTGTTCAACTCTATTTGTTCTTTCTTTATTATTATTATTATTATTATTATTATTATTATTATTATTATTATGCGTGTAGTCGTGTGTGTGAGCTTGTGCCTTTACTCTTCTTCCACCAAGCACAGGCGCGCATCCTGCTTGAATCGGCCTAATTCTGATATTATCCCCACCAACCAGTCCTTTCGAACCTACTCGTTAGGTGTTGACAGTGTTTTCCAATGGCCGTGCGCGTGCCAGCTTTGGGGATTGGCTTAAGCAAGATCCAAATCCAAACCCAATAATCAAGTTGGATGTTGAACTAGATCTAGGTTTCCTTCACTGGATTCAATGGCTCCGCAATATATTTTTAAAATAATCTTATCATTATTATTATTATTATTTTGCCATAACATTTAAATCTCTAACTTGAGTATGGCTTCCAATAGAGAGCAACTCTACTACGTTGGATTTCTCCTGGCAAACAATAACACACAACTCTCTTTGAGAAAAAGTACACAGCATCAAGTTGAGACGTTGGTCGTCTCCTGTTATTGATCAGAAACCTTCACATCAGGATTTCGCGTCGGCTTGAGCCACATATCTGCCATTACTCGCGACGATATGCTCCAGACCACATCCTGCCCACCCTTCGCCCGCACTGGCTTGCTCTTCCTTCCCGCCTTCCCCAACCCATAGGCCACAAGCCACTGCATTGCAGTCAGCCTCTGCTTCTCTCCATCCCAAATGCTCCGCCGCCCTCCCGACTTGAGTTTCAGACCTCCGACGTGCAAGCTCGCCACCTTGAACCTCCCCTCCTCATCTCCAGCATCTTCCACCCGCGCCGCTTGGATTATAGCGATCGCTGGGGCTCCCACCATCTCGTATCGCCGCAGTGGATCCCTCAGCTGGATAACCACCAAGAGCGTAACCATGGTTTCTCCACTGCAGGCTTTCGCCCAGTCTTCAGGTGGCATGGCAGAGTCCAAGGGGTTCTTGCTGTCTACTTGGCCAACCAGAGGCGACACATCAAAGGGAGGTTCTTCGTCGGCCATTCCCGCCTGGATTTTGAGAGCTTCCACTGCCATTGCCTCGATCTTCTGCAGTGAGAAGGCCAGAATCTCCTCCATTGCGACTGGTTCCTCTCCCACATTCCAAATCCCTGTCGAAATCCTCTCTTTTCTGCCTTGGCTCATCGCCGTGGCCATCGTTTTCAGGACCGCAACTGATCTGGCTGCACTGGAGCTTGCTCCTTCTTTGTTCCTTCCGCTTATGATCGCCGATGCTATCCCCTCAAATGCTACTTGCTCGGCGGTCTTGCCCATCAGTTCATCCATAGCTAGGAGTGAGTGCAGCTTGGAACCCAGTCCTTCCGACCCCAGTGCTGCCAGTCTCTGAAACACCTCGAAGCCACTTCCCAGCTTCTGCCCCCCAAGAAAGAATGGTTTCGAGATCTGCATTGCGAGTTTTGGACTTTCTTTTCTCTGTACTTCTACATCGAATGGATTCATGGCGGCCAAGTATCCTCCATCCCTTGTCTGAACCATGGAGCCCAATCCCTTCCCAAGATCCGAGAGATAAGCACTAGTTTCACCTTCTCTACTTTCTTCTGGTACCGACTTCATCAGAGAGGCACGGTTCGGCATGCCCGTCTCATCCTCCAGCTCAAGCATTTGAAGGAATCCTCTCGTCACCGTCTCTTCCTCGGCGTCCAACCGGTGCAATTCATCCTCTTCTGCTGTCTTTGTAGGATCAAATCCATCCCCGGTCATCATCGACTCGAGGGCCTTGATCTGCTGGGCGATGGCATCAAGTTCTGTCAACCGAGTCAGGTGGGCAGTGTCATGCACCACCTCTTTCACAACCTCACTTGAAACCGATGTTCCATCTGCCGCGTCTTCGGTCTCTGCTAGCACTTGTTCCTCTTTTTCTTCTCGGATCTCGACTCCCTTCTCGATGACTTCGAACTCTGGAATGTCTTCTAGATCGTCCTTCAACTCCGGTTCGGGCTTCCGGTTCGACGGAGAGGTTGAGGGAGGAGGGCCTGGCTCGTCGAGACTGAAGTCATCTATCCCCTTCAAATCGATTGCCCGCTTCTCCTTGCTTGGTGTGGAAGAAGATTCTAATCTTGTAATCCTCGGGCTAGAAACGCTGAAAGAAAACTTGGATTGCTTCCGAGCGAAAGAGGGAGAGGAATCCTTCCCCTTATGGCTTGACTTCCCCACCTCAGCTTGGTTGTAGATCCCAACACCACCATCCTCCATGATCTGGAACCCCAATTTGAGCACCAGCTCACCTCCCTTCGCCTTGCGGGAGAGTGGGAAGGTCGTGTCCCACTGCCGGATTCGAGCCCCCTCGAGGCTCTTCTCCACGGACTCCTTGACCAGCAGGCTCAGGTCCACGGTGTTCGTTCCAAAATCAAGCTCAGGAGCATCGACGGCCACGGCCGAGATGAGGAACGGCCGGGGCTCGAACTTGAGCGGCTTCCCCGTGCCGGAGCCGCCGCTGCAGTAGACATGGCATCGGATGAAGAGCAACTCCTCAAAGTCGGCGGACCCCTGCAGGACCCGCGAAGGCATGGTCTGCACGACGCCGTCCTTCGTCTCCTTTTTGCGGACGGCGACCGAGAGGCGAAGGCCGTTCATGGAGTCCGGAAGGCCCTGCACGGCAACAACCTCCACAGAGAAGAGGCAACCAAGGCGGTGCATCCCGATGTGGGACAGAGCGCGCATCGGCTTCCAGTTCCATATCCCCTTCTTCTCCTTGACCGTGGCTCCCGTCGCCGCAGCCGGGTTCTGGTTCGCGGACGGAGGGCCGCGGCGGGTGTCTTCGGCCCCGTAGTCGTCTGGTTCGTGGTGGGATTTGGGACGGGAGCGCCAGGGAGACATGGACATGCGGCGGGAGCGGTGAGGGTGGCCGGGCTGCTTGATCTCGGCGCCGGGGCCGGCATCAGAGGTTGGATCGGCGGAGCGGGGGAGGGCGAGGGAGGCGGTGCGTCGGGCGGTGTGGGCTTGGTAGAGGGAGTGGCTGAGGGCGTCGAGCTCCTGGAGGAGCTGGCTGTTGGAGTTCCGGCGCTCCGAGTGGTCTGCCATGGGAGGAGATGGGAGGAGTGCTTGTTGCGGTGGTGAATGGTGGTGCTGAGAGGAGGATGGGGTTTTATGGCCCAGAAGTTGTCATGCATCGAGGCTAAGATTTTGGATTTGTTTGCGTTAACGTATGGAGGGTATTGGAGAGGGCTGGAATCAGAGTTTATCTGTTTGGAGGTCATTGGATGGGGACAGGGAAACAAAGGAGAGACGGGCATGGATTTAAGCTGGTTTTTTTTTTTTTTTTTTTTTTTTTCCCTGGCGCCCCTGGCGCCAAAGGGTGCTTGCTTCATTTTAACAGCCATTTGAAAAGTTAGCACGGTTTGGCCGATCCATTCCAGAAACCAATGAACCAGACTTATGAACGGTCCAAATCTTTAATTGAACCGGTGAGATAATTAATTCGATTAAAATCGAACGAACTGATTTTTTTTTTTTTTTTCTTTCTTTTTTTTGATCTAATGACTCAATTTGAAGTAGAAAATTCAGACAGATTTTTTTCATATCCTTTAAAATTATTTTTTTAAATAATACAATTGAAATATAAACATTAGCTTTTAAATTTTTTTTTTGGTTTTAGGCTTAAATCTCTTTTTTTCATCTTTCATCGCTCTAATTTGCCTATTAACTTTGCGGGTGTGAACTTTTATTTATTATAAATCAATATTATTATTTTTCAAAGAATAAATTTAATTTCAAGTATTAGTATAAATTTTATATCCTATCACAGCCTAAAAGACTTAATTTCAAATATGTAAATTTTAAAGTTACTAAATTACTTGAAATTTATAAACACACCATCATTATTTATCATTATAGATTATGTTTTAAATTTTAATTACATTTTGAGTATTCATGAGGCTCGACCATTCATCCATTGGTTGGGTCACTGAACCATTACCCCAGTCTCCCACTTAGATCAAGGTTCGGTTCAGTTCCAAATTTCTGATAAATATTCGGATCTGTCAAAAATAAATAGATAAATAAATAGCACCTGACGATGAGAGGCCTGGCTCCTGGAATTCCACGTGTCTGGCTGCGAGTCCCCAGGGGTAGAGTCCCCATTGATAATGATCTTAGCACAGGGACGACGTCAGTAGCCATCCACCAGATGGTTGTTTTATCCGATTTGATCAAAGCTTGGCCCAAGATTAATAGGCTATGGTGGTTGTCGTTCGTCCAAGTCTCACCAAATGAGGGGGTTTCAGGTTCTGCCGTAGAAATTATATGTTTCATAATCTTTTCCGACCTGGATGTATTGTGTGACTAGATTCTAAGAATCTGATGCAGCTGTGAGTAATGTTTCTGTTTTCCAAGCAATACAATCACCGCAGCCGAGCATAAATCAAGTTCCTTAACTTGTGAGAATGGAGGGTGCTCACAATTACACAGAGATGAGGAAAATGAATTATATGAGGTTTAACAAAGAGAAAATATCTCAACAAAAAAAGAGAGGAAGGAAGAGGGGAAAAAAAGAAAGATGTGGGAGAGATGAAAGCTAAGATTTAGATCCAAACATTCAACATTGCATGATTTAGTGAAGAGCTCTCAAAGATGGTAATAAATTTTTGAATATTTCTGGCCCATCTATCGGACACCACTATCACACGTCATGCAGAAATAACACTTTTTTTTTTTTTCATTCTTAAACCAAGAATTATACGCCTTCTCTTAGTTGAATAAAATTCTAGAGAAAAATCAGGAATTGATCAAAGAAGAGTTAAAAGGCAGGATGAAACAAAGGGTCAACCCACTTGGGCAATTAAGCACCAAAATATGCTGCATGGGTAAAAGTCAACAGGCAGAGACAATCTCTTAAAACTGTGACCACTCAGAAGATTGGAAATCATCAATCACAAATCCACAATATATTCAAAATCTGCGCTAGGATATATTTCCAAATCAGAATGTAAGCGAGGACTTTGGTTGAATGTTTGATCCAAAGAAATCCTTGGCAGAATTGTGTTCTAACAATCAAAGATAAGTTTAACATGTCAACTCCATGTTCTTTGTGCATCAGAGCTTTCCCATTTTCCAAACTTTGATAAATCATGATAAATAACTTTAAAAGTTTTGTTGTCATTTCTCTGCATTCAAATCCACAACCCTAGTACAAAATGGTGGAAAGAAGAAATGAGAGAAAAGTTTGTGACAGAATCTGTACATGGTTAAATATCAGTGAGCTCTGGTGCATCCCTCATGGTAAAGTTGAAAGTATTCCGCATGGTTCTTCTTCCAACTGGGCCAATTCCCATATTACCCTTTTGCATCATGGCAACAAATTCATCATAGTCAATACGTCCATCCTGAGACATGGGGAAAAAAAATTCATTAAAAAATAATTCTTACCAAACATAAAGCTTTTTTTTTTTGGGGGGGAGTAGATCATTCCTATATTTTGTTCCATACAGGTGAGCCTAAATTTTTTAATCTGAAATTTGGCACAAGAAGCAATAAAGAGAATGCACTGCGAGTTCCAAATAGAATGTAGTTAACAAATTTGTTGATACCGACAGCATTCTCCAAAAAAATTCAAGGGTGCAAACAGAATCTAAATATGAACAAATGATGGCCAATATGGTGCAAATAACAAAGAATTAAAAAATAATAATAATTTGCCACAGCTTCACATGACATTATGGTCAACAGTAAAAATGCAAGTCTATGAAACATGATTTTCTTTAGTGTACCAATATACTAATGACGAATATCAAGTTAACCTATTTTCCTTTTATTAGGTGACGCATGTTGACAGAAAGTACGCATTCTGCCAACATTAATCACAGATGTTCAGACTCCGTTGGTTCCTGGCCATGGTTATTATTGAAGAGACCATAACCTCGAAGATTTGATTTAATGTTTGAGAACTTGTAGATAATGGTTACTTACATTATCTTGATCAACTTCTCTGATAATGTCTTCAATGAGAACATCTGTCATGTTATGCTCTTTACAAGCTTGCTGAAGCTCATCAACCGTTATATAACCGCTTCCATCTTTGTCAAAATAGGAAAATGCTGCCACCAAATGTTCTTCACGTTCCAGTTTGTTAAGATGTACTGTTGCAGCAACAAATTCCCCATAGTCAATGGTACCACTGTTGTCCACATCAGCCTAATATGAATTTAAAAATGGGTCAGTCAAAATAAACGGATAAATCACATCCTTCTATCATGATCATCTCTCGATATACCAACAGAATATCTCAGAAGAATGGAATAAAAAATACTTATTATTAAGAACAAAAACAAAAACAAAAAGGAAAAAGATTGAGGTCTCGGGAATAAGGCATTGGCAACAATCTCACAGTGCCAAGTGGTGTAAAGGGAAAAGAATTAGCTGTCTCATCCACTTGTCTGGTTTCTTCACCAGAGTCAGTGCCCAAGAAAGCAGAAGAAATGTTCTAGCAATTACAAATAAGTATAATTTGAGGTGCAGTTCAAAAACCAATATGTTTCTCGAAGCACATATTTTCAGTTTCTTCCATTCATAGTCTGAAAAACAACAGTGAAAGCTACTGCCTACCATTCCAATTGAGCATCCAATTTAAGCTTCTCTAAAGTCTGACATAATCACAAAAGAGAGGATGGAAAATCGAAGAGTACAAAAATATTTGAGAACATAGAACATAATCTGTTTCCAGAACATGAGACAGAAGAAATCACAATTAGCAGGATTAGTGAAAGAAGGAAATCCTGCTATATGATGATGGTTACCATAATTGTGTTGACCACCAAACTCTCAATCATTTGCAAGAATCCCTGGGACTCGATTAATGTCTGATTAATAAGTGGGTCGACTAATCTAGAGCAAGAAAAGAGGGGCCATTTGTGCATAAATGTATATAAGAACACTAGATAATGATGTCAGATCACCAAATTTTTTCAGAAGTATAAATTGTGCATCAGAGCACTACATCATCACTGACATATAAATAAATTGTCGATTATAAAGTTTACTTTGAATATAGGATAAAAATACAAAAGTTACTCCTAGAATCAGGGTGCATAACAAGGAATCAAATGGCCGGTTTTCATCAAAGCACAACCGCCAACTTGATTTAAATTAAAAGTGCAAAATTGTTGAAACAATCATATTAAGGGTGAAATTATGCCATTTTTCCATGCAAGTAATGCATATTATTTGACATGTACACTTACACGTCTTACGCATTCAAGCCACTAGCATTGGGTGTTTAAATTCCAATTATCAATAATAAAGAGATGAACATCTCATTATAGCATAAAGAAATATAATCTCTTTCCGATGTGCATTCAGTTATTTAAATAAAATATCATGTTTAAAAGTAAAATAATTGGTATGGTTGCCTAAGAAATCTTAGTTTACAACTCAATCTCAAGTTTTTATACTTCATTCTTGCTTGCCTGGACATTCTCTTGTTTCCAGCAGAAAGATCTCTAATTGAGTGTGCAAAAATAGTGGTGTTTTATGATGAACAGAATCCATAAGTTACACATTAAGAACTGAAATAAATACTACTTTCCACCAACTTGGGAAACAAATGTGCATCGTCAACTGAAACAAATAATAGCTGCAAGACTGCAAAACAAGACCCCACATTCTCCCAGATAAACAATTGTCAGTTATCATCCAAGCAGATCATGTCCTACATCCTAAGAGGTGGCAGTCCATTACATAATCATATGGTTGATTTTTCATGAGCCTGCAAAATTCATACTTTATTAGCACTATTTTTTTCCCCTTTTTTTCAGGATGATGGTAATCTATAATACAATAAGTCAAAGTAGAGGTGTGATAAATTTTTCAAGGGGTCCTTTAAGAAAATTTTGGTTACATATCTGAAAAGTACCATAATGGGCTTCAACAAATAACTTCAGGACAAAGTTACATAAGTCTTGTTCTAAAACAACAAATTATGCCCTAGCACAAGAATACAATTTCAGCCCCTTGTATACTTTAAATTTTAGAGGGAAAAGAAACGAATGCATGGCCATCAGTTAATGCTAATTTAGTTAAGTTTATGATGACAAGAGTTAAAATAATGCCACCAATGGAGAATAATCTACAGAATAATAATGGTAACAAAAGTTCCCAGCTGGATAGCTAAAAGCAATGGATTTAGCAGCATCTTAGAACAAAAATAATGTGTCTGAGGGAAGGCAGCATGAAAATTACATGTCTTTTACCCCAAAATAATTGAATAAAAATCAGTTAAATGCATGCATGTTCAGACATCCACAATTAAAAGCCACCTAGTTCTGATTATCTTATTTGCTCACTTATGACAGGTTATACTAAAATAACGTACCCTAGTTGTTATGAATACTTCTTGCATTTTACAATTCCTCTAGAGTCTAAAGTAGTCCTGCCTGCTATCCCATGTGACCAAAATGAGCTAAACCAGTTATCTAAGGATATCCTAATTTATTTAGTTATTGCAATTACCTGCACAAGACTAGTCCTGCCTGCTATCCCATGTGACCAAAATGAGCTAAACCAGTTATATAAGGATATCCTAATTTATCTAGTTATTGCAATTACCTGTACGAGACTGTGAACCTCAAAAATGATAGCTTTTCACTATTTTAATAGATAAGAGATCCAAACTTTAAAGTAAGCACATAAGCTAAGACCACATCCTTTCATTCACTATGGTTGGCAAGATTCTAAAAACTTTTGTTACATTAGCAGCAATACATAGACAGTAGCAAAAGGCACTACAGAAGTACGTCGCCACATAATGTGCAACTATCATGTTCTACATTTAACATTATGTTTTCAATTTTTTCATTATTCTCATTGTTGTTTTCCTTTTTCTTCATCTTTTGTTTAATTCTTATCACTAATTGACACATAAGAAATTTTGTAGTTCCTTGAAAGTAGCTTACCGCATCCATGAGAGCACGAATCTCTGATTCTTTCAAATTAGAACCATATCTTTTCAGGCCTTCTTTAAGTTCATCAAATGTGATTGCACCACTGTTGTCTGTGTCCATTGCCTGAAACATTTCCCTTAGTCCAGCAATCTCCTCCTCTGAAAGGCTTTCAGCTATAACCTGATAGGATGCAGTATCATTATCAGAAAATTATAATGCATCATTATATTTTCACAGACATGCAAGGTAATAATTAGAAAGAATTTGCCTCTTTGCGGCTGCCTAAAGCAATAAACACATGATCTTAAGCATAGAACTGGAAGAACATGTAGTTTCCCTGATCAGTTACGGTTATGGACCGTGTCCTAGTAATATTCATCAACATAACATGTTAAAAAGAAAGAAGAAATATGCACAATGATTAATAGAGGATGCTTATTTAGCTGTATCATCCAGCATATATTAAGTCACTGCATCTGTTTCCAACAGAACAGATTATCAGGGCAGGAAGGAGATAAGAAATCACAATTATGATACATGATTAGATGAAAATAGTTATTATTTATAACAGAACAGTTGTTTGTTCACATATATAAAGAATAAAGAGATCAGGAGTTTCTTTTCTCCTTTTTGTGTGTGTGTGTGTGTGTGTTTGGAAAGGCAGTTTGTGCACTATTTATGGTGTACTTAAAAAAAGAGCTGCAGTGCTTTCAAGTTGGAAAAGAGATGTTCCAAGTTGGAGTAGATTTAACAGCTTAGCATGAGAAGCTTCAGCAGGAAAAACCAGAATTGATAATTTTATAATAGCATGAAACGTTGACTTATTATTTTGAAGATGAGTAAATTAACTTACTCTTAAAGCCATCTTCTTCAACTTATTCATCGCAGAGAATTGTTTAAGGCGAGAAAGAACTGCTGGATCCAGTGCTCGATCAGGGGCAACTCCATTTTCACATATCCAAGGATGACCTGATAATTAGAGCAAAACAGGATTGTACTGTCATGAAATAATATACTGATATTTCAGAAGTGGGCCAGCTGATGGCACTTCTAATTAAAGAACAGGGAAAGTCATTCATATAAATTAAAAAGTATAACCAGCTCAAAGAGAGCTAAACGGGAATCAGACTCGAACTATAAAACTTGGGTACCGAACTGTATTATATTTATATAAAGTTTATTGACTTTACTGACTTATACAAGCTCACAGACAAACAGTATATTGGACAGAAAAGGTGCATGGCTTCTATAAATCAGATGACCTACTCATTGCGACTGATTTATGTTCTCACAAGTCCAAATGTTATAATGTCTGAGTTGGAGCTAACATTACCATTGTCTCCTTATCTTTTGACTCGGATAAGCCTCAGATTAGTTCCATTTTTTTTATATCTCATCAATGAAACTTTCAGTGGCAGTGGATATAGCACTCGATGGGAATGAGAGGCAAAAGGATAAAAAAAGTCTAAGCTCAAATGCTTCAGATGAGGTTTTCTGGTTACAGTTTTCAGCAAATATTAGATAAGTTTTCTGGTTACAATTATCAGCAATATTAAGTTCATGTATATATGAGAAAACAGGTAAAAAAAGTCACATTATCAAAAAAAAATTCATTACTACAGAACAGTCAAGTCTTACCACCATGGATTCACACAAAGATGAACACACCAGAACCACACTTTCTAACGTGATTCTTCTAGGAGCTCAAGACTTATGGTGCAAATTTCTACAGCCTACACTCTCATTTCACATATTAACTAAAGGGCAGGAATGAATTTTAAGTGAAGAAACTGACATACATAGTACTTCATGGGCTGTCAAGCGTTCTGAAGGACGAGAGCAAAGCATTTTTCTGATGAGGTCCTTGCTACTGTCAGAGATCACGGGCCATGGTTCCGAGTCAAAATCAATGTGTCCCTTCAAAACAGCATCAAAGATCCCTTGCTGTGTTTCTGCAAGGACAGGCAAAATCAGCACTAGGAACTGCTACAATCACTATATTGCATCAGCAGGACAAATTGAAATCATACCAGCCCAGAAAGGTGGTACACCACTCAACAATATATAAAGGATGACACCAGCAGTCCAAACATCAGCTTCTGGCCCATAGTGCTTGCACAGTACCTCAGGAGCAACATAATATGGACTCCCCACCACATCTGTGAAAATCTGGCCTGAAGTCCGAGAAAAGCAAATAAATCAACAACAATGTATATAATTCAGACTTAGGTAGATGAAGTTCTGAAGCTCCTTCATCTATATTGGAGTCATGGATCCAATAGACAGGAAGAAAATGAAAGGACTTGCCCAGTATGAAAGTAGGTGCATGTATGTACAGATCAGCGAGATATTAGATGAATGGCATAGAAAAGCTTGCTTTGAAATAACAACTGATCCTTAGGATTTAGGAATTCTTTAAAAATAACTTTCTACTTTTGATACAATTTGCATTTGTATAAAGGTTTAAAAAAATGGAAACGATGGGCTAAGTACTGAAGATCAGATAGTTCCAATACATATCTCATTCCCATCAGCTCCATTATATCAAGAGATCTGTTTCATTATCCAGGCATTCGTTCAAAGCACAGAATTATGAGAAATATTGGCTGTTTCTATCCACAGTGGACAATTTGGTCAGAATATTTGATGTGTCTCAACAAGTTACAGAGGACAAATGATGCAATAGCAGAATTAAGGGTAGTAATAGCAGCTACTGTTCTAAGGCTTTAAACAGAAATACTCTTTACTATGAAAAAAATGGTTATAGCGCCACCAATCATTTCATAGAAACAGAAGAATTATCCACATCAGACAACAGAAAAGAGCAACAAGAGGGCTACAGGCTTGTTAGCAGTTTCTTCATCAATACACATCAGTGCCCCATATGGCAATTAATCCTCCAATTCTTCCAATAATTTTACCTCATTCTAGATATAATTTGCTTCAATAAAGCAAAAACCATGAATAACAAAAAAAAGGCCAAAAATTAGCTAGTTTAAATGGAATGCACAGTAAATTAGCTGCAGCCATTTTCAATTAATATAGAAGACAATACTAATGTATGATAATATTAAGGCATGCTAAACTCATCAAACCTGACATAAGAAAAATGGAATTTTAACAAGCTTACCGGGCTTGAAGAAGACGGAGAGCCCGAAATCAATAGCCTTAAGGGACGAATCATCATCCTTATTTGCCAGCAGGAAATTCTCCGGCTTGAGATCCCGGTGCATGACACCGAGCGAGTGGCACGCCTCCACGACCCCGACGATGATTCTTGTCAGCTCCGCCGCCTTGCGCTCGCTGTAGTGACCCCTCTGGATGATTCGATCGAATAGCTCCCCTCCCTCGCATAATTCCATCACGATGTGGACGTAGAGAGGGTCTTCATACGCCCCCTTGATCGTGACGACATTCTTGTGGCCGGAGAGGTGGTGCATGATCTGGATCTCCCGCCGCACATCCTCGACATCCTCCTTCGATATCAGCTTCCTCTTCGAGATCGACTTGCAGGCGTAATCGATGCCGGTGGCGATCTCGGTGCAGAGATAGGTGGTCCCGAACTGGCCCTGCCCCAGCTTCCGGCCGAGAGTGTAGAGGTCCCGGAGGTTGGGTGTCTTGTGGCCGAGGACGGAGTTGGACTGGGAGTCGGCGCCTCGCCGCATGGTGGTGGCCGGCTTGGGGGGGTCGTCGGGGATCAGATGGGAGGCGGGGCCGTCGGCAGAGCCGGAGGCGTCGGAGGAGGAGCCGCGGCGGTGGTATTGCTGGTTGCGGCTCCGCTTAGATACTGACCGTTCCGCGGGCTCCTCGTAGCCGTGGAAATACTTGCTCGCGAAAGATCCCCGGCATGTGTTGCCCATGAAACGACAACGAAATCCCTCAACACATCGATCGATCGATCGATGAAAACAACCAATTCAGAAGCTTTCTGGATGGAAATATCGCCGTTTTGGAGCTCAAAAGCATCAAGTTTTGTAGAAAAGATCGGATTTTGGCATCGAAATACTCAAAATTTAGGATTGTTAGTGAGAAAGAAGAGAGAAGAAAAGAGGAGAGGTTGGATTTGGTTTGGGCGAGAGCAACTTGGGAAAAGGAAGTCCGCTAGGCGTTCCAGGGAAATAAAGAAGTGGAAAAAGTCTGCTTTTTTTTATATGTATTTCTTTTCTTCCTTCTTTCTTTCTTTTCCTCTTTTTTTTTTTTTTTTTTCCGTAAAGATTTGAAGGTGGGGAGGAAAGGGAGGAGTAGGGCTGACTTTTCGTTGACCGGGTTCCAACATATAATGACGTCAAAATCGGTTTTTTTAGTTGGAGGACAGGAAAAGAATTGATAGGTACACCCTTGAGATCATGTGTCTCATCGTGTTGTTGACAAAGACTTATTCTAATTTGAAGGTCAAAGTATATGGGAGGGTGAAAATAACAGAACCAAAAAAAAAAAAAAAAAACTGTTGAATTTTGGGAAACAATCTATGTTGAGTAATGGCACGTGTACGGATGTCATCCCCTCAAATCATGGCTTAATTGCCTCTAATCAAGCTGGATAAAGTTTACAGTAAAATATTCGCGATATCCACAAAGTTGTCGGAATGGATTGGCTTAGATTTTAATTTTAACCACTGCCAAATTAAGCCACTTGCAGCTAATAAATAATAAAGATAGAACAGTCCGTATATAGCATTCAACAATCAAACACTAACGCAAGATTTGTTTGGTGACGTGGCGGCAAGAGCACCGCTCTGTTTATCGTATGGTCTCTTTAAAATTAATATTTCGCACGATTTGTTGGAGATCAAACTGCCGGGTTTACTCTTGATGGTTTAAAGAAAGACCATGTTGAACGATTTTTGAAATTTTTTAAAACAGACTAAGCGTTAGAGGGTTTAAAAAAAAAAAAAAAAAACTAAGAGAGTTATCCTAAATGATTCAAACTCATGTGGCCTAATTAAAATCATATAGCTCAAAAACTTAATTAAAAATTAATGAATAATAAATAGATTTAAAATTTTAAACATATAATATATTTTTTTCATCTAATATAAAATTAAATTTAGGGTATCACAAGCATAGTTTACTTAAAAGCCGAATCAAGTTACTCATTGCAACCGTCACTAATTTTTTTAGTATTGGAATGGTAATATGATAATTTTAAAAGTTATCATTCTTGCTTCTCCTCCTTTTATTTTTAAAAGCAGTAACACATTTTTTATTTTTTATTTTTAAAAATAAATTTCATTATTTTTAAAAAAAGTTAAAGTGAGATTTTTTTTTTGACTTCTATTTTTTTAAAAAAATAACTTTTTTGAAAAAAAATAATGTATTATAAAAATAAATTTTTAAAATTATATTCTACAATAAAAAATTATATAAAAATAAAAAGTAACATAATTATCAAATATGTTTCAAAAATGTAAAAAAAAAAAATATCTATTTCTATTTTTTCAAAATGAAAAATGCTAATGATGCTAAACCTAGCTTAATTTAGTGTTTCTTAGTTAATTTTTTTTGGATTGACAGCCATACAATCTGTAACTCCAAAACCAATGACAAAACTCCATAGAAATTTTCTCCATAGATATTTGAGTTGCTAAATCATTTATATTTCTAAAGAATCATGTTAGATAATACCAACGATAATAATATTCATATTTGATATCTACACATATCACACTATTCACCAGTTTGCAAACAACGCCATGATTTCTTCCAATTAACGTCCAAGCCAAGACCCACATTGACTGGGGTCATAACATAATATTACCAGAGAAAATAAGATGACAAATTTTTCTTCCCCCAATTTCTTATATTCGATTAAAAAAAGAGAAGAAAAAAATATAAATGAGACTTACACACATTTTTTTTTTTTTTCTTTTACTAACAAATAAATATCATATATAAGATGAGGCATTTAATTTTTGATTTTTTTTTTTTTTTCTCTCAACTGTTTTAAAGAAATATTTTTGAGAAAGTACCACGCTTGTCGCCAAGAAAACTTAATGGCGAAGTATCTCGGAAAGGGACCCTTCGTCTAGGTTCCAACCATTGAAGCAAACGATTTCTTCAAGTCGGTTTCAGACCATAACCAATTGCCAAGAGGAGAAGCAAAGGCAAGAGCACCTCATTTTTATATCATATAGCAAACTCAAAATCAACGCAGAGAGCATCAACCCTCAGCATCCAGACATCCGCCGTGCCGCTCAAGAGAGACTTCAATCGCCTGTGGGTCAGCATCCTCCAGCTTGGCTGACAACTTGTCCAACTCTCTGCAGCTATTTCCAGCTGACAAGAACGCCTGCCATCGTTGAATCTAACATCCCTCAGCAAGATGGTAGCGTAGTTTTTTTTTTTTGGCACCTTTGGTGGCTTCCAGACCCAGAGCACGCAGTGCTGTTTCTTGGTTAATTATTTTCTAGCTTTACAAGTGTGTTTGGGATTTGAAATATATTGACATTGATCCATGGTTCCAACCATCATGAATTATATTGTTCGCGTCCTAAATATTTGATGTAAATTTCCTTGAAGAATAGGTGTCTTGCTCTGATAAGACAACACTATCATGGATCCAGCAAGATGTTGCACATGATGCCCACAAGATAACAAATGAGAGGTCTCAAGGTCCCAATCCATGCTGCGCAAAGAAAAGATTCCATGTTGAAGTACGAGCATTCATGAAAATTACTGCTGTTACGTAACTTTCAATGTAGACAGGTTTTTTCAGCAATATCTTTTTGATTGTGCATTTGAAAGCAACACTACAATGAAAAATGGGTATTTTTGTCTCCAGACGAGCAATAAAAGCTGAAATTTCATTAATCTACGGTTTCAGACTTTTGTTGATGGCAAGACAGTAAGATGACCATCTGATTAGTGTAACTATGCCATGTATAACAAAGAAAGGTTAGTCAAAAAATATTATTTGAGCTCATCTAATAAATTCTGAAATCCATACCATCAATGTAGCATATAAAACACATCAAATTAGTTTAAGTCTGCAAAATCAGTATCAACATCTATACCGATGCATTACCAGTTATACATCTGTATTATACTAAAATCGGGTATTCATTCTTCTCTCATTCTTAATAACTATATTATAATTTAGTATTGGATGGTATATATAGGTTGGTTCAATTCAATTCAAATTAATTTGATTCGTACCAAATTGAATTTAGAATCATATTGGTACCTTATCAATAAGATACGTATGCTGTATTAAGATTGGATGTGCATTTTTCTCTTACTTTAAGTATAATACAATTTGGTATTCGATGATGTAGAGTAATACCAAATGGTAGAGGATGGTTCAGCTCAGTTTGAATCGATTTTACTTGCATCAAATCAAAATTCAGTATTAATGTGGTATGGTTGTTACAAATCCACAGATCTTAATAATATTAGTGCTAAGCATGTGTAATTCTTCTAATAAAGATAAGAGGATGGAGCATATTAGAAAATTACAATAATTCCATCAATAAAGAAAATGTATTATTATGAAGGCACATTGCATGCATCACACTTTTAAGAGGTAGGAGTACTATATAGAGTCATAAACTCCCTTTAAATTATGAAACGTTTGGATTATCTTCTTATCATAAGAATGCTCTATTTATGTAGATTTATGAGTTTTTCTTGTTCCTCTCTTGAAAACCTAACCAAGTCTCTAGAGAGAGATTAACGAAGAGAGTGCACTTAAGGAGGTGAGTCTGACAGCTCCAAGCCTAAGCCCTCACTCTCAAAGACACATGGTCTTGCACACAAACTTCTAGCCATGTTACGAAATGTGTATTAGAGAAATCGACACTGAAAAAATCTTGAATTGAACTGCTAGGAATTAACTCTAACCATGTGGTCTTCTTTATGTATTGTGATCGATGCAAGTAACATGAGATGGTCTAACAATCTCTATTGGCAATATTTCTAGGATGACCTTAGCTACATTTGGATGCACTTCATCACCTTCAAGATGCGTTATCTAATGATAACGAGGAAGGTTTTCTCTCTCGATCAATAATAATCTTCTTCTTGAGCCTAAGAAGTTGAGCAAATTAAGCAAGGGCAAATGATGGAGAGTCAATTGCGATGGCATGAGCTTAAAAAATGAATATTTAAAGTGGCTTCGGTATGGAGCATTTTAACCTTAATTTGTTGAGGGATGTATGAAGGAGGTAAGGCATAAGGTAATGAAGATGAAAATGGTGAGAAAGGATGATAAAAAAAAAAAAATGGATTAGAAAGAGATTGTAACACCTCGAACCCATCTGCTAGTGCAATTAGCTTCGTTAGCAGGTTAAAATCACGTAGAGCAAAAATTTAAGTGGAAGTTAATAAGTAGCAAGTAAACTTGAGCTATAAGCATAGATCAGTGCTTGCAAAGATGGCTTCATCATCATTTTCTTGTGCCCATCAACTTCTTCATACTCGAATTGGCTCTGATATCATTTGTAATGCCCAAAATTTATTTACTAGCTCAATTAACTTCGTTAGCGGATTAAAACCATATGATTTAAAAACTCGAGTGAAAGTTAATGAGTAGTAAGTAAATTTAAGTTATAAGCACATAATACTTTTTTTTTTTATTCAATATGAAACTATTTTTAAGGTATTATAAAGATGTCATGAGATAAATTTATATAAATATTTTTCAACATCAACTGCAGCCTCAAGTAGGCCCAAAAATTTAAAGAGAAGCACGGATGGCAAGGAGATACCATGGTGCCAAGAATGGGTAGAGGTATGTTCCACCTGTTGGAATGAAAGAAATTATCAGTTCAAAAACTGATCCAATAGTTGTCATGCTCGAAGTCTCATGATCTCGTAGAGCGAGCAACTGAGAAGGCCACTGTACCATGCCGTGCATCAATGGACAAATCCCTTTAAAGGTCCATGTTGCGCTCGATATGTTCCTAGCATCCAGAGTACATGTGGATAATTTCTTGAGTTAACTTTGATTCTATAACTGCAAGAACCCATGTAGACGTTATTCTTTTTTTCACCATGGAGTGGTACGTTTAAAAAAAAGAGATGTAATCGCGAGTTGGTTTCGCTGAACATTGCACATGGTGAACTTCCAGCTCTAGTATACTATACATACCAGGATGCAGAAGGTACCTGATGGCTGTTGGAGGTATAATAAAATAAAAATAAAAAAAAAGTGATAATATATTTTGGATTCCCAAACTTTTACTCAAAATTCATTTTGATCCTCAACCTTTCTATTGTTATAATTTAGTTTCCTTATTTTAAGAATATTACATTCTTAACATTTTATTACATGCGATCAATTAAAATTAACAGAATAATTAATGTGTCATCTTATCAATTAGTTCATGTGTTTGCATCAAATTAACATGCCGATTATTCCATCAATTTTAATTGATCATGTATAAAAAGATGTCTGAAATATAATATTCTTAAAACATGAGAAACTAAACTGTAATAACTGAAAGATTGAGGACTACAAAAATTTTAAATTAATTCTTGAGCACTAAAAGCATATTTTTGTTATATATATATATATATATATAAAAGATAGACTTGTCTACATTTGAATATAGCCAAACTTAGATTTGATCACCTTTCTCATCTTGAGAGCCACTCTACCTTTTCTAACTTTTTTTTTTTGTCTTTAAGATTCATGAATTATATGAATTTAAAAATAAAAAAATGATTCGAATGTAGCTAAGTTTAGTATCCAGTAATCTTTCACATCCTTGAATCCATACGCATTATGGAGGCATCTTACTTTTTTTCCTTTTTTTTTTTTTATCTTTAGAATTTTGTATGGATTTAAGAATAGAAAAGATAATTAAAATTAAGCTTGTCTACGTTTGAATGTAATCAAGTTTATTATATATATATATATATATATATAATGCTCATGAGATTTCTTTTATGAGAGGATAAAAAAAAAAGCGTTGCATTTTTTTTTTTTTTGGTCCAGCGCCCAGGCGTTACGGTATAGCGCGGTAACACGGATGGGTACGTTAACGTTGGGTGCCATGCTAATTGGTGGGTCCTATGTTCCAAGTTTTGGACAAGCCTTTGTCCAGACCCCACTTGATCGAGAGGTATGGGCCTGGTTCGCCGACCAGATGGAGACTGCCGCTGGGCCGGACATGCTTCAAACTTTACCCTGCTACTGGGTCGACGACGGCTCTGGGCAATTCAGCATAGCAGTCCATTTCACACTTTTGAAAGCCAATCTTTCATCAACCAGTTTTCTTTTTCATAAGGATTCCCAAAGACAAGTTCACACGATCTGTACCTTTGCGATGTAACTTTCTTCTGAGTCCAACTCCAAACAATGTTGCGTTTGGATCTCTGCTCAAACTCCTCTGTGGGTGGCTTCCAAAATCCAAGAAAAGGTCCGGTTTATCAATCCTTCTTTTTTAGATATAAAAAATCGATAAATAATAGAGTTCACAGTATTTCAATCCATTTTTTTCTCTCTTAAATATTAAATTAAATTTCTAATCTAACTTAGGTAATCCAAACAAAGCCTAAGTTTTTAAAATTATTCCTGCTAAAGTATTTTGCATTTATAATAGTGTGTGCGCGCCCTCAAATGAATAGGATTATTATTAATTGTATTTTAAATATTATATGTATAAACCTGTGTTTTATTTCAAATTACATTTCAACTTCCAACTTTTCTATACCGTTTATGTTCGTATATTTTTTTTTCGTATCTTGACTCATAATTTAAGTGGCTGGAGTCATTTTACAGTTGGATCAATGAATTCTAGGGAAATTGGGTTGAGTTCAGTTGCCTCTGAGCTCGGAGCCAACTCAATTTAACATGAACTAGCCTAGTACTTATTTCTAGTCATCTTGCACATTGGTCAAAATTTTTGATTCAAGTCTTGTTGCAAAATTAGTGAACTACTTATTTGATTATTAATTGACTTAAGTAGAAATGTACCTTGGTTTTAGCTGGATCCAACTCAGGCTTTTCATTTAAAAGAATGGATTTGGCATGTGGGCTTCTAGTCTTAATCTCTTGATATTTGCTTAGATCTTAAGATCAAGTAAACTTTAAGCTATGTTTTGTTTTGATAATTTAGTGGACATAATAACATCTTCAAACACAAAAATGTATTGACACCTTTAAATTGGTTGCCAAGTTCAAGAGGCAAGCAAGATACCAAATACACAATCATATTTCATTTAAATTTAGGAAGACATTCTTCTAAAAGATTATGCGTATCGTGCCAACATTGTTAATTAATTCATCAAAGTTGTTAATTTATTCTTTCACCATTTATCCCTATACTAAGGTGTTGTAGGAAAGATTCCATGGAATGGAATGCCACATTTTGGGTCCAAAGAAACCCACTAGTCTATTCTTTTCATTGGCAATGAGTTGCAAAGAACTAAATAGTTTCACATCAAATACTTTGATCTTCTACATGGTGGTAAAGACGAGATATGAAACAAGTCCTAGTATTGTCATCAATATATTTTACTAACAAAACAAGCATGCACCATATTTGCATCTTTGTTAAATGTTTACTTGGCCTTTTAAAACAACTTTGATCTTTTGAGAATCTTGCTCATCCATATTTCTTCCTACGTGTAACAAAGATGTCTGATACCATTTAAATAAGTATTTAAACATAGAAAGAATATATGTCCGATTGACACTCCAATCTTTCCGCCATACCAATCATAATTTTTAATGACTTTGGTGTATTTGGCGTTCTCAATTTCTTCATGTTCTTAGAAACCATTTAAAATCATCTTCTCGGCCTAATATTCTCCTATACTCTCATATAGCTAGGTTTGTATAAGAATAGAACTTAAGTATCGGTTTCTTTTTATCTTTCTTCTGTTTTTTCATAATCACCTAAGCTTTCATCTAAGCCTTTCTTTCACCTAAGCGGATGAGACACAAAGAAAAGTTGAATGACCTGCACCTAAGTTTTCTCTTTTATATGGATCTAGCTATAACAAGATTTTTTTTCAATATCATTTAATTTTTAGTATTTCTAGTCAACTCTTATTCATGGTCTCGATGATGTAAACAGTGCATCATGAATGCATTTGGATTGCTACTTTGATTGCGATGGAATTGAATCAATGATCCAATCCTACAAGCTTTCTGAACCTAAGAGAGAGATCCGATTTGCTAATCCAGAATTTTTAGGCATTAAAAAATTGGTTAACCGATGGGGCTCGCAATATTTCAAGCTGTTTCTTTCTCTCCCACATATTTGATTTGGACTGGGAATCCAATCCAAACGGTGATATAAAAACATGGCCTAAAAGAAGCACCCAGATTTAGCCACTGATAAAGTACACAAGTAGTTTTAAAAACTTAGACCATTGTTGACGGGTTTAATAAAGGTATTTTCCAAATACTTTGAGCCTTTCATGGAGGAGTGCCGTGGGTCAATATCTACCTACCCCACTTGGCATAATTCAATCATCCGTGATTTCAATTAGTTTCTTCCTTAAGCCACCTTTCCTTTGAATTATAAGAACAAGCATCCTTTGGAAACAAAAACTCAAGCTGCAACATCATCCAAGACAACAACAACAACAAATGGTACCCCAAAACTTCCAATACAATTATTTATTTTAATACAAGAATTATATCATTTGATGATCCAATTCAACATTAACACTGGCTCTCGATCATCCATCAGCATGAATACCTAAGTATGAGATATATATATATATATATATATAGCCAGAATTATATCAGACCATTGAAACAACCCACCAGTCAAGAGGCCTCGAGGTATTTCCCTTTTCTTTTTAAAAGAGATACATCTAATCTTCTAACATGGTTGACAGACAGTACTTTCATTAGAAGCCAGACGGTGCTCTCACGTCATCGTATCAACATCTTAAAAGAAACCACCAATCCAAGACCGTATTCGTTCTAATCCCTTCAAATGGATAACCACGAGCCACAAAAGTTCCTTTCGGCGCGGTTGAATAGCCAGCCCTATCGAATATCTAAGGCTAAAATATACTTTTTGTTCCTCAAACTTTCACTCAATTTTCATTTGATCTTTTGATTATTATAATTTCTCTTGCGTCACGGAACCAACCCTGCAAGCCAGGCAGCAAAAGGGCCGACCAACCCACTCGGTCTTGCCCGGACCGGCAGTCCAAGCCGTAAATTTCCCAAAAAAAAATCGTGCTGAAGAAAAAAAAAAAAAAAAAAAAAAAACAAGAAATGATTTCAGCCGGGGAAAAGAAGTCACCGTCGAAACGAGTTTAATTAGTCGATCAACTCGATCCAAACGGGACAAGAGACGGTCTAGTTGAAACCGTAGCTCAGATCAAACCGTGGATGGTCCGGTTCACGTCGATCAACCCAACGGTCCAAAGTAGCACCGGAGCCCCCAAAAAAACCGGCATCACGTTTGATGTGGCGCCGTACGATGGCGTGCCGTGAACTCTAATCAGGCACGGTCAACCGGGCCAACTGATGGTCTACGCATGTGGACCCCCCCCCCCCACCAGTTCTTGGTGTGCCGTCGCCGTCGGTCGATTTGATGGACGGCTGTAGCTTTCCTAATGACATCTCCGGCTGCCTAATCCAGCCGCCCAATCTTTCCTCTACCCCATTTCCACACCACCCTCGTGGACTTGCTTGCACAAAAATATTTTATCCGGGCTCTCCTACGTGGGGGCGTCAGGTTGCGGAGGGCTGACACCATGAACGGACGGGCGTGATCTGTTTGGGTGCAGCGGAAACGGCAGATTCCGGGGGTGCTCTCGTGGAAAAATCATGGCGTCAAGCTAACTGCGGGGCCCGCACGAGACGGTGTCCAGCAGACATTTAAACCCCCGAAATCCCAATGCCCCTGTACTTTCTCCAAATATCGAAACCACCCCTGAAGGCCGCTGGCGCCCCATTACGGGTATATGTGGAATTATAACTAGTCCGGAGGGCAAATCGTAATTTTATCATTCTCAAGGGTGAATGGGAGGTAAGCCACCTTTTGTCCGTTGAGGTAACGGCCACCGGACCAACCCCACCTCCCTAGTGGCGCGGGAGCGGTAACGCAAGGTTGGTTCCCCCTCCCAATTTCGAATCCCAGACTAATAGCATGACATAAAATGCCCTCGCATGACACTGAAATTACGGGATAGTACTGCTTTTTGAAAGATTTTTTTTTTTTTTTTCGTTACTAGGAATATATTCCTAATCTATTTTGAAATATCACTAGCTCATAAATCTAATGTGAGATAAGATAAATTAATTTCTCAAAAATTAAATCTCAGTAAGAATGTGAATCTTTCTATTTGCTATCTCATAAACTATTAAGATTTAGAACTAAATCATGCTTTATTAATATTCTTTCTAGTATAATATTTTTTGAAGAAAGAAAGGACAAGTGCTCATCTGAATTATTTTGCTTTATATGATCTTTTTAAATGAATCGTTTTTCTGTGCCTATTTCACGTTGATATTGTGTAGAAGAATATAAGCTCAAAGGAATCATAATTTTAACCATTTAACGGCTTTTGACTATTAATTTTTTTTGTGCGTAGATAAAAAAAAATCCTTTTTTTTTTTTTTTATTGTTCATGATTATCTTTTTAAATTCGTCCACATCATGGGCCGGGGGCAGTTTAAAGAAATATAGGCACGTTCCCCCACTCGTCAAGCCGCCAAGGGCAATCCTGTAATATACCGAGAGAGCCGTCCGTTTCAAGCAGCGCACCTCGTCATCCAAAGCCACTTCTACTCGGCGAGAAACGTCCCACGCCGTCGCCATTTTATTCTTCCGTCGCTCTTCCTCTCTTGCTTTAAGTAGCAGCTCTCCTCCTCTTCTTCTTCTTCTTCTTCTTCTTCTTCTTCTCTCTCTCTCTCTCTCTGAGGGATTAGGGCTTCCTCTCCGGGCTCCGGCCAACCTCTTCCATGCCGAGTCTTGTTTCCTAAGCCAATCCGGGACCAGGCAACTATCCTCTCCTCCCCATCCAGAGCTCGTTCTCCACTTAAATCCCGTCGATTAGGGTTTCAGTCGCTGTTTTCTCGTCCATTCTTTCGTCTCTTGATCCTCTTTTCTGTTTGAAACCAGGTGTTCTTGAGAGGGTTGGGAAGGGATGTCTTCTTCCAGAAGGGGCGCGGAGCAGCAGGGCCCGAGGCGGATTCTCCGGACACAAACGGCGGGGAACCTTGGGGAGTCGATCTTCGACAGTGAGGTCGTGCCGTCGTCCCTTGTCGAGATCGCTCCCATCCTCCGTGTGGCTAATGAGATCGAGTCCATCAACCCTCGAGTCGCTTACCTCTGTAAGGATACCTCATACCCTTTGTTTTTGGTTGTTGTGATTGTTTCAGCTACTCTGGTGGCCTTGGACAGGACAGGACGCAGTTTTATTCTTGTTGGTTTGATCAATCAGGTTTGCATGTTAGAAATATTGTAATTTTACTTGCTAGTCTATGATGTTGGTTTGATCAATCAGGTTTGCATGTTAGAAATATAGTAATTTTACTTGCTAGTCCATGATTTTAGAGGACACGATTGTTAGATGGTACCTGGGAATAACTTTGATCTTTTTCTAACCTAAATCTTGATTTGATTGCTTCTGAACAATTGAATGGCCATCTTGTTCTATCTTGAGCTCTCTGGTTTTGCATGGTGGATTTGATGAGAGATTGTAACAGGTAAGGATTGAGTCATTTTTACCATTGTTATCCCTGGCTATGGTTTGAGATTCAATAACTTTTAGGGTAGACCTGCCTTCATAAGTAGATGTGATGCTTTCTTTTATTTATCTGCTATACTATATAATTTGTATACCCAAATGATTCCTAACGCAGTGTGAAGATTGAAAGGTGAGTCGATAAGCAGAATTAAACTTAGAAATCAAATATGCAAATCGGAAGCAATCTAGATTGAAGAACTCTTTGTTCATAAAGAAAATTTTTACAAAATAAATTTTACTAATATCTCAAAAGCAGCATTTTATAATAAATTAGGAGAATATATATAGACCACAATTCTAATCCTAATTCAAGCATTAAACTTGATACAAAAATTATACTAGAAATAAGACTTGATAATAAGGAAATATAAAAAAATCATATTAAGAATAGGACTCGATAATAGAAACATATGCTAGAATTATTTTTGTGGAAATATAGAAACCGGGCTAAAATTCGATACCATCTCTAATGAGTCTCTGCTCGCGAATCTACTGGCTCCTGTGAAGTTTGGCATGGTGCTGTTGGTCATAGTATCTTTTAGTTGTCTCTTGTGTTGCATCTATTCTCTCTTTGATTCATAACACAATTAAACTTTATTAAAGTGAGCTTCCAAACTCATCCTAGACTCTTGTTGAAACTCTTAAAATATGCACTATCTAAACAAGTAATGGCCAACTTATTAGAACATATATGCATACACAAAGGGAAAAAGGAGAAGAGGAAAAAAATCTCACTGAACTTGGGATAATATGTTCTTGTTTTCTTTATTGGTAGCTGGATGATGCTTATTGAAATTACTCTATGCATGCTTTGTCTATGATACATACTATATTTGAAGGGTTTGTCTCAACATTTATTTTAGCATTCTTATTGGAATTTTTGCTATATATATAATATCTTCCTGTGCCATATTCATGTTGAATATGATATGCATTATTTTTGGTGATGGGATAGGCCGTTTCTATGCATTTGAAAAGGCTCACCGGTTGGATCCAACTTCAAGTGGGCGTGGTGTTCGTCAATTTAAAACTGCACTTTTGCAAAGACTAGAAAGGGTATGTCTCACATCTATTTACTGTCAAAGACTAGAAAGGGTATGCCTCACATCTATTTATTGTTATTATTGAACTAGGCTTGTAGGTATATGTTCCATGTGGTTGGTGCACATTTCTTAGTCATGGAAAAAAAATGTTGCAAGCAAATCCATGTTTTTTCCCTTTCTTCATCATGATAATACATTATATTTCATTGGCATGTTCTAAGAAAAATGAAAAATGATTAAGAAACTCAGAAAACTCACTTGGCTGGTGTGGTGTGTATTGTCATTGATCCCTTTGAATTGGTATTAGGAGCTGTGCCATTAAATAAAAGTGATTGGTGCAAGGAACTTGAGTGATTTTTTGAGTCATTTTTACGAGTTACTATAGCATTGCTCAGATAAAAAAAATCAATTTTTAGTCTAGTATTCATCATAATTATTTTTGATATGATAGCAATTCCTTGTTGTTAGCAATACCAATTTGTGCCTATTTTGATAAAAAGTAGCGGTTTTAAGTGACTTATTTTCATTGCACCTTTCATCTTTATGATTTTCTTCACAAAACAAATGTTGGCTGAGGCATCATGATCCATGTTCCTACTAAAGTTGTATTTTCATTTATCTTAATTGAAACTGTTTCTATATTATGATCTACTAGGTTGTCAAATGAAGTGTCTCATGTGCAAGTTGAAATTTGATAAGGAGAAAAAAATTATTCATTTGCTTTAGTGATAGACAATTATTACTTCTTGTTACTCGGAAGTTTTATAGATTAGTCCTTACTCCATGCAACAAATACTAATCACAGTAATATGAAAGAGAATTTCCAGTAAGCATCTCCGACAATGGTTTAAATACCAGTACCGAACATTGTATCATCTTTTTAGGTGGAACACTACAATATCGGTGTGGTATTAGTACCAAGGGTACATACTAAAACGGATGGATTTTAAAAACTAAAAGACATCAATATTGACCAGTATGATTGATATATTATTGCTGGTATGCACTGGTACAGACTAATATGACCAATACCTGTTAGCACAGCCGTTTTGACATATTGACACCCATACAGGTGCTGGTTTCATGCTGGAATGGTATGATATTGGTTGTATCAACCTGTTTTGGCAGATTTTGAAACCATGATCTCTAGTATGGAGAAAATTTCATCATAAACATTTTCTCAAGTATCATATTGGTAATTCAGCTTGGAATCTAAAATATAGGTGATCTTTATAGCTTGTTGAACTGCTATGTCTAGTGTCTTGACTTCATAAGTTGAAGCTAAGGCACGGATTTCAGTGAGATGGCTTAGTTGAGTTCTGGAGATCTCCCATATGGACCAAATAGAAGAGTTGAAGTTTTTTTTTTTTTTTTGGCCATGCTTGTGATAGCTAGTGGCTGGCATGTATTCCCATGAACAGATTTTTGTACTTTAGATACATCTGACATAAAGACATGAGTCACTATAGAAGAAAATGTAAACAGAATGCCAAGTTAAATTGTAAATTTTCTCCATTTTGTGAGAAATTCTACTTCTGATTTTTTTTGATAAGAAAATTTGGATTTTAAATAGTTAAAGAATAGTAGTGTACTACAACAGGCAAACATACACACACACACACACGTGTTTTTTTACATGATCTTTATGAATGTTTTCATTAAAATTTTTAAGCAGACATTCTGCAAAATCCTTAATCTACAAAAAGAAAGTTCGCTTGACCATAGTTGAAACCATGTTCACCACCTAGTCCTCCATCTTGCATAGATTTCACATTGATGATAGGATAGTGTGTCCTAGCTGTGTTATGTTTACCAAAAAGAAATCTCGTGTTGGATTTTTTGTGGGCTCTAGCAGCATGCCATATATATCTCCTCCAAGGTTTGGAGGATAGACAGCTGATGATTGTTTCTTTCATCTTATCATTAGATCCTCATATGTTTTTGCTACTATGCTTTGTCGTTTATGTGACATTAAATAATGGCATGATGGCCCAGTTTTCTTCTCACTGCTCTCAAATGCTATGCTTAATCCACAATCATTTACACGATCCCATTGTTGGCTTGTCATTTGAAGCTGTTCACCTCTCTGCAAATGCATCAAGCCTTTCTCTCTTGTGATAGATATATGGAGGCATCTCAACCTTTGGAGGGAGACTCGGACATCTCATGATGTCCTTGCCCTGCAGGTTACAAGTGAACTGACACATTCATAAACAGCTAAAGCTTAGCTTGATAAACAGAGTGTTCAAGTTGTTCAATTGTTTAGGCTAGGCTTGCATACTAATGTGGCTTGAATAGCCCTTGATTTGAAGAAGTAGAAGCTTGAACTCATTTGTTGATTTGCTTGTTCATGGCCAGGCATAAGCTTGAGCATTCTTAGTTGAGCCTGACTCAAGCTTGAACCAAGCTTAGAGGTCTCATTTAATTAAGTATATTTACATGATAATGAAACTTGAGGTCGATAATGCGTCCCAAAGGCCTATTCTTGAAGAGGAGCATACTGAGAATACAATTGAAGTAAATTTTTAATGAAAAATCTGTTGTACTTGGGCCTAGATTATCCCCTAATGAGGCGTATAAGTAGAAAACTGACCTGTGAGTATTTATCTACTTATTTTTAAATGTATGAGACTTTTAGGGACAATTTTTTTAAGTACTCATCGCTTACATAAAACTAATCCTAGTTGATTTCATGCATTATCTATGATGTAGTTCATTTACCATAAAATTATTGCTTAAAAAGGAAGAAATATTTTCAGTGTGCAAACAGTCTGAAATAAACAAGATTCGCCTTGCATTGTCAAATCTAGGTTTACTTATTGGTTTGACAAAATTTTTGAGTGCTTGGTAGGCGAAGTAAATATGCAGAATGCGACATGCTCAGTTATGTTTCAACATAAACATGCCTATGAAAAATCAATGTCTTGGATTGTGTTGAAGCATATTGCACCAATTAAAAAAGGCAGCCCAGTGCATGAAGCCTCACTATTATAGGGTTTGGAGATGGTTAAATGTATACAGCCTTACACTTAAGTATAGCAAGTATTTTCTTATTTCAATCCCGTGACACTCGGGTCATGGTGGAGCAAACATGGTATGCTATAATGGTGCATACCATCCTGTACCAGATGTACCATACCATATTGATATTGAACTGAGACTCAGTATTGATGCATACCAAGTCTTGGTACGCTGATCCGATCTGTTTAGTCAGCATACCAACATTGTATTAGTGTGGTACAGGTATGGTTTTGATACCATGACAACGAATCTTGGGAGCAACTTTACCATTGTGCCAAGGCTCACCTTTGAGCATATTGCATTGATATGCTGCAATTTAGGTTGAAGAGGCCTATGGATGTATAACCCAAAGAAGACAAAGGGGAAAATAAAGTAGGTGTAAATTATGATGGTATTTCGTAGAAAATCTAAAAGTAGCATGGCTTAGGAAAAGATAGACAAGCTATCATTTAAGTAATGAACCTAACTTCTAAATGGTCAAAGAATACATCGCTAGCTAAAACTATGGAAACAAAGATGGATCCATGGAGATAACAATGCAACTGAAAACCCAATAGAAGAGTCTACACAAGAGGATATTTACACTAAGGAGACCAAGAACCAACAGGCTACGTGGTGGCATAAAGAGAAGTGAGATCTGAGATTTTGTAATTAGTTTGTATTTTGTACAAGAATTAGGAATGTGAACATTAACCTAGTAAAGCTTCAGAAAATTTAGTCAGCTTTTAGAAGGATGGAGTACAGATACAAACAAGAAGTAAGATGCATCAGCATCCTAAAAATACTGCAACATGAGCAATTAAAGAACTAATATCACTGAAGTGGGCAAGAAGATTCACCAAGTGGTTAATTTATGTATGTTTGAGGAGACATGCTTAATACATGGAGAACTAGATGGAGACTATGATATCCATCTACAGACTAATCGTATTGAACTAATACATTTAAATATTTGTTTGCTGAACAAATATGTAATTCTGATGCAATAAGATTAAAGAGAAGAAATTACAGAAAGTAAATGCAATAAGCATTCATCTGCTGTTATGCATGTTCATCACTGGAGGATGCCATTCTAACTTGCTATTTATTTCAACAAAAGGAATGACTTCTTGTTCAAGAAACTAGTCTTTGTGTAACATGTTGTATAATTTGAATGGTATTTGATGTTATTACTTTGCATTTTGTGTGATTTCTGCAAAATTTTTGTTCAACTTAACTCACTACATTTCCTAATTTTACTGTATTGTATATTGGTTGACTATTTTTATTTTTATTTTTGGTTATGGAATTTGTTCTCTAAATTATTTCCCTTTTACTTAGGGGTGGTGATTTATTTGATTCATTGAAAATATTGAAATTATATGTTATCACCAGTATATGTGGTTGTATATAGTCTTTTGACACTTCATAATTCATTTTTGCAGGAGAATGATCCAACTTTAAAGGGAAGAGTCAAACAGAGTGATGCTCGAGAAATGCAGAGCTTCTATCAGCATTACTACAAAAAGTATGTCCAAGCACTTCAAAATGCTGCTGATAAAGCTGATCGGTAAGTTTTCAAATATGTTTATTGGGATAATCTAGGTTGTTGGATCATTAAATAAAGAGATAAAAAGATGCCACTGTTCTGACGTATTGATTTCTTGTATTCAGTGCTCAACTTATCAAAGCATATCAAACTGCTGCTGTCTTATTTGAGGTTCTAAAAGCTGTCAATTTGACACAGTCTGTTGACGTTGATCAGGAGGTAAATGCAATGCATATTAATTGTTTGTTTTGGCTGTTTTTCTTAGTTGAGCTTCCTTTCTATATATATGATTTCATTGTTATTTTTTAAAAATTGATTTTGCTATATGTGTTATGTAATTATTGGTTTTCTACACAGATCCTGGAGACTCACAATAAAGTTGAGGAAAAGACCAAGATTTATGTCCCTTATAATATTCTCCCTCTTGATCCTGACAGTGAAAATCAGGCCATCATGCGGTATCCTGAGGTTTCCATCCTTACTCATTTTGTTTATGAGGTTTGTGTTTCTTGGCAGAAACATTCTAAATAACACTGCTGACAGGAATTGCATTCTGCAGATTCAAGCTGCTGTTTATGCCCTACGAAATACCCGGGGCCTTCCATGGCCTAAGGACCACCAGAAAAAACCTAATGAAGACTTACTTGACTGGCTTCAGGCTATGTTTGGTTTTCAGGTGAAAGATCTTCTGAGCTGATATTTTCCAGATACAGTGCCTTTCTTTCTGAATTGCTTTATGCAATGTGTTGGTGAATGAAACTTGTTCACTTCCTTACTTCTCTCTTGTCCCTTTACACGATGTTGTTGAATTTTTATTGCATTTGTTAATTTGTGTAGAGGGATAATGTCTCAAATCAAAGGGAACACCTGATCTTGTTACTTGCAAATGTCCATATCCGTCAATTTCCAAGGCCTGACCAACAACCAAAGGTTTTGTTTGCTTCTGCTATGCCTGTCACTGTAAATTGAATGGTGATGCTCTGCCATTTTGCTTTTGCTGGTTCACATTATTAATTATGAATTTTCTTTTTCAGTTGGATGAATGTGCACTAAATGAAGTGATGAAGAAACTCTTTAAGAACTATAAGACATGGTGCAAATACTTGAATCGCAAGAGTAGTCTGCGGTCAGTATTGTTGTGGATTTGTTTTCATGATGCCTTGACATGGTTATTTATCTAATGTCAAGCATGCATTTTTCTTCATTGAAGTTCAATTCATTCTGGTTGAGCTTATTTTTCAGTTACTTTCATATTAAAATTTTGGTTGCTACCATCTGAATTTCTTATTTTGATGGACATTTGCAAATTTATTGAAATTTTAGGCTGCCAACCATCCAACAGGAAGTGCAACAGCGCAAACTCCTATATATGGGCCTCTACCTTCTTATATGGGGTGAGGCTGCCAACTTGAGATTCATGCCGGAGTGCCTTTGCTACATCTATCATCATGTATGTTGTCCAGTAATGATTCATGCCCTTTCTGGATTTCCAAAGGAAAAGTGTTTCCTTATTGAAGGGTACAGAGTTGATGTGTTTTCTTGTTAACAATTGGATTAAATAACCCTTTTTTCAATTCTACTCTTTCAATCTTGTATAGTTTTGCATTGCATTCTAGAGTTAACTCATCCTTATGTGCAATTGCACATCCTTCTTGTTTTCTATAGGCGGAATTACATTATCTTAGTATGAATCGCTCATAACTTGTATTAATACAAGTTGGAAAGTTGAAGTGTTTCTTACAAATTTATCTTGTTATGATAAATTGCTGTGAAGGGTCTCCAAGTTCTAAGTCATATGAGAAAAGCTGAAATGGTGGCAAAGAAAGGGAATGGCTAGTTTCAATTCGCTTTATCAAGGCAGATAGAGTTGCAGATGCTCTATTTTGATTGTGCATCATGTCTAGGGTTGGTGTTGCATGTTCAATGACTAGCAGCCTTGCTAAAAAATCAAGAGATTAGCACTTATATTTTATAAATTCATCATATCTTAAGTGGGTTTGTATTTCCATACCTCAAACTTTTTGGCTAAATTTCAATCTTCCTAAACTCATTAGAAATAGGTTAAATGCCAATAAAACTAAACTAAATCACACAGATAACATTTTTAGGTTTGTGCTTGTTGTTGAGATATTAAAATCTAGCCTAGAAGACTTTCCCCCTTGCCCTTTGTGGCACTAGCATCTTGGGGTGGAAAAAACTAAATAAGAGGTTACAATGGTATGCCTTTACTAATAATAAGCTATGCTGATGACTTTACAGGTGTTAAGTTAGATATAGATTGTTGACCCTTTCACTATCAATTGAGGCTTTTGGGGTAAATTAGTTAGATAAAATGATATTGGTGCTCAGGTTTGTTGGAGGTCACAAGTTTGAATCTATCCACTTTAGTTATTCTTGGTTTGCCGTACATTGACTTTTTTGCTGTCAACTTAAAAGCTTTTGAAGTTTATTGGTTAGGTAACGGTAGGATAAGATGAAGAAATCAATACTAGACCTGGTAGGTGGATCATGCCATAGTTCCTGCCTAGAGTTTTCAAGATTTACTAATGTAAGGAGTACCAATAGGAACGTCGGTTGTCAAGCATGTGTTGGGCTTCTTAAAATATTGCTAATATCTAGATCAATTCAATCCTCTATATTCCAATAAAACAATATGATAGGTTCATTTTAAATTGCCTTCTAGGGAAATAAATGTTAGATCCTTGCTGGATTGTCTTAGCAGCTAACGGCTGAAAAACAGAGGAGGTTCCAGCTTTGGCAATTTTCAGGTCCCAAGAGACAGTCAAGTGGTCTAGGTGGTATAAGGGTTCGAGGCTTTGGTAGCCACAAAAACCCACAGCCCCAAAGAGCTTGAACTACATTTATCGGGATCTTAGCATACATCAAATTATCAAATTAAGATGTTTGGACTCCCTTTACGGGATGCTACTGGTGTGGCAAGCAAGTCATGAAAAATGCTAGCAATGTGTTTGTGATAGCCTTTGAGAACCGCTAGGGGGATAAATGATATCATATTCTTCCTGATGATAATTTTGGATAACAGCAAGTTTTCTTTCCCTATATTTTGCAAAAGAGGCCCGTGCAAATGTGCAATTGCTTTGATGATGGGAGTGTGAAACTATATTCTTCAGGGACATGATCTGCTATTCAAAGATAGCTTCTATGCTTGTGATTATTTTCCCTCATGGCAAACTTGTTGTGTGTGATATATAGTAAGACTACATCAAAAAATAAAATACTAATGTTGTGCTTACCCTTGGTAAGTTTCTTTTGGTAACTTGTTATATTGTGTTTTTACTGTTATGGGGTGGTATACTTTTCACCTTATATTTATTTCTCTGTATTTTAGATGGCATTTGAACTATATGGTATGCTCGCTGGAAATGTAAGCCCAATGACTGGTGAGAATATAAAGCCGGCACATGGGGGTGCGGAAGAAGCCTTTCTAAGAAAAGTTGTAACTCCAATTTACCAAGTTATAAAAAAGGTATGATTGCTGTTGATTCCTGTCAGTTTTTAATATTTCATACTTAATCAGGATAAAATTCTTGTATGCAGGAAGCTGAACGAAGCAAAGAAGAAAAATCAAAGCATTCACACTGGAGAAATTATGATGATTTAAATGAATATTTCTGGTAGTATCAGAATAAAACTTCATTAATTTTGAAACGTTTGTAGTTTTGTCTTTTAATATCTGTTATCATTTCATTTTTCACAATTCTCCAGGTCAGTTGACTGTTTCCGCCTTGGCTGGCCCATGAGAGCTGATTCTGATTTCTTTTGCCAACCACCAAAGTTGTTTCGCCGCGAGAAAAATGGAGTAGGTTCCTAGCCTATTTTCTGTAGCTGCTGTATCTTTCATTTGATGTATAAGGCATACATGGATACATATATATTTCTATTTTTTATTATATTTTCTTTCCTTTCTGCTACCATGTAGTTTAGCTTAGCCATATGCAAATGATCTCATAGGTCAATAGTTTCTCTATATATTTACTAGCTTGCTTTTCTGTGAAGCGAGCTCTCTTATGTGTTATTTTTAGTGTTGCTTGTCTATGCGGTGTTTCTCTATATGCCTTTGTGCAAACATGCTTCTAGTGTTTGAATTTTCCCACTTAATGAGACAATAGCTAAAAAGTTGCATCGAATCAAGTTCATTTCAGAATCCCCTCTTCGCTTTAGAGCCCTTGTGGGCTACTCTGAGCTTACCGTAATATATAAAAATTATGAGTTAACAACTAGCATTTTAAGCTTCCTAGAACCTTGTCATTAGTACTAGGATAGATGATAAGAACATCACTTATCACTCTTTTACCTTTTCTTTTGTTCTCTTATAATTTATCAACAGCAACAACAAAGCCTTAATCCCAAACTAGTTAGCGTCGGCTACATGAATCCTTTTTCTTTGTTCAGCTATATTTTGGATTATATTTTTTGTAAGATGCAAAGATTTTAACTCTTTTTTATCACTTTCTTTCATGTGATTTTTTGTCTATCTCTATCTCTTTTTTCTTTTACATCTATCAAGTCACTCCTTTGCACAGGTGCATTTATAGGTTTACGTTGCACATGTCCAAACCATTTAAGTCGTCCTCTTAATTTATCGTTGATTGGAGCTACCTCTACCTTTTTACAAATGGTTTCATTTCTTATTCTATCTTTTCTTGTATTATTGCACATCCATCTTAACATTCTCATTTCTACAACATTCATCTTATGTACATCTATTTTTCTAATTGCTCAACACTCCGTGCCATAAAACATAGCTGGCCTTATGGTTGTCCTATAAAACTTTTCCTTCAACTTAGCAGGTACTATACGGACACATAATATTCCAGTTGTACTTCTTCATTTTATCCAACCTGTTTTAATCCTATGAATAACATCATCCTCAATCTCACCTTCCTTATGAATAATCAATCCTAAGTACCAAAAACGATCACTTTTAATAACTTCATGGTCCCTAATTTTTACACTACATTCATCTCCATTTTTAATTATAGTAAAATTATATTTTATGTATTATGTCTTTATCCTACTTAACCTAAAACTTTTAGATTCTAATGCATTTTGCCATAGTTCTAACTTATGACTAACTCTAGCCTTAGTTTCATCTGCTAATACTATATCATCTGCAAATAACATACACTATAAGATATTATCTTGAATATATCTAGTAACCTCATTTATAATTAAAATAAAAAGATAGGGACTAAGAGTAGATCCCTTATGTAAACCTACTATAATAGAAAATTCATTAGTATTACCATCAAAAGTTCTTACACTAGTAACTGTTCCATCATACATATTTTTTATTATGTTAATATACTTAACGAGTACTCCTTTTTTTTCTAGCATCCATTATAAAATTTTTCTAGGGACCTTATCATATGTTTTCTTTAAATCAATAAAAACCATATGAAGATCTTGTTTCTTTTTTCTATATTTCTCCATTGACCTCTTAAGAAGGAAATATCTTCTATAGTTAATCTTTCTGGTATAAAACCTAATTGATTCTCAAATATTTTTATAGTACATGTCAACCTATGTTCAATTACTCTCTTCCAAAGTTTCATGGTATGGCTCATAAGTTTGATACTACAATAATTAGAGCAGTTTTGAATGTCTCTTTTATTCTTATAAATTAGTACATAATGCTTTTTCCTCCATTCATTAGGCATCTTTTTAGTTTCTAAAATTTTATGAAATAAATTTATCATCCAATTTACTCTAGCATCATTTAAATATTTCCAAACTTTTATAGAAATCTTATTAGGTCCTACGACTTTTCCTACTTTCATCCTTTTTATAGTCTCTTTTACTTTGGATGTTCTAATTCTATGAGTATACACCATAGCTTTATCCTCAATGGAGCTAATAGGGTATTCTAAATTATCTACATGATTTTCGTTCAATAATTTATTAAAATAGCTTTTCCATCTTTCTTTGATCCCTTTCTCCTTAACCAAAACTTGTTAATCATTATCTTTAATGCATTTAACTTAAAACATATCTCTAAATTTTTTGTCTCTTACTTTTACAATTCTATATATATCTTTCTCTCCATCTTTAGTTTCTACTTTGTGATATAATTCCTCATATGCTTTACCTCTAGCTTTCCATGTCACCTTTTTAACTTTTTTCTTAACCATCTTATTTCATACACTTCTCCATTCTTACATTTAGATAGTTTTTTATAGCACTCTCTTTTAATTTTAACTGCTAATTGAACTTTCTCATTTTACTATCAAGTTTCTTTATGATATGATTCTTTTTCTTTTAACTCTCCTAACACCTTTATAGCTATTTTTCTAATACTGTTAGCTATTTCTTTTTTTATGGTATTGATCTCTCCATCGATACTCCATTTTTCTTCCTTCATCACTCTATCTTTAAAAGTTATTAGTTTTTCTCTTTCAAATTCCACCATCTAATCCTTAAATTCTTACACCTTATAGTCCTTCTCCTTCATTTTTGAATAAATACATTCATAACCATTAATTTATATTGCGTAGTTAGACTCTCATCCGATATAACCTTACAATCTTTAAAAACATTCGATCAATCTTTCTAGTAAGGAATACATCTATTTGACTAGCATTATATCCACTTTTAAAAATTATCAAATAAGGATCCTTCTTTTTAAAATATGTGTTGGCTAATACTAAATCATATGCCATTGCAAACTCTAAAATAATATTTTCCTCTTCATTTTTATCTTCAAATACAAAACTGCCATGCACTTTTTCAAAACCTATATTATACTTTCCTACATGTCCATTCAAATCTCTTCCAATAAATATTTTTTCTTCAGTAAGAATCTTTTGAATTAGTCCATTCATATCCTTCCAAAAACTTTGCTTTATCACACTATCTAAACCTACTTGAAGAGCATAAGCACTAATAATATTTATTGACTCCTTATTTAATACTAATTTAATTAAAATTATTCTATCTCCTATTATATTTATAACTTCATCTTTTAGGCTTTTATCTACAATAATCCCTACACCATTTTTATTTCTATATTTATCTGTATACCAAAGTTTAAAACTATCAACCTCTTTTATTTTTTCACCTATCCACTTGGTCTTCTGCAAACAAGTTATGTTAATTCTCCTCTTAGTCATTGTATCTGGTAATTCCATTAACTTTTCTGTTAATGACCCTATATTTTAAGTTATTAAATATGTTTTATTTTCTTCTTATTATTATTATTATTATTTTTTGGACTAACTTTTTTATCTATGCCTGTCTATGAAGATGTGTGAACCCTTGCTTACTTTTTGTCATATTTGAATGCCGATCTGACGTGTTACTTCCGGAGACTGCCCTATCTACCCTTGTCATTTCCACTACATCTGGGGTCTGATGCAACGCGTCACTCCGGGGAGTGCCCTAGCTTTATCGATTTGCTTTATTCGATTCATATTTATAGAGTGTGAATTTTACGCTAGCCGTTAACCTACCGCAACCTTTCTCCTTTATTCGGGCTTAGGACCAGTTCTGTGTTAAAATTTATCGTGTTTTTCAATCTGGATTCATGTTCTGCCTTTCAAACATTTTAAAAAATATGGATCTGGAGTGATCACATCTTATCTGTTCCTTTAAACTCATATCAAAATTTTTGAAAAATTTAATTTTTTCCATCGCTTGAAGACACAAAAAATGTTGTAAAAATTGTGGGGATTGAAATAGTTCGTTCCGCAACGTTTCAATTCTCTACTCAAACCTGAGCCTAAACGTTAAAATACCTAATCAATGAAGTTGTCAATCACTATAGAATATGTAGATACATTCTAGGCAATAAATGAAAGCAGGCAGATGGTGAGTTGTGAATTAGAAGGATAAGGTTTAGCTGAGAAAAACTTAACAATACAAGGGGAAGGGTAAGGTTTAGATGAGACCTAAGCCTTGCTGTTTCTAGTTAGGTAGCTTGCTTGGCCTAGAGATGGTATGTAGAAGTCATTGAGAGCCCACTACCAACGGATAACTACTTGTACAAGAGCTATTGCCATTTAAAAGCCTTTCATCATTAAAGACCTTGCAAATTGCTGGATTTTTTTTCCTTGTTAGATCGATACATAGGATTTTTTTTCCTATGTTGTCATTGCTAACCAATTTAATTGTTTTGATTTTTTTTTTTGGCAAAGTGCATGGCGAAAAGAATCCTTGAAAAGCTAAAATGATCAACACAACATGCACAAGATATCATGGTTCTCCCAGAGTTGGCCCATGAAGATGTAGGAGTACAAACACTAAATCTCTTACAATCTTTAACTCCTTGGAGTAAATAGGCCACTGGCTTGGAGTACTTGTCTTCCCTTTGTACAGGTTGGAAGGTATAAATAAGAAATTACTCGAGGAGAGATGAAGGAAAACTGCAAGAAGACACCTTACCTTTTGTAGCCAAAGTCCTCTTATCTCATGACCTGTACAAACCTCTTGAAGCTTTCTTGCTTTCTCGTGTGCCAAATCCTTACCGAGGTCTCTTTTCAGTTAAGGTGGAGTAATTGATGCAGAACCAATTGACGATGGTCTAAAACATGTAGGAAGACCAACAGAAGTGATTAAATAGGTATTGGGTTAAGAAATCGCATTAGTACAGAGTTGTATTTCTCCACCATTTATAAAACATATCAGGGTCAAAACAGTTCTGTTTTGGCTTTCATGGGAGGTATTAGATCCATGAAGAGGGATGAAGGGTTGATAGGATCATCTGTGACAATGGTTAGTTAATGTGTAAGTGAATTTCAGGTGTCTTGGAGTCATTTCCGTGGAATCCTTAAAAAGAAATGCAAATAAAATGCATATTGGGCATAAAATTATAGGAGAAGAATGGATGATACTAGACAAAGCAATAATTTATTGAATCGATAATATATGATGTCTACTAAACCAGAAACAAAGAAGCAGCCAATGTAATTGGTCATTGCAATAAGATTATAAACAACGATGAAAGAAAGGAACTCAAGAAGGAAGTGATGAGGGGAAGGGGGCAACATAGGGATTAGATAGACTAGTAAGAAGGGGCCAAAACTTTTCTTTCAATCAAAAAATCACTAATAATCTTTAAAATTCATACTGTTATTTCTTATTTATGGACACCAAAAGAATGGTGAAAAACATTGCCTTTTTGTTCTTACCAAGGTCCATGGAACTGTACCAATGGCTCATGCTAGCCGATGACCGGTTTGGTATGAAACTAGTATGTACCGTACTGAATTGCAGTGAACTAATGCCATAGAATAAAGAGAGGAGGAGAGAAAAAAAAGGAGATAAAGAGAGGAGAGGGAGATTGAGGAGAGAACTTATCTCTAATGACCGGCGAAGATGACTGCGACAGTGATAGATAATGGGTGATAGACGATGGGTGATGGGTGACGGATGTCCAACGATAAGCAATGAATGACCAATGATGGACAGTGGATGGTGGGCAATGGACGAAGTGGCTAGGGTTTTGCATGGGAGAGATTAGGTGAAAGGATGAAATGACGGTCTTTTACAACAACAATAACAAAGCCTTAATCACAAACTATGGGGTTGGCTATATAAATCCTTTTTCTCCATTCAGCTTTATTCTGAGTCATATTTTTTGCAAGATGCAAAAATTCTAAGTTTTTTTCTATCACTTTCTTGCATGTGATTTTCGCTCTACCTTTACCTCTTTTTTTCTTTACATGTATCAAGTCACTCTTCCACATAGGTGCTCTCTAGGTTTATATTGCACATATCCAAACCATCTAAGTCATCATATCTTCAATTGTTGCTATGTCTATCTTTTTATGAATGTCTTCATTTCTCATTTATCTTTTTTTGCATTACCACACATCCATCTTAACATTTTTATTTTTGCCACATTCATCTTATATACATGTATTTTTCTAATTGCTCGATATTCCATGCTATAAAGCATAAATGGTCTCATGGCTGTCCTATAAAACTTTTCCTTCAACTTGGTAGGTACTCTACGATCGCATAATATTTCAATTGCATTTCTCTATTTTATCCAATCTGTTTTAATCCTATGGATAACATCATCCTTAATCTCTCCTTTCTTATGAATAATCAATCTTAAATATTAAAAATGATCATTTTTAGTGACTTCATGGTCAATTTGTACTTTATATTCATCTTCATTTCTAATTGTACAAAAATTGCATTTCATGTATTTTGTCTTTATCCTATTTAACTTAAAACTTTTAGATTCTAATGCATTTCGCCATAGTTTTAACTTACTATTAACTCTAGCCTTAGTTTCATCTACTATTATTATATCATCTGCAAATAACATGCATTATGGAATATTATCCTGAATATGTCTAGTAAGCTCATTTATAACTAAAGCAAAAGGATAGGGACTAAGAGCAAATCCTTGATGTAAGCTTACATTAATAAGAAATTCGCTAGTATTATCGCCAATAGTTCTTATACTAGTAACTGCTTCATTATGCATATCTTTTATTTTGTTAATATACGCAACATGTACTCTTTTTCTAGCACCCACCATAAGATTTTTTCAAGGACTCTATTACATGCTTTCTCTAAATCAATAAAACCACATGAAGATCTTGTTTCTTTACTTTATATATCTCCATTAACCATATGAAATGACGGTCTTTTGAAAGCTATTAAATGGGTCAAACTCTCACGGAACCCAAACTTGCTATCTTAACTCAGCATTCAAACCCGATCAGCCAAATCGTTTCAAATCATGGAATCAACTTGGCTCCCGGCCAGTACGGTTCGGTTTGGCCAAATCGAGATAATTCAGCGATTGTTGGTTCTTATCTATTATAACAATAGGATCTTTTAACATAGTTCGGCACCAATAGAGACTTCTAATAAAAATTCAATGTAAAGCTGCATCACATCCAAAACTTTCCTAAAACAACCAAATGAAATTAAGGAAAAAAAGGAGATGCTATGAGTTAGGACTCCTAAATCTCTCTTTAAAACTTGGAGGCTTGTGAGCTTTTTTATTGGATAGAGTAGCCGCCATGAGATTTTCTTATCCACCATGAGATTTTCTGGTGTGAGCCCATAATCATACGAGGCTGAAGCCCAAAAATTGTATGCAACTGTAAAGGACGCACTTCTTAACCATCACAAAACCCAGAACCATATATGAAAGCCATCACTGAGTGAGAATTCCCACTTGTTCATTCCTTTCTGTAAAGCTCATGGCCGGTCCTATTTTGGAGTTTATGTAATGATGAGAGGAGATTCGCAAATCCTTTCTGTAAACCATGTTGCAGCATGTTTTTTCCACTCCAGATTATGCTTTATTTGTGAAATTTCTTTAAAAATTCATTTCCTATAAATTTTAATGAAAGAGTGGGTTGTTTATTGAAATTTTTTTGTTGTGATTAAGGAGGACAGGCCCGCTAGGAGTGATCGATGGATTGGAAAAATAAATTTTGTTGAGATACGCTCATTTTGGCATATCTTTCGAAGTTTTGATAGAATGTGGAGCTTCTTTATTCTGTGCTTACAGGTGATTCCCTTTTATTGTCTTACTTTCTATCAGCTTACTGAAATCATCTTCCTTCTCCTGTTTTTGCTGCTTCTTTGCTGATGAGTGTTTTCTTGTATCTCAGGCCATGATTATTGTTGCTTGGAATGGTGGGTCACCGGGTGATATTTTTGATGCTGGAGTATTTAAGAAAGTGTTAAGCATATTCATAACTGCTGCAATACTGAAGCTGGGGCAAGGTCAGCTGAGACAATTTATAAATATGATTATGAAATTTATATTTCTTTTTTCTCTAATGCATTTCAAGTTAATTCAGTGGGGTTTCTCCCTTTTTTTGCTATATTTTCTTTTTTGTTGTCATTTTCATTTATCAATGTACTTGGCGTTGTCAAATTTGTTAGAATGGTCCTATGTTGGCTTTCTGTATCATCTTTGTTATCTTTGTTGCTGTTGCCTTAGTTACTATTGCATTAGCATTCTACATGTTGCCACTGTTGCCTTGGTACTGCTGTAGTTATATCATTGAAGAATGTTATCATTTTAGTGAAATTGATAACTTGGACAGTGACATGTTTAAAATTATGGCTTCTGCAGCCATTCTTGATGTAATTCTCAGCTGGAAAGCAAGAAGGAGTATGTCTATTCTGGTTAAGCTGAGATATATATTAAAAGTTATCTCGGCTGCTGCCTGGGTGATAATTTTATCTGCAACGTATGCCTATACTTGGGAAAATCCTACTGGCCTTGCAAGGACAATCAAAAATTGGCTTGGTGATGGTCGAAATCATCCTTCGCTCTTTGGTTTAGCATTGGTCATATATTTATCACCTAATATGCTCGGTACTTTGTTATTTCTATTCCCACCCCTGAGACGGTTTCTTGAGAGGTCAAACTACAAGATTATAATGCTAATGATGTGGTGGTCTCAGGTAATCTACATCTTATCATTATCTTTATATTTTCCTGATTGCATATGCATTAGTTAGTGTAAGATTTTTGTTTGCTTTGACATCTAAATCATCCATTCAATTTGGCAGCCTCGTCTCTATGTTGGAAGAGGGATGCATGAGAGCTTCTTCTCCCTTTTCAAGTAAGAAACAAATCCTTGTGCACATTTATTGTAATTGCTGTAGCCCATGACTCAGTGCAGGCTTCTTGATTTTTTTGTGCAACTAAGTCAATTTCCCAATTTCAGATATACAATGTTCTGGATCCTTCTTATAGTTACGAAGCTTGCTTTTAGTTACTACATTGAGGTATCTGATCCTTCTTTGCTTGCTGAAGTCAGCTACTCTGACATTGTTCCGTATTCTGTCCATAGAAGTTCTTGTAGTGTATAAGAATATCATTTTTTTTAAAAAAAAATGAATATTACATCATTCATTTTTTGTTAGGTTAATCTAATTCATAGTAATAATATGGAGGTACTAAATTTTTAAACTAATAAAGCAACATATAAGTTTGCATATTTTATTCTTGCAACACTAAAGTTGTATTTGTTTTTTTTGTAAAAGAATGCATTAACGTAACTTTTTGTAACTGATTTCTTCAAAGCCCACCAGTATTAGGAAGATTTTAAGTGCAACAGGAAGAATAAATTTGTTAAACTTTAGGACTTTACCTATTCTTCCCATCTCCATTAATTATTGTATGCTGAATTTCCAATGCAGATCAAGCCTCTTATTGCACCAACAAAGGATATCATGAAGGAGCCAATAAGAAATTTTCAGTGGCATGAATTTTTTCCACGAGGTATCATCTCAAGGGAGGATTTTAAGTTTTACAAGTTAGTGAATATTTATTATCTGTTATTTTCTGCCTGCAGCCAATAACAACATTGGAATTGTGATTGCACTATGGGCTCCAATTATTCTTGTATGTTTCTTTTTCTGTGCTGACTCACAGTTCCATTTATTACACAATTTTTCATTTTGACTTGCTGCCATGTTCCATCTAGGTTTATTTCATGGATACCCAAATTTGGTATGCAATTTTCTCTACATTAATTGGTGGAATTTACGGGGCTTGCCATCGTCTTGGAGAGGTTGGTGCTACATCTTTTCACCTTGAAGGCCATGTTCACAAGTTCTGTCATCTGTTTACCTGCAAAGAAGCAGTGCATTATGTAACTATAAGCTTTGACTTGCTGTTACTCTGTTAATGAATCCAGATTCGCACTTTGGGAATGCTACGGTCCCGTTTCGAATCATTGCCTGGTGCCTTTAATGCCCGTTTGATTCCAGTGGAAAAATTTGAAACAGGCAAAAAGAAGAGTCTTCGGGCTACCTTATCCACTAAATTTGCTGAGGTTTGACTGTTTACTTATCTTGCTTTTATGTGGCTAAGTCAATTACACTAGCTTTTGCTGTTTGCTGTTTCAGGCACCAGCTAGTAATAAAGAGAAGGAAGCGGCAAGATTTGCTCAAATGTGGAACAAAATAATCAGTAGCTTACGAGAAGAAGATCTTATAAGCCACAAGTACAGTTGACACTGTTGATCATTTTATTCTTGTAACTTATATATTCAAGCATTCATCAAAACTGCTATGGTCACTGAAATACAGGGAAATGGACTTGTTGCTTGTTCCATACTGGGCAGATCGAGACTTGGACCTTACACAGTGGCCTCCATTCTTACTTGCTAGCAAGGTCTCTATTCTTCTCCCCCTCCCTCATTCATAGTTCCTTTTGACCTTTTGTTTAAGTAGTGACTGTTGAGTCAATATGCTGACCTGCTGAATCCATGCTGTTCAGATCCCAATAGCACTGGACATGGCCAAAGATAGCAATGGAAAAGATCATGAACTGAAGAAGAGAATTCATCCAGATTATTATATTTTATGTGCTATTGAAGAATGCTATCTCTCATTGAAAAACATCATAAGACATTTGGTTGATGGTCCTCGTGAAAAAGAGTAAGCTATCGATTTTGCATATGATTTATTATGTAACTCTTGTCCCAAGTAGCATGCCTGGTGGGCTACAGTTATTTGGCACCTGTTCCTTGTCTAAGTTATTTCTTCTCAAAATCACATGCCTTTGTTTCATTACTGCTTATGTGTATTAGGGTCATAAATTATCTTTTTGCAAAAGTTGATGACCACATAACCAACGACACATTGATTACTCAACTGAATATGGGTGCTCTCCCAGATCTGTATGACAAATTTGTTGAATTGATTGAGCTACTGGTATGCTGTTTGATTCTAAACAATTTAATGTTTCAGCTGCTATTTATACAATACTAATCAGTATGCTCATTTTCTTTTCCTTGGTCTATTGTCACAGATGAAAAATAATCAGGAGGACAGAAGTCAGGTTATCATTCTTTTTCAAGACATGCTTGAGGTGGTCACAAGGGATATAATGGATGAACAGCTCTCTGGGTGAGAAATTTTAATGGATATTTTTGCTGTAAAAGCATGATATCTGTGTTCGATATATGATGTGGATACATTGGAAGAATGTGATTAAATTTTTGTTTATCTTGTTGATTTTGTTTTGTCTAACATCCCAAAATGCTGTAGCATAAATAACAACTTTGGCCGGTAAATTTGCTGCTTCACTAATCTGATTTCTATTTTGGCTTTAAGAACTTAAGCTATTTCTTCTTTTTGTGATCAATCATGTTAACTTCTTTGGTAGTGGTTTCCAGTATTATTCTTGATTCTGTGTCTACTCTCATCTGTCAAGCTGTCTATCCTCTTAGACCATCCTCGATCACTAATCATGTCTTAGTAAGTGTGCTCTCAACCTCCCCTAACACCAGATGATCTCTAAAGCAATTGCTCCATTATCTCTTTTGATGCATGTTCTTTCAGCTCTTAAACCCCCCACCCCCCCAAGCATGATAAGAATTATGGATGTACATGCCAGCTGGACTTCTGGACTTTTTCTTTACATGTAGTAGAGATATTTCTTACTTGTGTTATGTATACACTGTCTTGCAGATCCACTAGTTATTTGCTACACTTAATAATATATGTCTGTTGGAAATCTAGATTGTTACTTTTCAATCAATATCAAAAATCATATCTAATTTGCCTATGAAATGAAACCCTTTGGTCCAATTGTAATCATCAATTTTTTGTCAGATTTCTAGATTCTTCCCATGGGGGGTCATATAGAATAAACGAGGGAATAACACCATTGGACCAGCAGTTTCATTTATTTGCACAAACTGGAGCTATCAAATTTCCTTTGCCAGAATCCGAAGCCTGGACTGAAAAGGTGGATTTCCTATTTTATATATGATGGTGCATGAGTGGATATGTGTGTGTGTTGGCATACATGTGCATTACTAACACATGCATGTGCATGTGTTTGTGTATCTGGGAAGGCATGCAAGAGGATGCAGGTGTCTCATTTTCTCTTCCTGATTCCTCCAAAATTAATCGTTATTATATTACAATGTTTCCAGATTAAGAGACTTCATTTGCTTCTCACGGTAAAGGAATCTGCAATGGATGTGCCATCCAACCTGGATGCTAGAAGACGTTTATCTTTCTTTGCTAATTCTCTATTTATGGATATGCCCAATGCACCGAAAGTCCGCAATATGTTATCATTCTCGTAAGTTTTCCAGACAGTTCACTAAATCATGCATCCATTGATCTTTGTTTTTGGTTGGCTATTTGAAGTTATATAGTGTTCTGCTTGTGACATTTGCTGTTTTGGTTAAATTTGCACTCTCTGGTGTAATCATTGTGTGTACTTTCTGTTACTTTGTATACTAGATTCTTCTCAGCAATTATGCTTCTAGTCTTCACTCCAGTCTATTCCATACACCCACTAGGCTTAAAAATTTTTAATCTCGACAGCTGCAGTGTAGTAATATGCTTTAAAGTTTAACTGATGCTACCTATTTGAAAATAAATACGACTATGAAGTTTGTGACTATATTTAACTGACCCATTCCCTTATTATTATTTTAATTTCTTTTGTTGCATTGCTATTGGTTGGGTATTATAAGCTATTGAACTGTATATATTTTTTTAAGGAGCCACATATATATCAAACCCTAAATACTTTATATTTCAAATTTCAAATTTGGTACTTCATGTTTGAAAATTGCACCCATTTCATATAATATAGTTGAACTGCATGTTTACTTGTTTTATGCTCTTTGAACTCTGTTGGCTTTATATATAAAAATCTTGAAGTTTATTTTAACTCGTTTTTGGTCCTTTATTATTGCATTTTATGTCTTCAAGTTTGTTTTACATGGATATTTTGCTTCTGGCAAACTAACTGGCATATCACTTCTGCTGCAGTGTCTTGACTCCCTACTACACTGAGGATGTTCTTTTCTCTGTAGATGGTCTCAAGGAGCCGAATGAAGATGGGGTTTCCATTCTTTTCTACTTGCAAAAAATCTATCCAGGTTTTTTTGTGCTTTTGGTTGTTTGAAATGTGCTTGTTATGTGGTTCTGCAGGCAATCTATTTTTCTGTGGTTACGCTATGTCAGTTTGATATTTATCTTGCTAAATGTACCACTACTTAGATGAGTGGACCAATTTCCTTGAGCGGGTTAAGTGCGATACAGAAGAAGAACTTCATCAGAGTGAGGAAAAGGAAGAGCAACTCCGTCTTTGGGCATCATATAGAGGCCAGACTTTGACCAGAACTGGTATTGCACTCAGTGCTTAGCATGGATTACACTGTCCTTTCCTCCATCAGAGACATGCAAGAGATTGTTCCTGGTCCTGTTCATTAATTGCACAACTTTTTATTTACTTTTTTCTAACACTTGCTGTTGGATTATATAAATTTCCAGTCAGAGGTATGATGTATTATCGGAAAGCTCTGGAACTTCAGGCCTTCCTTGATATGGCCAAAGATGAAGGTACCTTAGTAATTTGAAAGTCATTGCTGACATGAATTATTTAATAGTAATCTGCTTTCTACCTCTTTTCAGTGCCTCGTTATAGAAATCTTGCTTGATGCTTCCTTTCAGATCTTTTGGAAGGTTACAAAGCAGTAGAATTATCATCTGAGGAACACTCAAAAGTGGAAAGATCTTTGTGGGCACAATGCCAAGCTGTTGCTGATATGAAATTGACATATGTGGTTTCCTGCCAGCAGTATGGAATTCAGAAACGTGCTGGTGATCAGCGTGCACAGGATATACTGAGACTCATGACAACGTATGTCTGGGTTAACTCTTAACTCTTCATGTTAAAATGAGCTGGATTGCCTAATTGAAACAACAAAGATCAATTTCTGCCCCTTTCTTTCTATGGTACAGGAAGTCTGTTGCGCATGAGTAAAGTTGAGCATGTTTGGATATTTTATTTTGCAGGTATCCATCTCTCCGTGTTGCTTATATTGACGAGGTCGAAGAACCTAGCAAAGATAGGTCAAAGAAGATAGAAAAGGTTTATTATTCTGCATTGGTGAAGGCTGCTTTAACTAAGACTGATGATTCTGCTGAACCAGTACAAAATCTTGACCAGGTGAAGTTTTATAGAACTTGCAATAGACAATTTGTTGGTCTCTATGTTTAGCAGCATCTTCATAGGAAAGAAAATAAGCTATGACTGATGATGGGGGCATTCTTAGGACTCATGCCATGGTTTGTATTTCTGCAGGTCTCTTGATATGATAGAACATATTTTATTAAGGAAGAAAGTTTACTTATGATGGATAACATAAAACACTTATGGAATTTTTAATCCTAAATGGATCCTGCTAAACCTGCTACTGCATGTTGGTTTGGATGTTTGACACTAATGTAGATGTTAAATATGCAATGGGATATGGTGAACTGCTATATAACATCGTCTTCCCTATGTATGTTAGCAAGTAAACTGTGACTTACATTTTATGTAAATGGAACTCGATGTTCACCTTAAGCAACTCTTTTGAATTCTTAGAGGATTCAATGGCAACTAAAATTTTGGGCAACATAGTATTGCAACCCTTCTTGATCAAACCATCTGCTATGATATGTAATATCAGCACTTTAAGTTTAGTATTATAACTTTGTCTGTGTTCCAGATTGTGACGTGGCAAAAAAAAGTGTTTTATGTGGATCTATTGGGTTTCCTGGACACAGGTAATTTATCGAATAAAGCTTCCAGGTCCTGCCATTTTGGGTGAAGGAAAGCCAGAAAATCAAAATCATGCCATTATTTTTACTCGTGGTGAAGGTTTGCAGACTATAGATATGAACCAGGTAAATGGCTGTTGCATCTTTCTGTCTCTTAGTTGTTCATTATAAGCCTTTTACTTTAATTATCTATTTCTACAGGAACATTACATGGAGGAAGCCTTAAAAATGAGAAATTTGCTGCAAGAATTTTTGAAAAAACATGATGGTGTAAGGCTTCCATCAATACTTGGAGTTAGGGAGCACATATTTACTGGAAGGTGGGTGCCCTGTATGTAGTTCATTCTTTTTCCAGGCTTTTGATGAAATAGTCAAGTTAGTGACTCATTGAAATGGTGTTAACATAATGTCTTCTGATCACTTGTGCAGTGTTTCTTCTCTTGCATGGTTTATGTCGAATCAGGAGACCAGTTTTGTGACTATAGGACAGCGTATACTTGCCAACCCTTTAAGGTGAGTCTCCAGTAAGTGGAATTTAGAATTGCAGGTGGGATGCTATATTCAAGAGAAATGTCAATTATCGTGCCTACAATAATTATAGCAAATATAATTATTAGTAGTTGAGCTAGCACCAAACAGCACTAGCAAATGTAGTAGTGGATTGTGCTGTGGCTTTTATTCCTAATATATTCTAGTGGGCATTGATTGATATTTTCTACCTCCATAAGAAAATGCAAGGTAAAGTTCTTTTGTATGAACCGAAGAAATAGCTGCTTTTCTGAAGCTTTCACCTATCTGCTTTTCTAAAGAAAAATGACCAATAAATGTGATCTATCCTCATGTTGATGGCATGCATGTTTTTAGTTTTACTCTTGTTTGTCCTAAAGGTCTAAAGTTGTATGCTAATAATCTGTTGTAATATTTAATTTTTTTACTTACATTTTTTAGCTTTCATCACTACATTTCTTCTGTATGCATGTCTTTTATATTTAATGTTGCTAAAGCTATAAAACAATACCACTCAAGGTTCGTTGTCTTGGTACCGTATCTCATAGTGGTACCACATTTGTATAGTGTCGGCACACTTAGTATGCTGGTCGGTTCAGTGTATTGAAACTCAGTATGCAGTAGTATCGAGTCTCAATTCAATATTGATACAGTATGGTATGTCCGACATTGAGTGATACGCACTGGTATGGCATATAATGCCTTCACTCATCTCCTTCCTATATTGAACACACCAATCAACTTATATCATTTTCAACTACCCTACAAAATGCTATCTCACTGAATTTAAAATTTTAATTACTCACTATCATGGAGTCATGATTGCCCAAGTCAAAACTTGCGAAATCAAATGTCATTGATCATACGACCAATTGTAATCAGAAAATAACAAAAGTAATAAAACTAAGTTTCATTGCGTCAAGATTCATTATGTGCATATGGTGTTGTTTTGTGAAATTTTTAGATTTATTAACTAGATGCCTCTATATGTCATTCTAAATTTTATAATATATAACTTCAAGAGAAAAGATTGTGCAGTATTGCCATATATAAATGTTTTAAGTTCTAATTCATAAATCCATGCTATTTTTGATTGTCACATATACCTAAATTTTTAAATGTTCATTCTCTTCATTTTAGTTAATTAAAATTAAGTAGATGTATTTTGCTTATTTTCTATTTAGCTTATTGGTCCAAATTTAGGGTTCTGCCATTCTAAATAATCTAATAGAAACATATATTGCCTTTTCCCCCCTTCAAGTTTCCAAAATTTTAATTTTAACAACTATAATGTCATAAAACACTTAATTTTTTCACTTTTTTTGGCTAGCATGTTGAGTAAAATTTGGGAATCCAATAATCATGTTGATTACCGTAGTAGATAATTTTTTTGTGTTCTAAACCAAAATAGCTAGAGAAAATTATTTTTGGAAATATTTTTTTAGATTATTTTCTGCAGTATGAGGGGCAAATTTGTAGCATTGCTTATATTCTCTTGAACAATTACTTTTTTATAGACTTCTAAAAGTAAACAAATGGAAAAGCTATTACTTGTGTGAAATTATTTACACCAAAATCTTTCTAAGGTACCTAAGAGAATGGTTCTTTGATGGGAGACCAAGCAAGATCTTGTACATCTTAGATTGCTTTGGGTACACCTAGGTTTTTCAAAGAGAAAAATGGGGCATGCAAGAACCTAATCCCTCCTAAAATTCTTAAAATTTGAAGGATCTAAGCAAGATATGATAGTTTGACCTATAGATACAAAACTTGTTAGCGATGGTGGAAGTATGGTGATATATTTGCAAGCTCTCAATTTTTGACAACGAAGGAAATGTAAGAAGAGATGTGAAGAAGACGATTCAAAATACTTCACTTTGTAGCCAAATTCTATTTTCTTATGTTTAGAAATGAACACAACTTACGTGTATATATGAAGTTACAGTGCATTTTCCTAGAAGTCTACCATTTCATTAAAATTTAACTCTTTTCTTGACATAACAAGAAGATTGAAAGGCGAGTCAACTGCTAGAAATTAAACTCAGAGATCCAACACGCAAAACTGAGACAATCTGGATTGAAAAACCTTTCGTTGATGAAGGAAGTTCTCATAAAATAAATTTTATTAATATCTCAAAAAGATGCCTTTCACAATGCATTAAGAGCATGAGAATTGAAAGGCTGATCGATTGATAGAAATTGAACTTAGAGATCAAACATACAAAACTGAAGTAATCTGAACCGAAGAACCTTTCATTAACAAAGGAAGTCCTCACAAAATAAATTTTACTAGAATCTCAAAAGTTGCCATTCACAATGAATTAGGAGAATATATATAGACCATGACCCTAACCCTAATTTGAGCATTATATTCAGTACAAAATCATACTAGAAATAAGACTCAATAATAAGAAAAATAGAAAAAACAAACTAAGAATAGGACTCCATAATGGGGAAATATGCTAGAATTACTTGGATACAAATATAAAAATTGGGCTAAAATTTGATACTATCTCTATCTGTGAATTTGCTAGCTCCTATAAAATTTTGCATTATCGTGCTGATCATAATATTTGTTAGTTGTATCCTATGCTACATCACTAGTTCTTCTACATGCGTGGGAAATGTGTTCATGCAACCACTGTATTTAGTGACACTCTATCTAGTTATTTGGCTGCTTAGCCATGACTCTTGATTTAGACCTTTGACTTGTCAAATCTTTGTCCTTGTGATATAGGATGCTTTGTAGGATGTCGTATAGGATGCTCCATGTAAGAATCAAGTTTAACATCCACCAAAAATAATTGAAGATCAGGTGAAAAGTATGGAGAATAGCTCTAGGAAATGGAAACCTATGGGGTTGCTGTGTTGAGTTTGCTAGTTGTGGCTGAAAAACTTATCAAAGCTCACTGAAACCAAGTTATAACAGTTTTTAGGCTTGAGTTGGTTCTAAAGCGAGCCAATGGCTTACAACATTCATCACCAATCATTATCTATGACATCCAAAATTTCTTAAGAAAATTTTAAATGTTTTAGAGAGAAATAATCTACTTATAAAAGGATGCTAATTGAATGGTCAACAACATGATGTATGATATTATGATTTTCTATGATCTGTGATTAGGTTCTTTGGATTTGTCCAAACAACTTGAATTTTCCCTGCATGCTTTGAGATATATAAAACATCATGGATGCATGGATGATGTATATCACTGGCTTGGACAGTCCATGAATTTTTTTGTCCGAAGGCACCATGTTATTTTTATTTTAGGAACACTGAAGCCATTGCACACAAATATACTTATGTTTCATTTACAGATACACACACGGATATGCGTTTTATTATTTGACAATGGCATCATTCATTTTATTATTAGATAACGACATCTGCCACTTTACTCATCAATACCCAATTTTGTGTTCCTTTCTTCTTAATGTACATCTTTCCGTTAAAATTTTCTGAATCTTCTCCTATCCAGGGTTCGGTTTCATTATGGTCATCCAGATGTTTTCGATAGACTTTTCCACTTAACTAGGGGTGGTGTAAGCAAAGCATCAAAGATCATCAATCTGAGCGAGGATATATTTGCAGGCATGTAAACTCTTAATATGTTCCTGTTCATTTGTCCTTGGAATTTCTGTCATGTTGTATTGGCTTTTGTCTGGCAGGTTTCAATTCAACACTTCGTGAAGGCAATGTCACACATCATGAATATATGCAAGTTGGTAAGGGAAGAGATGTTGGTCTTAACCAGATCTCACTTTTTGAGGCAAAGATAGCAAATGGGAATGGGGAGCAGACATTGAGTCGTGATATCTACAGGCTTGGGCACCGATTTGATTTCTTTAGAATGTTATCATGTTATTTTACCACTGTGGGTTTCTACGTCAATAATTTGGTACAACAAGCAAACCTGTCCCTTAGAATCCTTCATGGATCTTATTAACCCATGACAATAATTGTACTGTTCTCCATTTGGCAGGTGACAGTCCTAACAGTATATGTATTTCTTTATGGACGCCTATATCTTGTTCTTAGTGGGCTTGATGAAGCACTATCTACTGGGAAAAAGTTCATACACAACAAACCTCTCCAAGTTGCCCTTGCTTCCCAGTCTTTTGTGCAACTTGGCTTCCTGATGGCTCTTCCTATGATGATGGAAATTGGTCTAGAAAGAGGGTTCCGCATTGCACTAAGTGATTTTGTACTGATGCAATTACAATTGGCTTCTGTCTTCTTTGCATTTTCTCTTGGGACGAAGACACACTATTATGGAAGGACATTGCTCCATGGAGGTGCAGAATATAGAGGCACGGGTCGTGGATTTGTGGTCTTCCATGCTAAATTTGCTGACAACTATAGGTTTTATTCTCGCAGTCATTTTGTCAAGGGCATTGAATTGATGATTTTGCTTATTGTATATGAAATATTTGGGCAATCATACAGAGGTGTGGTTGCGTACATCCTTATAACTGTTTCTATGTGGTTTATGGTTGGCACATGGCTTTTTGCACCTTTCCTTTTCAATCCTTCAGGCTTCGAGTGGCAAAAAATTGTTGATGACTGGACTGATTGGAATAAGTGGATTAGCAACCGTGGGGGGATTGGTGTGCCACCAGAGAAAAGCTGGGAATCGTGGTGGGAAAAAGAGCAAGAACATTTAAAGTATACAGGGAAGCGTGGGACCATTTTTGAGATAATACTTGCATTGCGCTTTTTTATATACCAATATGGGCTTGTCTATCACTTGAATATAACAAAACATACCAAAAGCTTGCTGGTATTGCTTTCAATTACTTGAAAGTATGCTTATGCATTTATTGTTAGATTTGCATTGATTGTTGCCATTAACATTGAAGTGTCTTCGTTGTCTTCCAGGTTTATGGTGTTTCGTGGCTTGTGATCGTGGTGATATTACTTATCATGAAGGTATGCTAACATCCCTTGAAGTCCCAAGACAATCAATGCACCAATATTCTTATAAATCAGCTTGTCCCACAGATATAAATATTTATTATGTATTTAATTTAGTTCGTCTTTGATTTTGCAAAAACTGATGTGAAGATTGGCGGACGTCTGGATATCAAAGTTATTGTCTTCCTAAGAAATGGGATTTTCAGGTGTTTGTGTTTGTCTGAGTATCAAAGTCTGACTTTTGACTGTACCAATATCACTTACAAATGATTAATGGTGTTTAAGATTGCTATTTGGTTGGACTTCCTAAGGGGCTCGTAACAAAAATGGCCTGTCTTGTAATCTATCTAAATTGTGGAACTGAACAATGCTTGATTGAACAACTTTTGGTGACTAGGCTCCTTGTTCATTTCATTTCATGTCTATCAAGATTGTTGAACTGAACAGTGCTTGATTGAACTTATTTTTCATGTAAGCTGTCTTTCCAACTGAAAGACTGTTTTTGTGCTTTGATTTGTCTCTAGCAATTTTGCCGTATCAATTCTTAAAGTGACTGATTAGTTGGCCCAAAGCATCATTTACAACCTAGAAAACATGGGTTTGGGGATTTGGCACATTGGTTTTCTTTTGTGTGGTTTGGTAATTTCTTCAGATGCTTAGTATCACTCAGCAAGTAGATTTTCACGATCAGCCATGCTCCACTGACCAGGAATGATTCTGAACATTGGACAATGTTAGATCAATTTTTATGTTTTGTTTTTAGATCTAATAACAAAGGTTTCATTTAGCATAACCAAGCGCTGTTTTTATTCATAATTTCATACAGCTAGCACTTGGAAATTATGCTCGCTGACTCTTGGTGCCCCTTTTTGGTTCCACTATTTTTTCCCAGATTGTCTCTATGGGAAGGCGGAAATTCAGTGCAGACTTTCAGCTTGTTTTCCGTCTGATAGAGAGTCTTATCTTTGTGACATTTGTGTCTATTCTGATCATACTGGTGGTCATCCCACACATGACACTGCAAGACATCTTTGTTTGCTTCCTTGCGTTCATGCCAACTGGATGGGGGATGCTTCTGGTTAGTGAACAGATTGAATTAATAAACTTTTCATTTTAATTGTTGCTTTCTTTTTCGTTAACCGTTGCTGTTTGCTACTGGCTTAAGCCTTGTTGCATCATCTATGTTTGTCCATGGCTTTTTTCAGATTGCACAAGCTTGTAGGCCTCTTTTGCAAAGGGCTGGGTTATGGGGATCAGTCAAGGCACTTGCTCGTGGCTATGAAATTATCATGGGCCTTCTCCTGTTTACCCCAGTTGCTGCTTTAGCTTGGTTCCCATTTGTATCTGAGTTCCAGACACGAATGTTATTCAACCAGGCCTTCAGCCGAGGTTTGCAGATTTCTCGTATTCTTGGTGGCCAGAGGAAAGATCGCACATCTCGCAATAAGGATTAAAAGCCTTCACGTTGGATCTCATTGCTGTGGGGACTATTACCCTCTTGCCACCACCCTCCCCAATCATTTTAATTCTTCTCAAGATATTGTTCTGTCATCTGGGAATCGTGTATATGATAAATTATCAATCAAAATGTTACTGTAGATATAGGTTGTGGATTGCATAATGTTAATGAGATGATCTGAGTCGCTGGAAAGGGTGTCCTTTGTATGTATAAAGTGTGACGTGTTCACCAGATTTTTTTTCCTTCTTTTTCTGGTTCAGGGGTTCATAATGTAAATAACAATTCTGTCTGGAATGCAGCTATAGTTTCCCTTTGAATTTTGTGAATGCTTCGACTTTCCGCCTCTTCTCGATTCCTCAAGATATTAGTCTGCTGATTCTGTCATTTTGTCAATATTTAAAATTTATTCTTCAGATGCTATCAGTGTAATTGATGATTGCCATAGGCATAATACCGCTTAACTCTTAATTAAGTTTCAGTTCTGTACAGGTCGTGTTGATTACGGTTGCTGTCAAATGCCTTTTCTCAAAGTTTTTTTTGGTGTAAAATGGTCTTGTACCCGCACATGATGTTCATGTTGTGCTCCGCCAATTTTGTTCTGCAACCATCCAGCCATTTCTCAATTATTTGGAGTCGCCGGCAATGTTCTGCCAATTTTGTTAAAATGTGATAGTTTTGTAGGTGATACTAGGTTTCCTCCACGGAGGAGTTTATGTATGAGTTTTTTTGTACACGGGATAAAGATGATTGAATACTCACAAAATGGAACAGTCAGTTGTATCTGCTACCTTGGGGAGAGCATTAGACTGAGATCAGGAGAAAAGAAAAGAAAAGAAAAGAAATGAGGTTCAGTCTAAAATCTTGGGAGTATTTTAACAGGTTTCATTTTATACAATGCATGCCATGCTGGACAGCCATCGCTGATTGATGTAAGGGATCCTCAATGCAACATACTTCCAATCTGGTGAGTGAGACAGACTTTTATAGGCTGTCGTGTAGCTTTGTGGTGTATGGAACAAATGCGGGCGCCCTGGAGAGTTCTAGCACCTGAATTTCGTCCTTCATGAACCATGTGAAGTAGTATTCTTTACAGAAAGGACGTCGAACCTACTTTGAAATGGGAGTTGTTGGAAGTTTCAATGGATTTTGGCATTTGGCCTTCATCAACCCTGGGCAGTAATATTCTTTACAGAATCGCAGAGGTCGTCTAACCTACTTCAAAATGGAGTCGTTGGAAGTTTCAATGGATGTTATAGCTTGAGTTCTGCACTGCTGAAATTAGGGATGCCAAATCGACTAGTGGGGGAGACAATGCATACAAAAGGGTTTTGAGTACACCTGACTAGTTCACGACAATAGATTATGCGTGTGGCTTGTTCTCTCGAGTCCTTAGTTGTATTGGGTCATGAAAACTTTGGCAAAATTTGGACTGGAAATTGCTTAATCTTGCTCTTCAAGCGAAAGCAACCAAAGAACAATTGTTCCGGTCAATCTTATGCTGGGTTCAATGGTACTAGAAGGCATGGATGGTACAGACAGACAATTTTAGAAAAGTTATTATTTTTGCCTGTTTTGAGTTTCTTTGGATGGTCAATATCACCAATCAAAGGTTATCCTGCTTAATACGGATGTTTTAAGTGCAACTAGCTTATGACTCCTGTGATATATACAACATGATAATTGCTCTTTAAATACAAGATGGTAATGTAACAAATTATAATAAATAAAAGACTCAATAATCAAATTTCTGTCAGATATTAAGCAGTAAACTTTGATAACCACTGAATAAAAATGTCTGTCATTAATATCTACCATTGCATGGGATATATATATATATATTTTGCTCTTTATTCCTATTGTTCTTAAAATGCAACAAAACAATATAACAAATTATAATAAGCAGAAGGTTTTAATAATTTAATTTTTATTACACATTTAGCAATAAACTTTGATGATGGTTGAGTACGAGTATTATTAATATTTGTTGTATATTAAATAATAAAAATTTTAATAATAATTGAACACATTAATATGGATGTTTACATAGTAAATAAAAAATATCATGCAAGATGATTCTCTATATATTGGATGATAGATAAGCTTAAAACTATGCCTCATCTTTAAGATAATAAGTAAAATAGATGAAAATATATCTCTATTTTATTTATTTTTTTCTTTACATTTTCTAAATTCTAATTTATTCTTCTATGATTCAATATTGATTATGAGTTGAAGGATGATCGAAAAAGCTACAATAATATTTTTGAGTTGCATTTCTATACCATGGAAGCATTTATCTCCTTTCAAATTAAACTAAGTTCTTCTATCACGTGTATGTGTGTATTTTATTTATTTATTTTTTTAGCACCGATCAGCGATGAGATGCACTCAAGTAGCATTTGTAAGCGCAAGAGATTTGATGTGAATCATGAGCAGAAAATTTTTTATGATCAAACATAGGTAAATTTTTAACTAAATTATACTTTAGTTAAGCAATTATTTTTCTTTAGAATAAATTTATATATATATATATATATATATGATGAGGTAAACAATTTATTAACCTTATATGACTCCATTATTAGACAGAAAAGGCAATAGGGCAGGCCGAAACTAGGGACTCCAATCTCAATTTCTATTTTTATCAAAAAATTAATTTTTATTTTTATAAATAAAGATTTTTTTTATTCCATTTATGCTTCATAGGAAATAATGAATTTTCGTCCTTTATCTCACCTAGCTTGAATAACATATATGAATTTTAAGTAAAAATTATAAAATTAAAAGCATAGCTAATTTTTTTTATATTAATAAATTTATTATTTATCTTTTAAATTTACGTTTATTATTAAAATAATTAAAAATTTAAATTAAACTAAAAATTAAATATCATCTAAATATAAGGTAATATATAACTTATATAACGGATTAATGGGATCGAATATACTTAATCTTGCTTTAGCTTTATTTTCGTTAATAGAAATAAAAATAATATTTGTCCTGCTTTTGTGCTCGCAACGTGTAGAACATAGCTTATATTTACTGTAGTTTTTTATAAAACTAAAATATTTTATAAAAAAATTATGGTAAATATTTTATAAAAATAAAATGGAGAGTGAGAAAGGAAAAAAACTCGCCTGGAGAACGCACCGCGCTCTTGAAATCCCGAGAAGACACGTGCCACAAACACGGATGGCAACAAAAGGCTGTCCGAGACCGAATGATGCCCCAGTTCTGCCCTCGGATCCCTCGGCGGATTGGCGGTAGGGTTTAAGCCGCCAAAGCCTCTGTCTATCGAAAAACCCCTTCCTCTGCGCCATCTCGTTTCTATTCTCCAGTTTGATCCCTAAATTCCATCCTCCTCCTCCTCCTCCTCCTCCTCGATGAGTCCATAGCCTATCCGATTCTCTCCTTCCGCCAATGCTCACTTACCACCGATCCAAATCCCTCCTCAAATGGCCATTTGGGATCGCAAAGATCGCATCTTTTTTTGATAGGAACTCACCTATTACTCCCAATTTCCCTTTCGTCTTCTTCTCTGCCGCTCCTGTACTAATTCAAGAAACCACAGAACCCAGCCCGCGTTCTGGCGGATTGACATCTCTTGAGGTGGCAGAGACGTTGCGAAGCATGGCACGGAAGCCTGACGTCGCGCTCGCCTTCTTCAACGATAGCAAGGTGCTTGGGTTCCGCCACGACATCTCCACCTACTCGGCGATCGTCCGCATCCTCGCCGGTTCGGGTCGCAAGAAGAAGTTGATTTCCCTGTTCTCTGAATTGATCTTGCTGAACGGAGACGTGGGAATTGAAGTGTCGGCACTATTCGCCGCCCTTGCTGCGGAGTCGAATGGCTCGGATTCATTGGTGTGTGTGTTCGATGCGCTGATCAAGGCCTACGCCAACTGTGGGAAGTCCAAAGAGGCGGTTGATGCTTTCTTTCAGCTCGGTAACCTGGGTTTTGTCCCAAAGGTGAGATCTTGTCATTTCCTTATGAATTTTGTGGCCAAAGATGGCGACTTGGAGACGGTGATGGCGGTCTATAGTCAGATGAAGAGATTTGAAATGAGCCCGGATGCTTATACGTTCACCATAGTGATAAAAGCTCTCTGCTGGGCGGGGGAGTTAGACCAAGCTCTTGATGTTCTGATGGAAATGAAAGAAAAGGGAATAAAGCCTGATGTGATCACTTATACCACATTTATAGAAGGCATGTGTGCTTGTGGGAAGTCAGGTTTAGGCTATGCAATGATTAAAGAAATTGCGAGAGAGGGTGTCCATGTTGATGCCATTGCTTATAATAAGGTGATCAATGGGTTGTGTAAAGAAATGAGATTACAAGAGGCTGAAGAGCTATTAGAGGACATGGTAAGGCAGCATGTGCTTCCAGATGCTTGTAGTTATGGTTGTCTTATCCGGGGTTACTGTGGAACTGGCAACCTTGTAAAAGCCTTAGATCTTTATGAGGAGATGGTGTCGAAGGGTATCGGAACAAATTCTATCATCGTGAGTTTCGTCCTTCAATGCTTTTGCAAGTTAGGCATGGCTTTTGAAGCATTGGAGTACTTCCAGAGGTTTAAGGACTCGGGGCTTTGCCTCGATGAGGTTCTTTATGATATTGCAATAGATGCACATTGTAAGCTCGGCAACATGAGAGATGCAGTGGAATTGTTTCAAGAAATGAAGAGCGAGGGGTTGGCTCCTGACAAAATCCACTACACAAATTTGATCAGTGGGTATTGCCGCAAGGGAGAAATGTATAATGCTCAGAAGGTCTTTGCTGATATGGTGAAGGTCAATGTGGAACCTGATCTTGTTACTTACAATATACTTGCTGGTGGCTTTTGTAGGCATGGCTTTGTTAAGGAAGCATTCGACCTTTTAGATTACATGATGAGAAGAGGCTTGGAGCCCAACCCTCTCACCTATGCTGTGGCCATTGAGGGTCTCTGTAGAGGTGGCAAACTAAAGGAGGCAGAAATACTATTTAAAGTATTAGAAGAGAGGGGAATTGCTCAAGGTGTAGTTCTTTTCAGTGCAATGGTCTATGGCTACTTAATATCAGGCTGCACAGAAGAATCTTACAAGCTATTTCTGAGGTCCATTAGGGAAGGAATTCTTGTGGATGAGATTGCTCGTTCCAAACTTGTAAGTGAGCTCTGTAACAAGGGGGATGTTGAGAGAGCCTCCCTGCTGTTTAAATTGATGTTAGAAATGCATGTTGCTCCAGATAAGATTTCCTATAATAAACTCATTGCAACTTATTCTCAAGTGGGAGATCTGGCAAATGCTCAGGTTTGGTTTGAGAATCTTGTTAAACAAGGCCTTACTCCTGATGTTGTTTTGTACACTACACTAATGAATGGTTACTGCAAGGCTAACCGCTTGGAAGAAGCCTGTCAGTTGTTTGTTAAGATGATAGAAAGGGGAATTAAGCCTGATGTGATTGCTTACACAGTAATGTTGGATGGCCATTTAAAAGAAACCTTGCGCAAAGGTTGGTTGAACATTGATAAGGAAAAAAGAAAAGTTGAAATTAGGGCCAGGTATTCAAAACTATTGAATAGTATGAAAGCTCTGGATATTGAACCTGATGTAGTATGCTATACAGTATTGATTGATGGGCATTGCAAGATGGATTATCTTCAGGATGCTCTTAAACTCTTTGATGAGATGGTAGAGAAGGGTTTGTCACCTGATGCCTTTACATATACTGCTCTAGTATGGGGTTATTGTAGCCAAGGGGAAGTTGTTAAGGCTGAAAACCTGGTGGAGGAAATGCTACGTAAAGGAATAGAACCTGATACACTTACCTTCTCAGTCTTGGATCAGGGGAGCTTGAGGGCCAAACGTTTGCAGCTTCGATAACAATCCTTGATTAATTTATATGCAGCTGGTTTTTGAGTTTGGGCTCATTAAACTGTCAAGTAAATATTTGTAAAGGTAAGGAGGAAAAAATTTTCAACTTTTCAAGTCTTGAAAATGACGTTTTTTTTTTTTCTTATTGAGCTTGGCCAGAAATTGAGTGATTTTGTTGATTACGAGCTGCTTTCATGGTCTGATGAATTATTCTTTTAAAAATTTTAATATTAATTTGTGTTACGCAAAAATGCATAACAGAATATGCTAGCAAACCTCAATGTAACAGTGAGGTTCTCCAGCAGGAAAGCTATCTCAAATATATTAATATGCAGATCGATAATTTAATTTCATTTTGTCATTGTGAATGCATTAAATAGGACATAAATTAGGATCAAAGTGGTTTTGATGGTTTTGTGTCCCAGACTTCTATACGTGTGATGCATGCCAACTTTGAATTTGTCACTTTTGCCCCCTTTTCAGGGGCATGTGATCACCAGTTGTGGTTGATGAAGGTGACTAGTTGCACATCTACGCAAATTGGTTTCAGATTTTCCCAAGACATCTTGGACCCAACCTGTCCCTAGCCTGACCCTCTTGTAAGCAGACATGCAGAATATTCTATCTAGTTGTTAACAAAAATCTTTTTGATTACCTATATCAACTGAACTGGGCTCAATGATCCATTCCTCTTTATGAACTGGGAGGTGGAGATCTTGCTACGGAACAGATGTAATGGCAATCCTTTCCATGCCCAGGTGGGACGTCAATCCTCTCGATGCAGTTGGGTTTTCCTTTGAGGTGTTCTGTGAGAATTCTGCCTTTCAGGCACAACAAAGTAATAAATCTTGATACGGTTTTCCTTCAACTATGTAGAATAATTTTTTAGCAGCGCATTGACTTCTTCTTGTTATCTGAACTTTTGAAATACAAGGCATCCATGTAGAAAACCACAGTTATATAACTGTAACTGTATCTTCAATGACTATATATCTTGGTTCCACGCCAAAGAGCATCATATAAAAGCTTCTCTAACTCTAATCTATCCCTGATGATTTGACATGGTATATTCGCTAGAAATATGCCCTTAGTCGTGTGTATGCATTTGCAAATGATTTTCTGATATGGAAATCTGATGTCTAGGGCTGCAGATCTATCCAAGAGGAAAGAATACTATTCAAGCTTATTGCTGATTTTGGCTGACAATGATTGTGACATGTACAGGTACTTTTCATTCACATCTATATGAGTTTTCGTTTGATCTTTTTATAAAGCAAAAAGTCTGGCTTCACTTATTTGATTATCTTTTCATGCTTCTTTAAAATCTGAGACTCTAAGTGAAGATTATGGTATAGATGCCTTTTCATGCATTTTCAGCTCTGTTTTTTAATGCATCACTGTGGTCCATGGGCTTTTCTCAGGCCAATGATGGAGGATTGTATGTTACGTTATGGTATAAGTGCATCAGTTTTCTAAGTTACAGATATGATATTAGTTGCAGACTTGCAGTGTGGAAAAAGTCCTCTCTCAGAAAAACTTGGTCTCTGATTGAGCAAGGGTAGACTTGGGTTCATATTAATTTCTTCTCAGAGATCTTTACCACATGTTTTATGTTGGACTAATTGCTCTGAATTAACAAATAGTTCCATCTCTAAATCTTGTTGGATCCAGAGATGACTGTATATGTCAATCTTCTCTGGTGCTCGATCACTCATCTAGTGGTTGTCATGGTTTGTGACTAGAAATTTCCAATCCTCTCTCCCCTACTCTTGAGTGGAGGGGATCAGGGGGTAGGGTGGGGGAGAAATGTTTTCAGATTAATGCATGACATTGCTAATTGTTAGCAGCCTCATGCTTTTAGTTCAGAAAGTTTCCATTGCAAATGTTGTAGCATAATGTAAGAGACAGGATCTCCCTCTATGATATCACCTCCAAAGATGAGTATATAGGTTTTTCTTTTTCTTTCTTTTTCTCTTTTTTTTTTTTTTTGGACTGTTTAAGGATAGAAGCATTCAGAATGAGGTTTAAAGATCACTTGTGAAAGATAATAAGATGATGGATATTTTCAAAGTTAGATGAGGATTTTGTTATATAGGATTCCACACATGGGAGTGATGAGAGGGTGGGGACTTAACCAATTAGGTAAACAAAAGAAGATAAAAATTTTGCAGGGCAAAGGCTTTGAAACTAGATTGAAACCTGATTGTAAGTATTTAATACACCATCAGATATGTCAATTATTCAATTTGCTTATTAACAACTTGAAATTTTATGAAGGTCCAAATGGATGCAGAGAAAACATCATTGGACCGAAATTTTAGAACAAATGAAATGCAAAGGGATACGTAATAGATATTGTAACAAAACCATAATATTGGATCCTTAAATTAATACAGTTGGCTTTTGAAAACAACCTTGTTAGAATCCTTACACAAGAATAGAAAAGGAAGCTGCCTCAAGGAAATTATTGATCCATTCAAGCCACCTTGTGGGACTATTGCAGTCTATAACACATGGTAAATTCCAATTAAAGCAGTCGTAAGCCTTTTGAGCAAATATTATTGTGATTTTAATGAGTATCTTATAGTGGAAGCAACATGATGAACTAAGTCCACAATGATCATGTGTATCTACAGTATGAGGTATGTGAGTATTAAAGGTGTCATTAACCACCTGGCCTAAAAGGCATCAATAATAGCAGCAAGATCATCCCCAACAACATAAAAACGCTTGTTGATATCACAAATCGTACTCCTTTTTGCATCTCCCATAATAGGCCTGACTATAAGAGAAGCTAGCTGACTTGACAAACTTGAAAGTATCTCAAGGCATTGCATATTTTGTAGCTTGTTCAGTATATTTACAAACACATTGCTTACTGTCTGAGGATGTTCCATTCAAACTCCTTCACTTGTTTTTTCATCTTGCAGGTAGAATTGTGAGGCCGTGGAGTTGCAGTTGGGCATAAAGAAAATCAATATAAGTTGGAAGGATCATAGGCAGCTGATCTGCCTCCACTCTCTCCTGGTTGGGTGGTGGGACATGCTGATATTCTTTAGCCCAGTCTATGCTTCATCTATGATCTGGCTTGATTTTTCTTTATGGATTATATGTTAGAATAAATCTATATTGACGGTTGCCTTGCTCACTTAATATTATTTAAAAATTCTATCCATCTGCTTTCCCATGATCTGCTCCAAATTATGGATGGTCAATTTACATTTTGCATGCTCCAGGAGGTTGGCTGAGCTAAGATACTTTGTCCTATTAACACAAACCTCTGTAAGCTTTCATCCAATTAGCGGCACTAGGTTTATAAGTTCTACAATCATGTAGCCCTGAACATTTCGCAGTATGCTTGATCCTGTTAAATGTGTGAATAAGTTGCAGGAATTTGATGCTTTTCAGCACCCAACAAAATAGGGTTTTTTTTTTTTTTTTTGGCATATGTCCTCCCACATTACGGTATTGCATATCTACCGTCTTAGAAATGCTCTTTTAACTTTGTGAAAGACTCCCCTTGCTCTTTTTATCAAAGTACTAGTTCTGATTCCCCTCCTTTAACAACAGTATGTTTTATGATGTGAAATTTATCATGTTAGCTGTGTCCAAAATGTGCATAAAATAAGTTGGTAAGAATCATCAAAATTGTGCCAACACCATAGATCAGCAAAAATCATGATTGCTAACAAACTGATAGCTATTCTCTTGGATTTAATTTAATATTCATAAATTTGAGGTGGTTGATGCATCCACGAAGTGATTGCTTATATGCATGGAGCAGATCATGCTTCCAAAGGAAACAAATCTGAAAACAAAAAATGGTGATAGAGTGCAAATATAATTACTATTCTGCTTTGCATGCTGTTTGCAAATTGAGATTCATTAATTTCTGGAAGCCTTAGTTTGAATTTTTGAATTTTCTGGGTCATGACTATCTGAACGGTGTTCCTTCTGTTTGCATTAGGAAAATCTCTTTCAATAATGTCACGAAAACAAATGGAGGAGAAGGAAAAGGACTCAGCGGCACTAAGAATTGCAAATATTTCAACAGGTTGTGGTTCCCTGTCCTTGCTAGTATTCTAGATGATTGGCTTAATGAATCTAAATTGAAATTCAAATGTTCCTGTTGCTTGTATGCATGTGTTTTGAAAGAAAAATCTGTTTCAACATCTCACAAAAAAAAAAATGGAGGACAAAACAAGGTGCTGATCAGATTTTTGAGTTAAAGTGTTTCAGACAAGATGGTGGTCTACTGCCCCTGGTAGGATTCAAAATGACCAGATTTATATCTTTAAAACAAAATCCTCTGTCCTGATATATATTTGGAAATTGGTGGGAAAAAAATTGTCCACCTCCTTTATCTATATGCTAGCATAGCAAACTAATTTTGACTGTGTAGATGTATATTGGATGCTAGATCATTGCCTTGGTCAGCTGCTAATAATAACATTTTCTTGGAAAGGCCAACTGAAGCCTTCTTGATTATCATTCTAAGCTCATACACAAATTAAAAATCTGAATCTTTCATGATGATAATATACATATGGGATGCAAGGAAGGACTGAAAATTATGAGAACTTAAATAGAACGAATGGCCACAACAAATTGCTTTTGAACATGAAAAATTGGGTTTTCACATTGCTTGAGGCTGGCGATGTCAAGGAAGAAGTGCATGCATGTCTTTAACATTGCAGAAATTTCTTGTTGCTAGCCGGATGATTTCTTTTTTCTTTTCTTTTTTCCCACTGGTAGCCTAAAAGGTGGTTGAACGGTTGCGACTCAGCGTGCTGTCTCATCTGGTTTGGTATTTATTGGGCTTCAAACGTTTGGCCACAGTTAAAACTTTCTCTTTGTGCTATATTACTGCTACTGCTTGCATATCTTTTGCTTTTTTCTTTCTTTTTTTTTTTTTTTAATACTGGTTTCAGATATGAGATAAAATTGTGTGATGTAAAATTCGTACTCTTTTTTTTTTCTTGGATATTTTGGGCATAATGCGAAGCCAGTGGATTATTCTGAAAGGGGTCATGGTGGCTAGAACTAGCAGACAAAATAAAAGGGGTGGGAAAGGGGGTTCTTTTGATGAATATATGCTTGAGAATTCTAGCAAACCTTCTCTACCAGCCAGAGAGAGAGAGAGAGAGAGAGCTTTGCCAAACTTTGGATCAAGCAGCTGCCAAGGAAAAAAGTTGTATGGAGGGCTCATTTCGATTGGGATGGAAAAGCAGTTGGGCCTCTTAGATTTCTGAGTAGAGAAAGGTTGGAACGAGTAATGTCTGAACCTGTAAGTCAATAAATTAGCTTGACCATTATAAGATGTCTGAGTACAAGGATTGGTGCTAACAAATGACGGCCTTCTTCATGGCTCGTGCCTGCATGCAAACGTCCCATAGCCTAATCAAGAAAAGTCTTGTAAAATGGTTTAAACCTTAAAATTTGAATTCGACTGAAACTAAACTTTATTTTATTTCTTCTTCGGCATATATTTTTTTAGTCTAAAGTTGTCGTATTACGTTTTAGATTTCATTTCACCTAATAGAAAAATCAAAATTTGTTGTGGTTTTTCCGACGATTTTACCGTGGTGTTCCTATTGGCATTGCATTCCATATCCCTAATAAGCTCAAGTAGACGGTTATTAAAGAAGAAGCACGGTCGGTCCCCTTACCTCCTCCCCCTTATCTTTTGTAATAGAAAATTACAAAAACTTATTATGGTATTTCGATGATTTGGAATTGTTATGTTCTCCATTATTTTATCCGAGAGAATCATTATTACCAATTTTTCCATCTATCTCAAGCGAATAAGGTTGAAGTTTCTTATCGGACAACAACTGGTGACCCTACTCTAGCTATTAGGGGAAGTAAGTACCTCACTCACATAGCGTTTTATAAGGAGTGCAGCAAAGAAGTCAAAAAGCAAGGTGATATTTTGCGAAGCATATCATTCTATGTTGCACAGCTCATTTATAAGCATCATTGACAAATTGTTGCCAACCTAATGAATGGGGACAAAAATGGGGACAACGTGGTGCAATGACGTTATACCCCCTCCTCTACCCCTCAGCATTCATGCTGTGCGGACCTAACGATAATAAAACTTAATATTAACCAAAAATTCAATGAAAATAACTTCTCTCTGTGACGGTGGCTATAATAATTTATTCCTTTTATATAATATTTTTAATAATTAAGATACATTAATTTTAACTCGTTGCCGACGCTAAGCTGCGATGCATGAACCAGAATGGACGCTAGCCCTGTGCCAAGGGCGTTTTTGGTAATTGCAACAATTCCGAATGCCGTGGAGGGTATTCTTGGTCGTATTTGTAATTTTTTCTAAATCTAAGGGCAATTAACCTCGTACTGTTCAAACCGATGCAATCGAACCGGGTTGGGAGAAGACGCGATCAATCGCCAGGCGAATCGAGACAGCACGCTCGCACCCAATCTCAGCGCTTCATTTCCACCGAGTAATCCCAGCCGTCCGTTCCCTCCTCCCTTCTATAAATATCCACCTCCGCCCCCACCCACGAAACGCCTCCGTTGCTGACGACGCCTTCTAACCCTTTGCTTGTTTTTCATCCTCCGCTCTCTTTCCCTCTCTCTCTCTCTCTCTCTCTCTCTCAAGGTAAGGAAGCAATAATAATTAAAGAAGAAAAGAGAGAGAAAAAAATTAAGGCCCAACGGGATCCCTCTCGCCCTCGATTTCGATCAAGGCTTAGGGTTCGGGGATCGCGGTCTAGGGTTAGGGTTGGGGCAACGGCTAATCCCTAGATCTAATTGGAAGCAGGGTTAGGGTTGCTTTGATACCTGATCTTGGAGGGGGAGTCGATGAACGATCCGTCGCAGATGATGAACCGAAGCTTTGGGGTCTGGCAGCCGCCGCTGCCGCCGCCTGCGGTGGTGGACGATCCGATGGGGTTCCAGAACACCCGCCCCGTCTTCGCCGCCGGTGTTGCCGGGGGAGCCAAGCCCGGAAGGATGAATTGGAAGGGCAAGAAGGCCGCCGATAAGAGGAAGAAGGCCGGAGCTGTCGCCCCTGGCGGCGGTGCTCCGGGTGGTGTCGTTGTCGGTGGTGGTGGCGCCGGAGGCGGTGGATCGGGGTACAAGCCTCCCACGCTGAAGGAGCTCCAGATCCAGAACCGCGTCAAGGCCCGGAGGTTCTACCCGAAGAAGAAGTTCACCCGATTCGCCCCGTTTGCTCCTCGGAATACCACCTCCTTCATCATCCGGGCCAAGAAGGCGGGCGGGATCGCGTCGCTGGTGTCGCCGTGCCCGGTGACGCCGGCGATCCTCCCGACGCCCAAGTTCTCCCCGACCCGGGAGGGCCTGGTGGACATGGCCAAGGAGGAGTGGGGCGTCGACGGGTACGGCACCATGAAGGGCCTCATCCGCCTCCGCTCGCCGAGCGGCCACGAGATCCGGCCCGCCGGGCCGGGCGACGAGGAGGAGGACACCGACGACGGGTCGAGCGAGAGCGACGTCGAGGAGCACCTTGAGGTGGAGCGGAGGCTGGACCACGACCTGAGCCGGTTCGAGATGGTGTACCCCGGCGAGGAGCACGGCGGTCCGGCGGCGTATTTGCTCGAGAACCGGGTCGACGACCAGGACACCCACATAGCGCAGCTGGAGGAGGAGAATTTGACGCTGAAGGAGAGGCTTTTCTTGATGGAGAGGGAGATGGCGGACATGAGGAGGAGGCTTCAGCTGCTGGAAGCCCAGTGCCGGGATAGGGAGGAGAACAACAACAGCAACAATAACAACAACACCAACAACAACATCGATGGCGGCAATCGCAATGAGACCGTTGCCAACGAGGGAGCGGCGTCGGCATCGGCATCGGCATCGGAGAACGTTGCGAACGAGGAGGCGTCGGAGAACGAGGGAGGCGGGGACGTGTGCTCGGAGAAGAGCGCCGGGGACTGCGAAATGAGTGGCGGCGCCGAAGGTACTCCGATGAGGGAGTGAGGGAGAGGGAAAGCTGGACTGGTTCTTTGCTGTGTAAATATTAGCTTCCATCTCGTGCGTCGTGTCCATCGTCCGGATCTCATGGAAAGGATGCGAAGACCGAAATTTAAATAACCGGCTGTATCGTTTTGAATGTTTCTGTTCTCTGTTTTCATTTTGCTTTAGTTCTCGTTCATGGTTTTTTTTTTTTTTTTTTCTTTTCTCTTTTTTTTTTTTTCTCTTTTTTTCGTCGTTATCTTTGATGATGCCGAAGTGGTGAAAGCTTGTGATAATGGGGGCTCTGCCATTAGAAACAAAGAGAGAGAGAGAGAGAGAGAGAGAGAGAAAGAGGTGGGATGGTATTTTTCCTTTTTTTTTGTGTTTAAACTTGTGAATGTCGGAAAGGACCCTGTAGCGTGGAAAGGGGTTGTGTCTACCGTCTACCAGAAAGTTCTGATAGGAATTTGCTGGTGGGTCGTTGTTATGTCCAAGGGTTCATGTGATTTTGATGATCAATTGATCGCTGTGATTTAACTCAAAATGAATGATTGATCAAAAAAATTCTTGTGTTATTATTATTATTATTATTATTATTTAAAAAAAAAAGGAGAAGGTGGCTCACTTGTTGGACTGTTGAAGTCGATGAAATAAGGTGGAAATAGATTCTACGTTTGGCTAATTATATTTAGCCATCCATTTCTAATCGCACGTTAACACACGTTAACACGTAAAGATTCAGTCAGTCAGAAGAGGAGGTTGGGTACGCGTCTTATGTTTAAGGCCGTCATGTTAGGGGAATTGCTTCCGACAAAGGGAAAGGGAAAGAATTAGAGGACGCAATACTTCGTCCCCAACCCCAAACAGATTGTGAATCCTTTTCAGTAAATATATATTCAAGATTTTGAATGACGGATGTCTGGGTTCGTTGACCTCCTTGGAGGAATTGGAATTGGAGAATTCGAAGGAGACCGGGGTTACCATGAGATTATCGTATATGTGATGACCAAAATATAACTACATATTGGCCCATATATTGAAGATATTGACGTTGATTTTTTTATGCAATAATTTTAAAGAAGACCATTCAAGATTGAAAACGATTTGAAAAAAAATATGTATATTTGTTTACCGTTACGATGAAAAACTTGCTCAACAAAGTTGAATACCCCTGTTTAATTGATACCATGTCTCTTGATGCTGTGGAGTTAAGACTTCGTTATCCTTGAGATGTCCTTCGCTCAATTGATTTGATGTTGAAAATGATGTTTTTATCCCCGTTTTCTTTTTTTTTAAACAAAAACACTGGATCCAAACAGCAAGTATAATGCATTTTCCTTTGAAGATACTATTAATTTTGGAGAAAATTTGGACAGCCAAACTCCATCTATTGCCTTAACCCTAGTATGCAATGCAACAGTTTGTTTATCATCAGTAGAAAAAGAATAAAACTTAGGTGTTATTGGCTGTATCTTTATGGTACAATTTTTTTTTAAAAAAGTGATAATATGTAATTATGTGTTTGCCATGCAACTTTTTATTTAAAAAATGATATAAGTACAATAATTTCATTTAATTGGCCACATATGCCTATGCCTATTTTTAAGAGAAAGCTTTTAAGCCGGAGAGAGTAGACAAACATGCAGTGAATTGCACCTGAGTTTGATGGAAGTGAGTGTGTCATACGCCATCTACAGCTTCAGCCGTTTCTTGTGAACCTCGGGCAATGAGAGTAAACAGTTTATAGGATAATGTAACTTGGTACACATCTGCACAGTAAAATGTGTTCACACAAATAAACTCTATAGTGTAACTCATTATAGATATCCCATTATACAGGAAGCCTTGTCAGAGCACGCACATGTTTAACAAGGGTAGAAAACGTTCCAAAATTATATTAAATTTTGGAAATACGAAACAGCCTCCACGTGGCTCCTAGCCCCTATTTGGACAGATGATCTTCCAACAAATTTATTCATTTATTCCAGTCAGTGAAGAATTTCCTTCCCTTCTTTTAGCTCCCTGCTTCAATCACTCCTGCAACTGGTAAAGCTCTGGGTTTCCTGGGATCTCAAACTTATGCTACATGCCCAACAACAATCCATTGATATCCAAGTGGCTTGATTTGAAAAAGAGAAGCTGGGTAATCTGTAACAAAATCTCTTTAAAATTGGCAATGCTGTATTGGAGATGCAATGGTCCAGATGGATCAAAAACTTGGAAAAAAAGTAACAATGATTGATGAATCTCCAGTCAGTATAGAACCTGATGACACAAAAGATGCATACCCAGTAGGAAGGTCTAATAAGAAACTTTTGAAGAGATTAGGCCCGGTTTGTGCGCCTTCCAACCTGAAGGGCAAGCTCTGTGTCTATTTTGAGGGAGATATCAAGTGCTTTCACAGAGTGTGTCAATGCTCCACTGCAAAGCCAGCATTATCAGAGTCAGTTTAAAGAATGGTAGTCACACTGACAGTAATTTGTTCATAGACAGGTCAACCAAACAATAATCCATTTTCTTCTTAAGTTAAAATCATACAGGCTGATTGTATGTAGAGGTTGGCTATGAATACAGAAAGAATTCAAACTAAATTAGAAAGAAAGACCACATTGGAAAAACAAAAAACAAAAAAAATCCAACCAAACTACCAACACATTTAGAAGCAAGTTAGATTGTGAAATCAAACTGCTCTTTCAGAATGAAGGAAAAAGTTCTTAGATTGAGAACTAGCTTGCTTATTACAAGAATCAGGAAAGTTCCTGTGCAAATTTTTTAATCTCGAAATCTAGGTGAAGTCTTACAGTGTAACTTTGAAGCATTGAAATGATAAGTTTGATGAAAGTAAATATAAAAGTAAAATATATGATTTACCATGGCTAAAATCATTAGCAACGGAGACAAACCCAAAAATGCATTAACTGTATAAAATTAACATGATATTATGACTGACCGACCATGTTATTCTGCTCAATTCACCTCATTAGTTGTCAAGAGATTTTATTGCTAAAGTCAGCACCAAAGGGTAGCAAACAAGCAACTCATTGAGGTCAAGTTTCAGTGATATGTCTACTCTCAAGATATAAGTTTCAGTGATACATGAAAAAAAATCAACTAACCACTATTTCTTCTTTGTAGTCAAAATGAGAGAGGTTCGAATTGAATCAAGAGAAAAGGAAGGTTGGCCAAACTCTATAATATAGGGAAATAATGATCGACAATACGATAGATCATCATTTTGTCTCTTCTTCCCTGCAAATATTGAACCTAGACAAACCGATAGAATTAAAAAGCAACACTTTCGGACCAAAAGCATCTCAAGTAGACGTGAACAAAAATTTGATATGCTAAGGGTGAGTTAAGCTCCAGATCTTTTACAAAGTGCAAACCTATTCCGCTTTCAGCATGAGAGAGCTAGAAAGATCTGACCAAAAAGACTCAACTGCTGACCATCATAAAATTGGAGAGCATTCCTTTTGTACAGCCACCTTTCCTAGCAAAGCTAATAAATCAAGAATGAATTTTACCTATGTGACCCTATAATTACAAGATTGAGATCATAAATCTTCTCCAGATTATCTCAAAAAGCCATGCGGACCAATTGGTATATTTCCAAGCATGTTTGCATGATATGTCACTCAAAAAGTCTGTCACTCAGCATAATGTAAAACCAAGTATCTTATAAAGACAAATCAAACTCTGCTTGAAACTAGCCAAGAAATTCAACACTATTTACTCTTTCCAAACGTCTACAATTCCTAAATTATTGCCCAAATCTTGACCTTGGTTCCAAATGCTAACAACCTTCATTTTTCATTCTCAATTTTACTAATTCGTAAACTCATAAAACTATAACTAAGTGGGATTAGGAAAGAAATGTTATAAGAAGTATCCAGGAGAAAGAAAATATATAAAATCAATGCAGATTAAAAGTTTTGAGACTATATGTATTGCATGGATACATGTATGTATCTATGTATTCATATTTGGGTAACAAGATAGTTAGATGGGCAGTTATAATATTTGCAACAGCATACTTTTCAAGGAGGTTGCCATTAAAAAACAAAAATTGCGTAATATGTAGCGAAGTCTGATATAGAAGTGGACCCAGAACTTGTAAAATCCATACTAGCCATGATTTTTCTCAAAGTAGAGACTATCAAGATCTAAATTCAATGTCTGCAGGGAAAAAAAACAGAGATATGCTGTTACCTTGAAATGTATGTTACTCCAGTTTGTCCAATTTTATTCACCATTTCAAGGGTGACATTTCCAGATGCCTGTCATCATAAACAGTTTTAGGACTTTCAGGCACTTTAAATGCAAATTGAATTACAAGCATATCCAGCAAATGACAAAAATTGCTCAAGTGAGGCTCTTATTATCAAATTAGGCTTTTCTTTCTTGATCAACCAAAGTACCTGTAGGAGTTTAGACTGTTTCTGTTTGGTCATTATAATTTTATAGCATCTTATAATATATAGACGGAAGTGGAGTTGACATCAATCAAGACTGTATTAGCATCCTTATCCAATAAAGGGTAGAAATACAAAAGGCATTAGATTGGCAGAAAGCACATAAGTGGCTAATACACATTGCCCTTTATGCATCAGTACTTTGGCTATGATTGACCCCTGATATACTGGAACTTGTGTACTCTAAGTGGACCATCAGCTACATTTCACATCAATTAACTATCATATAATATTATATTTTAAGAAACCATAAAGGTCAGTAATAAAGGGGAAAATTTATGGGCAGAAAAATTGTTAAATAAAAGCCGTTGAATGTCCATTCACCTTTTATATAGCAAGTTGATCAAATTTTACATGTGGGCAGGCAGAAAATGCCAGCAGTCCATAAAACCAACCAACATATGCATATGAAAACACATTCTGGCATCTATTCCCAAGAAAGTACCAATTGATACCAACAACAGTCAAAGATATAGATTTAGTCATACAACAGGACCAATTTACTGTAGTCGAGTACTTGCCATGTAGAGAGGCAAGTCTGAGAAAAGGCATGGGATCATGCCAATTTAACAGGTTTGACAAGTGCACTTGAATTCAAAAATATTTTACAAAGAAATAACTGGCAACCATGAAGGGAATCCTTAACTAGACATTTCACTTTTCAAACAGAAAGGTGGGGGAAAAGTATGTATACAATGAAAAGAATCAAAGGAGAAAAATGATGCCAGTATGTTGCAAAGACTAATTGCAAAGAAAGGATCCTTGACAAAATAATGTTTTGAATGGACCTTAACTGTACATTTCACTTTCAAACAAAAAGGTCAGAGAAAAGTATAAATAAAATGAAAAGAATCAAACAAGAAAAAAGATGCCTGTATGTTGCAAAGACTAATTATGAAGAAAGGCTCCGAGACAAATAATGTTTGTCTTTTTCATTTTCTTTTCTTAACAGAGAGTTCCATAGAAAATGTTGACAAAGAATGGAATCCATATTTAACAGTTGGTTGCTGGAAGTTGACAAGGACCAATGTATTGATGGATGAATGTATAATTGTTTTATAATAACAACATCAACACTTAATACTTCTCTAGCTATATGGAGATGCATGACTTAACTTTAAAAGAAAAACATAGACAGTTACCTCAGTTTCAAATCTACCACTTATCAGCGAAACTGCATCCTTAAGCATTGTAACATCCACATCCCCATTTGGAAGAGGGACGACCATATTGTCCAACATTATCCGGGTCAAAGAAGTCTTATTTTGAGTTGCATATTGCAATACTTCTTTTACTTCTTCTAAAGTCCTTGTCTCGACCTGATTCATAATGTTACATTAATTCCCAATTGAGAGAAATATATTATCATTGCCAGAAGATACAAAGGCCACTATTACAAATTAAAACTTAGAGAAAACACATAATAGAGAATAATGGTCATACGACTGAGAGCCGAGTTTAAATGCCTAGAAGTTTAGAACCCTAAATGCTTGTCATTACCCAGACTAAAGCTTAATTTTAATGCTATATAATGTCATAAATAGGATAGTCAATCAACAAAGAAGAGAAAGCTTTCTAGGCCAATATAAAAACAAAAGGGGGCACTATGATTGCAGAAAGAAAGCTTCATGCTAACAAGAGAAATGGTACATAGCACATATCAAAACAATTTGATAATGACAAGATAATCAACGTGCCAACTCCATGCTAGCTGCCAATCACTGATACAATATTAAAAAAACAGGAGCCTACAAGGCCCACTTAACGTCTCCTTGGCAATTATAAGAGCACAAATGTAGAGGCCAGAACTGGTTGAATCAATAGCTGTTAAACTTTATAGAAAACAGAATGGTAATACATGTATATTCATGATTTACAGGCTCTTACATAAGTAAACTGTTTATATGGGGACATATCTAGGCTGTACCTCAACGGGCATTTGAAGATTCTTTTGCTCCAAGAACTGATCTACTGTTTTCATAGCATTTGTCACACCTCCAGCTACTGATATATGGTTATCTTTTATCATTACCATATCAAACAGACCCATCCTGTGGTTTTTTCCTCCACCAATCAGAACCTAATTATTTAAGTGTCAAGACAGCAGTCAGTATAATAAGCAGAACAGATAAATGAAAAATGGCAGCACTAGCAAGAGATATGATAAGGACCGCCCACTTATCCACCAAACGTAGACCTGGAGCAGTTTTCCTCGTCTCCAAGATGCATGCAGGATGTGCAGCATCTGCCATAGCCTGCAGAAGAAATCACTATTATAAGTGAACAGAATAATCTTAACAAAAGTAACAAGTATCACTGCAAAACAATAAAGAACAAGAGAGTTTCCAAATTGGGACTATAGGGGAATATTTGGAATAATGATGGTCTCAAAGTTGAATCAAGTAAGTGGAATGCAAATCCAGTAGTGGACGTCAAAAGTGAGACCAAAGTCTTAAGTCAATGGCTAAGATGTAGATAGATATAGATGTTTCCGATAGAATCAAGAAGAGACAATTGAAGAAAACTCCATTTGGAATCATGCAATCTCCACAAGATAATGACACTGACAGAAAGAAAGCAATGACATCAGCAATGTTGTAAAGATCATCAATGTTTGCAATCAAGAGAACTTAGGTACATAAGATGAGAGCAGTGGTAGCTGATGTGTGTGTTGTAAACCACAAAAGGATACAAAGAATAAAACAAGAAAACATTTAAGGATTTTTTCTGTATTTGTGCCAATAGAGGATAATGCAGCAAAGATCATAAAGATGATTTATTTATACCATGACGATCAAAGGAACTCAAACAAAATAAAAAAAGAATGAAAATATGTACCGAAGAATATGAATGTGTGGTAATCTCTCTCTCTCTCTCTCTCTCTCTCTCTCTCTCTCTCTCTCTCATGCTCTCATGTGCATGTCATGTATGTGTGCGTATTTTGAAAATCTACATGGTGAAAATACTAGTTGACAGAATTTTTTTCCTAATAAGAACAAGTGCCAAAGAAGAATAAATGAAGATAGTCCCAAATAAATAAAATGTTAATCACTCGACTGCAGTCCTGCAAGAATTACCAAACAACAAGATCTTTCCAGCATAAGCCTAGCATCCAGAAAATATATCATAACAATTATAAAAATGAGAATGATGCAAGAAGTCTGAACAGGTTAGATGTGAAAGGTGTGACCTCCATTGATCTGGAAATTTATGTTTTCTTTGCAAATTCAAGAAGGAGCTTTACGTAAACAAACCAGTATACTTTCAGCTATCTTCACCACTATAACCCTAGCAAATGCAACACATCACAATGAATATGTTCATAAAGAACCATGCAAAATGTAAAGCTATTCAGATTTGATGCTAGAAAATTTTTTTAAAAAAAATCATGAAATATTAGTGGATACATGGAGAGCTACCTTGGTAAGGGTTGCTATCCCGCTCATTCTTTGCATAAAATTGAGGACAACCCTTTCTGCCACAACAATGCTGTGGGCACATCCTTAACATAACAAATAAAATAAGAAAAAATAAACAGGCATTCTCAATAGTACACATATACTTTGCCAAAACTCTAAATTTTTACCATATACTTTGCCAAACTGCATGCCCTTACGAACATAGTTTCCTTCTTTCTGAGACCATTCAACCTATCAAATTATCCAGAAAAATTTTGCTGAATGAATATAGCAAGCATCATATTGAATCTTAGAGAATTTATGGCAAGAAATTATACCTTTAATGAAGGATCAACCTCATTAAAAATCATCTCTGCAAGAGAAATTCCAGCAATGATCCCATCCTCCTTTGCAATGAAGTGGGCTTCTGCTTTGATGTCCACTGGGACAGTGGCTAAACAAGTTACATCCCCTGTCTCAATAGAAGAAAACAAGAAGCTAAATCATAGTCATACAGGTTCCATGGGACTTACCACTGTGAAATATTGTAAAAAAATATTTCAAGTTTCTGTAGCATCAAAATATTCAAGAAACAACCAAAGATGTTTGTAACAAGAGAACATATGTCAGGGTTCAGTATTATTATGCAGAATCTATGTACAATAAATTTTGTGGTGAGGCTTCCTATGTATACAGGATCCAGATCATCTATTTCCTGTTTCTTCCAAAGAAACTATATTTTCTGCTTCTTTTTTCTTTTTTTTAACTCCAAAAAGAAGAAAGGAAGAGTTCAATTGACCAAAGGCACAAGCCATGAAAATTAGAACCATATTGGTCCATGCAGATAAATAGGGAACCGCATAGTTTAATCCAAACAAAAAACAGGAATTACTTAAGAATTCTACAGCTAAAATCTACTTCTAGAATCACCACTTCATCAAAAAAAGAGCAAAGATAACAAGAGAAAGGGAACCAGACCTCGATCGCCGGCGTCTTCGGAGAGAGCGAGAGCGATGACGGCTTTGAGATCGTATGTGGGGTGTGATGGCGGCTTCACGACCATGGATTCGAGCGACGCGTTCGGGATCTCAGTCCCCGACACAGCCATCGCCACGATTCGACGCGGTCGGGATTTGGGTAGCGAGAACGGAAGAGATGGGAGAGGAGGAGAAGGGGAGGAAGAGAAGGAAGTCGAGATTCTGGGAACGAAAGAACGAAAGAGAGGAGCGGAGGAGGTCGAAATCCCGGACATCGCCTCTGGATTCTTTCTTTTTAGGCTCTCGTTCTAGCCCGACGCTTGGATACCGGAGAAGCCCATCTAGCCTCCGGCCGAGCTGCCGAGAAAAGCTTCCAACGGCGCCGTTATGTTGCTGTTAAAAAAGGAAATGACGACCGTTATTTTAAATGAAAAACATCTAGCAAAAAAAATAATAATTGTTTTATGTTTTTTGTTTTCGATTTTTATTGGACATTCAACTAAGGTCACGGATGAGCGAGGGTATTAAGCTGCTCAGATTCACCTCACATGAAAGGGTTTTTGAGCCGTATGATCATTTTTTTAATTTTATCTCTTTCCTCTTTTTTTTTTTTTTTTTTTTTTTTTTTGTTGCAAAACAAACATGTCTCAAGCCAACTTATTTATATGGTATGATTTAAATGAGGTTGAATTTAAGGTTCATTTTGTTCGATAGGTTCATTAGGAGTCGATCATTCCCACCACTTGTTTGATTTATTAAAGTTAGAAACAAAATTAGAAGCCTGAAAGGATTAGATTTCAAATGAATATAACAGAAATGCATGAAAAAATATAGATAATACTCACAAAATCAAATCAACCATATATATATATATATATATAGTTTTGATAGAAATAGCTGAAAAATCCAGCTACAATTTATTATAATCTAATGAAAAAAAGGCTAAAAATACTAATACAAAACCAGCTTAACTTTGCTAGTAGCAAAGTTTTTTTTGTTTTTTAAAAATTTTGTTTGAGAAATTTAAATTTCAAATCCTTCTAGATATACGATTCTTCAAATTGTAAAAGAATTGAGATCCGATTCCAATATAAAAACTTGCATAAGTTCAATTAAGTTTACAATGGGCTATTATTAAGTTGTTTATAGGCAACATGTTTAGTTTATAGCTTTAATTATAATACAAAATAATAATTAATTATAAAAATGCTAATTATTTAAATTATTTATTTTTATCAAATATGTTAATAATATAAATATATTTTTATGCAAAAATATTAAATAATTATATTATATCGTATTATATTATAAATATAAATATTTGGTCGATCATGTCTCTCCTACTTCATAGTAATCCACTTGTTTTTTTCTATATTATTTATTACTTTGTAATGATAATTTTTTTAGAAAAAAATTATGATACCAAGTCTAACCCTTAAGGATTTTTTATTGATATGGTACCGTATGCATGTAGATACAATATATATATATATATGACGCATTGTTGAAATATTTAAAAAAATATTACAAATATTAAAAAAGAGAGCAAAGGTTAGAGAGATCCAAAAGAATAAAGCATTAGAACAATGAGGTATGGGACACAAAACTTGTATGACATAAACCAATCGAATCCCTTAAAACAACAAGATGGTTTGCCCATAGAGTTGCTTAAGTTTCTAAAAGAATAATTTGGTTAAACATAGGCATTAAATTGAGATGAAGCTTGAAGTATACATGCATGCATGCATGCATACATACATACATACATATATATATATATATATATATATATATATATATATATATATATATATATATATGTTAGACTGTATCATCTGCAATATGTCTTCTATTAAGAAAGAACATAGCATATATTATATCTGAAGAATGTTTGAAGTTAAAAACAAACAAAAAGGGACAGCTGAAACAAACTCTCTTTTAATTAATTATCCAGATTGCTAGAAAAATACAAGCTCTTGAAGAGATAATTTATGCCGTGGGAGAGAAATTAGGATGAGGTCCAAAGACCTCCCCAATCTATTAAGCTTCCTCGTTATTGTAAGACTTCTAGTGTGATCGATATCCCATTCAAGGATAGCTTACTCTGGTATCCAGCCAATCTAATTGTTTTCTTGAGCATATCAATAAATGTTATGATTAAAAATGAGAGATTCTGAGAAGAAATTATACACTCTTGATTATATGAATATGAATAACATAAATTAACGTGGCATTGTTTAATTTTGGGATTGCACAATTGGAAGACTTTCCTCGTAGATTAAAATTTTTCTATTCCATTGGCCATATCTCATAGATTAAAATTAACATGTTTATTCTCAAGGAGAGGTTGCATGAGCTCTCAAATAGGCCCTTAAAAAATATAATTTATCTTATGGTTGCAATTGTTTCAGATGATAAAGTTATTATTGTTATCCGAGTTTATATATATATATATATACACACACCCCTTATCTATATCAGAACCGTACAGAATCGATATCTTCCATTGGACGGACGATCAGGATTTCGCGATCAGTCCGCCGGCCCGTCTCCATCCTCCATCCCTCGCCGAGTACCCGGGGCTCTTCCCTGCCACCAATCCGGATGGCGATGTGTCCGAAGCGCGGCCTCAACCACCCCCGCTGCCCTCCCTCCCCGAACCACGCCTACTAAGCCTCTGGATTATAATTTTCTCCTCTTTCAAATCATGCTCAGATCCCTCCACGTCCTCCTCGGATTTGGCGTCGCCCCTCCATTCCTCCTCCAATGCAAGCGTCGTAGCCTCGCCGCCCTCCCCTCGATCGCCGCCCTCTCCAATCCCCGCGGACTCTCCTCCACTCTCCCCGTCCCTCGCCCTCGCGCCGGCGCCCGTTTCAGGGCCTTTCGGATGTCTTCCGGTGGTTCGGAAACGAGCCCCGACGCCGATGTGGCCTCCGGGCCGGCGGTGGCGCCGCCCGTGGTGAGTTCCGTGGACTTTTTTCTTGCTACCTTGGAAGAGGTTGATCTTCGATTTTTTTTTATTTTTTATTTTTTCTTTACCGCGGTTTCTCGTTCTCTTCTTCTGTTTATGGATCGATGTCGGGATTCAACTTTTAAGAATTTTGATTTTTGGATTATTCATTCTTCCTATTGAAATTAGTGAAAATGGTTACTCAATAATTGATAAATAAAATAATCTGGTGAATGGATTTTGGTTCTCGTATGCAAAAGGACCCGCTAATCAGTCGGAGCATGTGGTGTGTTGGATGTTGCTGGTTTCTTGTTTGGTTTTTGTGAGTGTTATAGTAGTCAAATCTGTGTTGAAGTTTTGCTTAAATTTTGGTTTTGTTGCTAATTTGGTATTTGTGAAAGACAAAGGAGAAAATGGATTAGGTTTTATGTAAAATTTAGTGGAGAAGTTTGTTTATAATAGTGTATTGCTCGATTCTGAATTTTAAAAGCTTTGATCGGTGTAGTTTGAATTTTAGTTCTTGGCCAGATCTGTGATCTTTATATATGCAATCGCTGTAGGTGCATAAACCCAAGGTTAGCTTCTGCCGGGCTTGTGGGAACCCAACTAAGCAAGTTATACCGGATGGGGAAGAAAAGATCAGAGCAGTTTGCACGGTCTGTGGAAGAATCCACTATGAAAACCCTAAAATGGTATGTCTTGTTAGTTTTAAGCTTTTGGCTTATGCTGTTTCTCATATGAACCTAAGAAGCAAAAGATTTTATATTATGCTTTTATGTGGTGTTTCAAGTGCTAGTGGTGTTGTAAGCGTTGGCCATTTTTGTATGGTGTGCTTGTTAAAATCACTTTTTTGACACCTGCAATTTATAAGTTAGCTGAATAATTATGTTAATGGGTTTGCTGGATTTGGTTCCACAATTTCCTATATAACCTGTTCTTTGTTTCTTGGTCTTTTGTGTAATTATGATTATGACCACTGCAAGGGAGTCTGGTGTATGGCTTTACTTGTCTAACTTAACCCAGCAATTTAATGTTCAGACAGGTCTGAAATAAGGTACGATGTCCTATTGATTCCTTTGTACCCTCTCTGTTGTTCTGTGGATCTACAAGTTAGGGTCTCAGACCAATCATTATCACAAACTACTCATGGTTCTTATGCATAGAAAATTATCAATTCTCTTATTCTAGTTCTAACCATTTAGCTTTTCTTTTCTTTCTGCCCTGAGGGATAAAACTTAGAAAGAATGTGCATTGAACTATATCTTCTTATAAACATTTGTCTCTGGAGATATTACCTGGGATAATATGACCATCAATATATATATTTTTTTAAAAAAATTCCATGCTAGACCTTAAAGATAATGCATTATAATTCTAGGCACTAGAACAGGGGATGGGTTTAAGTTATTGCATATGTAGTGGAGAGTCTCGGATTCTATTGTGTGGGGTAGGAGTAAGATGGGATCTAGCTGGCCCCTACTGCATTCGCTTTAGTTTTTTGATAAGTCATATTGGTCTTGTGCTGTCCACTACCCTAGGAAAATCAATTTCATGCATGTAAGATGCAAGTAGCTGTCTTTAACAACTTAGTTAGTGCATAGATGGGATAGAAGCTAAGCACTAAAGCAAAAGCTCTACTTCAAAGCATACATCTGACCGTATGTCACATTCATATTAGACCTATATGATCTCATTCTGAACATAAGCTAATGCACCCTCATCCAGGGACATGTAATGCTTCCATCCATAACAACATAATGCTTAAATAGCTGTACCTTGCTTGAAGATTGCCAGGTTGTTTTTCATCTCTCTTTATGTGCTCCTATAATAGTGGTATAGCTTGCTTCTCACACATGATGGCAAAACCAATGTTTTGCCTTGGTAATGCTTCATACCCTGAATGACTGGAAAGAGATCTATGGCTCTATATCCAAGCTGGTTCAAGGTACATGGATCATTATCAAATTCAGTAAGATTAAAAGTTCAGGATGGTCAATGTGATCGTCCAACTTGGATACTATTTTTTGTGAAGGTAGGGTTATTTGTAACCATTGTGACTGTCAATGCTTGTCTCAACTACTTGGATTAAGAAAGTAGAGTTAATATTATTCATAACGAAAAGTTGTAGATGTTCACTCTGGGGATCAATATTGCAGGTCGTTGGTTGCTTAGTGGAGCATGACAATAAAGTTTTGCTATGCAAACGCAAAATTGAGCCATCTTATGGACTCTGGTGCTTATCTGATTCTTTCTCTTCACCTCAGTTATTTGAATACATGGTTTCCTTTTCCACTCTTCTGCAATTGACTCTGATGATATTAAAATATGTTAAAATTCAAATTTATCATAAAGATATAAAGTAAGAACACAGGATTCATCTGCGGTACAGTCATTCGAGTCTACGATTGTGAACTAATCGCGGGAGACCGCATGATATTTCTATGCAGAACGTAACCTGGATATGAATTGTCCATGCGGATATACAATATGTGCGTGCATAGCTGGTGAGCTGGTTCGTGTCCCCGTTTAGGGACGGCCAGCCCCTTGCGGACTTGTGGGCCGCGCCCCCGCTTCCCATCTTTATCTTCTGGTGGCTGGATCTCCGGGGAACTCTTCTGCCCTCGCTGCTGCCCTCCTGGCCTGTCCTGGGCTCGAGAGCAGAAGCCGGCTATGCAAAGAAAGAGCGGTAGCGTAGGGTAGGCACAGCATCTGTTTGATGAAATGCCCGAGAGCGATATCTGTTTGATAAAAAGTTATATCTTTATAACATATTTTAACATATCTTAATTTGACTCTTCTGCAATTTTAATATCAGCTTTAGTATTTTATTTAATTTTTTAACATATTTGAATTTTAAAAATTATATCTTTATGAATAAATTAAATCTGTTTAAAATTGACACTATAATGTATTATGGTTGAAATAGGATGAGATGGGACAATCAAGATAAGTCTCGAAATCTCTCTGCAACGAGACATCTTGGCTCCCGTCCTATTGAGATTTGAATCATTGTTTTTGACTAGTGATTCTTACAAATATGGGAAAATGAAGATCCTTGATATATGTATTGCAATTTATGTCTTAAGAAACAGAATTTATATCCCATACACAGAATATCATCGATACATCAAATTCTTCAAGTTAACAATTTTCATTTTATTGAAAATTCAGTCAGGCAGTATGTTTTTTCAGTCCCTTGAAGAATTATTATTTTGCCTTTTGGAAGTTATACATGCGGTTGAATGTCTTCTCTGTGCGATAAGGGCCTCCAAGCAGGCTAGGACAATCTTTGAGTTTTTCAGTCTATTTATTTGATAGAAATATGTCATATGACTATGAACTTCTTATGATAACCAAGTTGCTATTCGTATCTCCTCTCATGCCTTTTAGATACTGCTCTCATTTCTACATCATAGCCATGCCTATCAATCGGATCACTTTAAAGTCTTTGAAACACATCTTTGAGCTGGTATATATAATCATGTGTCTGCAGGACTCTCCCTGCTGGTTATTTGGAAATTGGGGAGTCAGCTGCAGAAGGTGCAAGCAGGGAAACCTTAGAAGAAGCATGTGCTGAAGTGGAAATACTTTCACCATTTGCTCAATTAGATATACCTCACATTGGCCAAGTGAGATAACATATTTCGCTGGAAACATGTTCTGCATATTTATGGTCACTGGGGGCTTTGTCTTGAAGTTCTGATGTGTTTTTCACTCTCATATGCAGTACAGAGTTACATCATATTCCGAGCAAGTCTAAAGGCACCCCATTTTTCACCAGGCCCTGAGTCACAGGAATGTGCACTGTTTGCATTGGATGACATACCATTTGATTCCCTAGCATTTTCATCAATCATTGTCACCTTAAAGATGGTATTCCCCTTGTCTTTCTTGACCAGACATCCTTTTTTTTCCTATTCTGTTTTATCAGTCTTTTATGCTTGTGGTAGAATGGCAGGGTTGGTTAGATTTCTGCAATTCTTGTGTTTTATGTGACTGCAAGCCTGTAGTTGGGAGGATATTGTTAACAATGGCTGGTTTTTGCTGCGGCCAGCTAGCAACCATCCGATGATATTGTTGATCACTTCTGATTCTTGTGTTCTGTGGTTGCAGTACATTCAAGATAAAAAGGCTGGAAACCTCAAGTTTCATTACTGCACCATAAATAAAAGGTGAGCCTGCGTTCGTACATCCTTTTTTTGACCTCAGTTTCTTACTTTCTTTAAAAGTCTGATTGACTATTAACGATGGAAGAGCTGGTAGCCACAAACTCAAGTACTTATCCATGCCCACCTATAGACTGACAGACACCAACACCCAGGGAAATTCTGCTAAAGAATTTTAGGTAAATAAATTATGAGTTGCTGAATTCATAGAAAGAATGCCAGAGATAATTGTGACATCTGTAAAAACAGCATTGTGGTTTGCATCATGTTAGAAAGAATTTCATCAATTTTTTTATTTTTCAGAGCCTTTCATGTTATTATAGCATCATTTTGTTTTTCCCTGGGAACCTTAATGCTTGCTTGATTTTTAAGAAAAATTAAGATGCTTATTTAGTACATTTATTATCCGTTTCTCATCCCAATTCAGGGACATACAAATTTTAACTGTTTTGTGCTCTGTCGAGTGTGAAAACAAATGATGAATGTGACATCAACACTGTTCATATCCTTGTACTCAGTCATTTAAATTTATGAGAGATCTTTGCTTGACAGACCAGGAGCGAGCCCATCCGACCCCCGTGGTTTTGATGTGGACCACCATTTGCATTCATGAACGTGGTGAATTCCTTCCGAATCATAGTCAGTTTTTGGGACAATGATGAACGAATGGTGCTGATGATTTTGCTCAGCGGAAGATATCATCACTTCTTCTCAAGCAAGATTTAGATAGCTGGGCTGAAACTTGTGTCATCATGGCCATCTGAATAGTGCCAGGTACTTGGCACTAAATGGAAGCACATGTTTTCTGTTAGATTAGATCTTCTGAAACGTTTTCCTTGCATGCAATGAAGCGTAGGGCTTTCTCTTTAACTTGTTCAAAACATTTTAAGTTGCATCACTGCTTCCATTTTGTGAATCTTTAGTGTTAAATGTATAAATAAGTCCTCGTGGGAGATGGTTTTTAAAAGTGCTGCTGGATTATTTTCAGTCGGTTATCTTCATCGTTATTGCTAATTTTTATATGCTTATATAACAATACCTGACACTTATTGCTACATTGCATACTTCATCACGTCTGGAAGATTGCCCATCTAGCTCTGGTTGAACTGAGTCAGAAAATTCACCCTTGCAATGGGGGGAAGCAGTGACTCATCTCTCATTCACAAAATTGTACCGCTCTGATGTCCTCAAATCCTTAGAGAGTTGTTGCATTTATATTTGGACGTGCTCGCCGAATGATGCTATTGTTAGTCCTCAAAGGCAGCTGGTGATTAAGTCTGAAATCGTAGACTTTGCTGTGACAATGCTCCTTGCAGTGTTATGTATTATTGTATTTTGATTCCATGGAAAACTTTGCTAAGGCATTGCTTGGATGAAGTATAGCACGAGCCGGTAAGCTTTGATGACGAGTTTGTATTTTGTCTCCATTGAGGTCTTTGCTAATGTGTGGTTCTGAATTCTGATACAACCTCTACCTTGTGATCGCGTTACTTCAACCTAGTTAGATATGTAAACCAGCCATGACAGGTCTCATATTTCCAGAGCAACGCTATTGCTAATGTGACCAACACTACTTACATGTGCTATTCAAAACCGAAACGCATTGACAACACAATACATGAAGCGTCCAGCAAAAGCATTTGAAATAATTGTTCCTTCTAATCAGGAGGGGGGTGCTTGCGGAACCGGGAGTTATATTTGAGGGGTGAAGGAGGAGGTCGAGTTCGCCCCGAACCTTCCATCGCTTGCTTAGAAGGGAAGAGGTGATACCATCCGAATGAAGGTTGAGTCTTTTAAACAGCAATTGCAAAACAACAGGATACCAGCATGCAAAGATGGTTAGCATGGTCAGACGGTCACAAGACGTCACGGCATAAGAAAGCCACCACCAACTACCTAAGAATCACGAGGGGCATTATTAGCTCCCATCAAACGATGCCTCAATGGAACGAAGAGGAGAGGGAAAAAAGAAACTCCTCTGCGCGCCTTCCAAGGGCGCCGTTATTTTTCTTCTCCTCTCCCAACCCGCACTCATCCTCATATTCGAAAGCTCCTTCAAACAGGGGTGCAGATTTAGAGACACCATGGCGATATCGCTCTCGGGCATTTCATCAAACAGATGCTGTGCCTACCCTGCGCTACCGCTCTTTCTTTGCATAGCCGGCTTCTGCTCTCGAGCCCACGACAGCGGCGAGGGCAGAAGAGTTCCCCGGAGATCCAGCCACCAGAAGATAAAGATGGGAAGCGGGGCCGGCCCACAGGTCCGCAAGTGGCTGGCTGGCCGTCCCTAAACGGGGACACGAACCAGCTCACCAGCTATGCACGCACAATTCATATCCAGGTTACGTTCTGCATAGAAATATCATGCGGTCTCCCGTAATTAGTTCACAAAATTAGTTCACAATCGTAGACTCAAATGGCTGTACCGCAGATGAATCCTGTGTGCGGAGCTCCGCATATAGATTTATATGCGGATTTGCTTCCACGTATCTGCCCCGCAGAAGGATTTTAGACGCACGTGTCCGCATATGTTTTCTCGTAGATCCGCATAATAATATTTTGCCTGCGTCCGCATGTAATTCTTCCTTTGTGATACAGAAATACCTGCGCTTAGACGGCTTCGTGGCATCTCTTCCGCCACTCGATCAAGATCAGTGGTCGAAACTAGTTGATCCAACCAATTGCGGTGGACCCCATACGAAGGATGGTTGGATTTAGGGTTTTTGCCTTCAAATAATCTGTCGAGCCCTCGGTTCCGGTCCAACAACTTGAGTGGTCCTGCCCGGGATCACCGGATCGAACGATGATGTGACTCGCGGCGACTGGACTAGAGATGGGTAAGAAAAATCAACGACGTCGAGCGGAGATCACACTGATCAGTTGGTCATCATTTGATTCATTACGGGACCTTCTGTCCTCTCTTTCTTTTCGTTTCTAAAACTCTCCACCTGTATTGATTCTTTGATTCGAACCTCGATTCCTATCCTTCTCTCCCAAATCGGAATTCTCGATCAATCTTCTTGGATTCTCCCCTGATGCCGATCGCTAGGGGGTTCTCTTCGACCGAGTGCTAGGGTTTCTTAGGTTTCGGGATCCAGATGGAGGAGCAGGCGGCCGCCCGCGAATCCCTCGGCGTTGAATCGGCCCCAAAGTTTCCTCCTCCGAGGAGCTCGTCCTCCTCCGCCTATCGGATCCACGAAGGAGAGCCGCCTCAGCACCAGTGGAGCGGGGACTATGGCCTCAGCGCCAGCGATCGGAGGTTCGCCTTCTCTCGCCAGCCCTCCTTCCGCCAATCGTTCCATAAGAGCCAATCCGACCCCCAGACGCCGGTATCGTTCCAGGGGAGCCACTCGTTCCGGCCGCATCTCTCCAGGAGCGATTCCAGTATCAGTATTCCGCCATGGGAGATCGATGGCTACGGTGTAGGGTACTCCAAGGTCTCTTTGAAAGGGGATGGAGAGGGAGATCAGAAGCTCACGCTTCTTCAGTTAATGTTGTCTTTCGTTCGGGTAATAAGGTCCGGGAATCGGCCGATCAAGCGGCTGGCTTTGTTGATATCACTCAATGTGGCGTATTCAACTGCAGAGTTGTTGATCGGCTTTTTTACGGGGCGTGTAGGTCAGTATGTTGCTCAAACATCTAACTCAGTGATGTCTCAGCGTTTATGATCTTTGTGATATGAAACTTAACATGGTATTTCCAAATGTCAGTTTCATGGTCGCTAGATGGAACTAGTTGGCTTTGATGTAGATCCACATTTTATATGTTCTCATATTATTGCTCGACAATTTGATTGCTTTTCTGCAGGTCTGGTATCGGATGCCTTCCATTTGACATTTGGTTGTGGCCTTTTAACATTTTCATTATTTGCCATGGCTGCATCTCGTAAGAAGCCTGATGAGGTCTATACATATGGGTTAGTTTTTAGTCCCTTACATTATTTTATTAAATCATGCAGTATTTGGAATTTAATCTTTTTAATTATTTATGCATCATATTGATTATAGTTGTTGAGGTAGAACTTGGGCAACTGTTGAATGCATATGCAATTTTTTAACAGTTCCAGAGCGTCACAGTCTATGATCAAATCTTTTTTTTTTTTTTTTAATTGTAATTTTTGAGCTCTTCAGATCTTCACCAATTATTGGATTGAAAATGTTGTAATTCTTTGAATTCGGATCAGTGTGGTTCAAAGTTCATGCTAAGCCGGAGAGGTGCTAGTTCAAATTGAAGATACTAGTCATTCAATTTATCAACATATTATGAGACAATTAATACATTGGAGTTAGAAAGTTCAAAGGTATTTTCACAAAATCTTGGCTGGCTTGTGCCAGACTAAAATGATGCTACTTGATTCACTTTTACAACTGTGAATACTTTCAGACAGATTAGGCAAGCAAGAATTTGGCTAAATAGTCTAGTCTAGCCAACCCATTTATTGTTGAGTACCTTTGTTCTTTATGAATTTATTTAGCTGGGTTAGAAAATGTAATCGAATTACCATTATTGAAGTTTTTAGATTAGGTTCAAAAATTAAACCATCATGGTGGGCCCCATGAAAAGTGAAGAAATGGAGATGATCCTTATAAGCTATAGTGAGAAAAAGTAAGTTGGAATTAAGTAATAACTCAAAAGTGCTAAGGCACCTAATCAAAGTTTGAATAAGGAGTTCACAGTGACTGATAGTAAGCATTGTTTCATCTAAAGTGGCCAAATCCTCGGGCTATATGTTAAAGGAATGCTGCAACATGGACACAGAAATTGCTGATTGCAATCCATTTATTTGAGAAGGGTCATTTTCTTTAGGTAATGTTAATAGCTTTTGAGTCCATAAATGTTTTCATTGTGCAAATTCTTGTATATTGGGTACTGCCATATTATTTGCATCGAGTTTAGGATGCTTATAGAATGAATAATGGTTTCTCTTCCAGTTTCAAAATGACCATTTAGAATTATTTACTTGAGGCTTACATCAACTTCTGCCTCAAGGCTGGAAGCAAATCCCCGTAAATCTTGTGGGTGAATCTAAATGAACTAAGGCATATGAATTGTAGAAAAAGCTTTATAAGAAAAGCATGCCCTGCCCCTTAATTTATGGATCTTATACTTTATATGAGGTTTGTTAACTGTACTTTGATTATCTCTAGAATTGATGAAAGGGGATGGGTGGACTTGAACTTAACCTAGCATGATGTTTGGTGAGAGTTAAATGCAAAGCTTGGCAGTAGTAAATCGCACCATCATACACCTTAGGCTGTAGGCAAACATTGATATATGGTAATAATTGGATGAACGAAGTTGCTTTGGATGCTTTCTGCTTCAATTGTGCACATTCGCAACATGCAACCTGAGATTGCACTCACCATTAATCAACAGTTCAAATGCAACACTCTTGCATTTTATCACAATTTATTTGATTTTTATATTTTATTCAAAGGAAAATCCATGGAACTTATGCCGTGCCCCTCATTGATAGTCTAAATCTTGTCATATGCCTTTGTTTTCTGTAAATGCACCATAGCGATCAAGATTTTAGACCTCTACTTAGTTTTTGGGTCATGGAGATATTTATGATTTTAAGGTAGCTAAGGCTTGTATTCTCTGTAATATTAGCATAAAAAGATGGTTCTTGTCCTTTTTTTTCTTTTCAAGGAACTTGATTATCACTAATAGTGTTAATTATACAAAAGCTCTCAACAAAGAAACTCCATTAGTATTTGTTTAAATTGTTTTGTGTTTGCTGTAGACTGTCAAAGTTACCACTGTCCCAGCATGGTGATATTCTGATGCAGCTGCAGGGTTAGTTCTGCAGAAAAGTGAATTTGTAGGCTCTCGAGAATGGAATATTAGGGTTTCATGCAGATCTCTGTGTGCTTTTCTTGAATTTTGGCAACCATTATAATCCAATAGAGCACTGAAAGTACTAGATTAGGGTTCCCTAGGGTCCCAAGCACAGTAGAAGAAGAATTGGAGTTTCAATTCCTACTTTGGAATTATTTGCATGCAGAATTTCAACAATAGGAAGCAAGAAACATGAAACTAATACTCAAAAAGTCAGATCTACCGATTGATAAAAAAAATTGTTTGATGTTCAAGCAGTTTTTGCACAAAATCTGGATATTAGGTAAATCTGCACAGCATTCATAGTGGGAAAATCCAGCAAAATTAAAGCAAAACGGCAAAGTAAACAAGTAGATAATATAAAGAAGTGGAGACAAAAGAGCTAGAGAAAAGAGACAAGTGGGAGAGAGAAGAAAGCACCTGGAAGCCAAGGAAGAAGAAGATGCCTTTCTCTTATTTCAAATCTCCAACAATGAATAAAATGTGTTGCATAAGACCCTTTACGTAAAATCCTAAAACTTGTGTTGTCCACTTTCTTAAAACTACTATTAGCTCTGGTTTATGCTAATGCACTTTTTATGTTATAATAACTATATACATTGAAGAGTAATGTCTATACTAATTTGTCCGACAATATAATAAAGGGGCTGATGTCGCTTATTAATGTAAGTTAGACCTGTCTAACCAATGTAAAGTTGTAAACAGGTCAAAAATGTTTCAATCTTAGACATAGACTCATTAAGACCCATTAAAAATAAAAATTAAAGATAAATAAAAGTGAAATACAGGAAATTAAAAGATCATATTAAGTCTATTCTCAATATCGTCCATCTGCAGTTCTTCAATGCATTAGAATCTAACAACTCTTTTTTATGGAAAATCCGGCACTATTTGATTCCATTGTGTAATGATTTGATTTTTGCTAATGTACCACCAAACTATAGTTTCCATCCTTTAGATGGTTGCCTCTACATTGGAAGCTAAGATTTTGCCCCTCACTAGTGATGTTGTGTAATCCTTGGCTCGTCTTCTGATGCTATAATTACCATAATGCTTCCTGCTAGTGGTCCCCTTTTTCACCTTTGATGAGCCAACCGAACTTGTATTTGATGCCTAACTTTCCATGCAAGGTTCGTCATCTTGGTATTGGAGCTTGTACCAGGACTACATTAGTACAATGTCAGTATGCTTGGTATGTGAGTCGGTTCGATGTACCGAGATTTGGCACACTTTCATACCAAGTCTTGGTTTGATATTGGTATGGTACGGTATGCCCAATATGGGCGGTATGCACTAGTTCAGTGTACTATGGTTTTATGTCTCATGGTAATATTCAAGTTAGTGAAAGATAATCGAGTTCCATTTTTGGAAACTAAATCATGTTGGATGATTTGCCCCTTAGTAAATCTGTAGTTGGCAATGAAACACCCATTTCCTCATATATGATAACTTGACCAATGACTGTGTTAACTTGTACTATGATAAATGGTTGGATTGAGCTCCAGCACATCCACTTTGAGCCCTAAAACTTTCCATGAGGATGTGGTTGACCTTGATGCTACATTGCTTTCTGTTAACCAAAGCTGATCTGCCCTGTGCTAGCATATTACTTACTTCCCTTTCTTTGAGTCCGGTTGTACCCATAAGTATTTTGCCCTTGAAAAATAGAACTTCATTGTCATTTTTTGGTAGGATCATTGTTTACGATGTTTTCCTCATATGTTTTCAGGTACAAAAGGTTAGAAGTATTATCTGCTTTTACAAATGCTGTAAGTATCTTCTACTTAGCTATATGATGATTGGTAAATTTTGGATTATATGGTTGATCATGAAACAGCATATTGTTTAATCCATTGGCTATTCTAGTTTGCATTCGCCTATCTCAAGAGTCACTTCAACAGTGGATATCTGAGTATAATACTATAATTATTATTTTCTTCTTGCAAATCTTGTTATGCTTGCTAATTTATTTAGGCCAATTTCTTAGGCGTGGTTTAGCACCTTTAATTATGATGAAAAAGTATCTTTGGCTGTAGTTAAACTTTTGTTGCCCAACAATCTAGATGACGCTATGCCTATCTTGGATTACACCTGATTGATGGAGCGAAACATTTTGTTATATGTAGTTGTTATTAGACACAAAGTGCTGCTAGATGAACCAGATATCAGCAAGATACGGGACAGCTGATGTGGCAAAAATTATACCATCATCAGCTGGGCTCACAAAATATCTTAAATACAGTGAGGTAAGAGAGATGAGATCCCAAAATAATTAAATATATGTCAAGTATAAGTGCAAAAGGAAATGAACATCTAGAAGTGTCAACTTGAAAACAGATCTAGTTGGATGAGTTACTACAGAGGGTGTTTGAGGTTTTTGGTGATTTTGAAAACAAAATAGATTGAAAGCTCTACACATTCTTAGCACTTGTTGTCATGTAAACTGAAAGATCAACATCTTGCAATCCATCTAGAATTTATTTTTAGTTCACTGAGATTCATAGCACTAGAGAAAGAAGTGTCCGAGCATGCTTTTTCTCTTGTGCAGAGAAAAAAATATATTGGCAAAGAAGAAATAATAATTTGCAGGTGATCTCATAAGGACTTGCGCAACCCCCCCTCCCTCTTTATTTTTCCTTCACCTTCCATTGAAAGGAGGAACAAAGTCATACAAGAAATAAAGAAATGCCATCAGTGCGGAACTGTGTGAAATTAATATAAGAAAGCATCTTCCCTCACTTTCTTTTCTTACTCTGCTGATATGTCATCAGTGCTATTATGATTTTGATTTGGTGTTAGATCTCATTTAATTTTGCTTTTTTGTATTAACTTCTGATGTGTGTACTCTTTTTATGCTTAACCATTGGGTTTTGTGTGGAACTGGTTGAAATGTGAAAACTTATGAATTCGATTTGTTATTACTGGAACTAGTTTTTTTTTGTCTTACCTTGCTGTTGTTGCTTATGCTTTTAAATACATCTTTTCATATGCATATGCTCCATCAGGGCTAACACATGACCATTCTGCTGTGGTTGTCTTTGTAGACAGCTGTTCCTGCTTTTTATGTCATTTTCATTAGCTGTGGAAGCACTACATGCATTTATCCAAGATGAATCTGAGCACAAGTAAGCTTGTATTTCAGATTAGAATTATCTACTTTGTTTTTACTAATATGCATCATTTCTATGATTTTATATTATTATTTAATGGTTGATATTAGTTCCTGTCCCTAATGATTGTAGAATTTCTACTGAAGCATATGTTATTGCGTACAAAATGTTTTGCATATGTTAGAATTTTTCATATCCTTGCACGATAAAAAATGAGAATCAACCATTGTAATATCTGGTCTATGATAGTAAGCTTCCAAACAATGGAGAAAATATATAGGTTATCTGCCTCCTATTGTATCATTAAGCCCCAATTTAATGTACATGCTCGATATCATGTTAATCTTGCAAATATGTACCATCGTCGTTTTTCCATTACAGGTTGAGTTTGCTCCCATCCTATTGAGGGCCTGTTTGGGATAATCCTACCAGATCTGGTGGGATCTGGCAGGATGGGCCAGAGAGAGGAAAGGAGGGGAGAGAATAGGGGAGAGGCAGGGAGAGTGCAGGGCAGTCATGGTGCCTGATCCCTGTGGGATCAGTGCAGGATTTCCTAGACAGGCCCTAGGTAGTATAAACAATACTTTGGCTCGTACCAAGGGTGTTGGATTGGTATAATATATATATCAATTGTTGTTCCATGATTGTTAGACAACCAAATAATAGTACAGAACCAAACCCATCTGCTGTGCATGTTGACCAGTTCCCTTTTTATGTTCATGATGCTCTAAACCATTCTGCATCTTTTGGGTGTTTTGTACAGCATCTCAAGATACTCTGCTGAATATGATATAAGAGCACTGGGTATAACTGGTCATTGCTCATGAAATCTCTATAAATAAACCTCTATCCAAGGTTCGCAAAACTAGTATCAAGAACCATACTGGTACACTACTGATTTTGTGCAGTACGATTGGTATGGTACAGCACACACTTTATACTGAGTCAAAGAGCTAGTATATTTTCTCACTCTCAACCATAGTACTATTGCTTGATGCTGAGTGGTACGTATCGGTACTAGGCAATACGGTGTGGTTTTGCTCGATTCGAATTAGTTCAGTTCATACTAAATTGAACCTTAGTATTGTATCAATACCTTACCGATACCTATGATATATGGGTCGGTTCAACAGATCTTACTCCCATGTTTAGTAAAGACATCCATTTGTACTGATATGGTATAGTACGATCTGTATGGTTTGGTATGATAGATCTTGCTTCCATGTTTAGTAAAGATATCCATTTGTCTTCTCTTTCTACGCTAAATAATGTTCTAAAGAGACAAAGAAAACAAGAAAATTCATCTATAAGATGTTAGTGTATTTGCTCGTTCACATTAATAATTTGCTAAAAATCTAATCAAAACATATCACGAGTTGATGGGATCTCAGCCATTCACTAAAGACTCCTTCCTTTTAAACCAGCCACATAACTCGATCGAAATCAAGATCGACGCGAACATGGATAGTGCAATGGGCCCCTCCAAGGCTGTTATAATTTTTGTTATTTTGTATTTTGATGAGTTAAAAATAATATATTGGATGCTTATTATAAGGTGTTACCAACCTTGATATGGAGAAAAATATATTATTAATGCGAGGAGTTAAAACAAAAATAATAATATAACAAAGGAAACTCACACATAACTGTGAATGAATATTTTTTAAGGTTGTGTTTTATATGAATTAGAAGTTGATAAGAAAAGACTTACCAGCTGCGATTCACTTTTGGTTGTCCAACCCTTTGATGACATACCGAGATCATTTAGTACACCCTGGTGTTGCGATATCACCATGTAGATGCTTTTTTTCCTTCATGTGCAAGTCCATCTGGGACCCTTAAATAGATGGAAGTAAGGTGATATCGAAGACCAATGAACTTGAGAAATAATGCCTGATGCAAAAATATCTATTTTTTTTTTTTTATTTCACTGCAACTAATTTTTTTTATTGTTTCAAAAATGTGCAGAATCACAAAAATATTGTTGCTTGCAACAGTTACAAAATCTTTTCTTCTGCTTTCTGAAAGAAACCAAGACTCGAAATTTTAGTCATTCAATCTCATGCCTTGTCTAACAGCTATTAACTCTAAGAATTAATTCCCTAAAAAATAAAAGAAATGATAATAAAATGCTTTAAAGCTTCACTAAGATACCAGAGGAACAACTTCAATATTTAAAGAAAAAAAATTGACAAATGTTGAGACACCGGCAATGTGTTGCCTGTTTATTTTAATTTTAGCTAAGGAGCACATTCCAGCCTACCTTTGGGTTTGGATGTTCGACTCATTAATAACTGACTATCATTTTTTTTCTTAAATCGTTTTCTAATTTTAAATCTATTATTAAATCAGTAATTATCAGTAGTAGATTGAATATCTGCTGGTAACTTATTGAATATTACTTTTGATGGTTTCTCATTTTCCAGGCATAGAACATTGAAAAGAAAGTAGTAGCACAAATGTCAAGGAGTGGTAAAGAGTTGCCTTAAGTTTAATGATTTGTTTAAACCATATGCTGCCATCCTTCAGAACCCAACGTATTTCTATTCTATGATCAAAAAAATAATAATATGATAAAGAAAAATCAAACATGAGTGTGAATGAATACTTTTTTCAAGGTTGTGTTTTATATAAATCAGAAGTTGATAAGAAAAGAGTTGCCAGCTGCAATTCACTCTTAGCTGGTTATCCAAGCCTTTAACAAAGTACCAAGATCATTAAATACACTCTATCATGGGTTGTAAGTGTCGCAACCTCTGCTGTGTAGATGCTTTTGTTCCTCCATGTGCAACTCCACCTGAAACTCCTCTTAAATAGATGGAAGGTGATACCGAAGACCGATGAACTAGGGAAATATTGCCTGGTGCAGAAACATCTTTTTTTTTTTTTAATTTCACTGCAACTATTTTTTTATTGTTTCAAAAATATGCAAATCACAGGAAAAAAGTTGTAGTTTGCGACACTTACAAAATCTTTTCTTTATGCTTTCTGAAAGAGACTTGCCAATACTTGAGATGTTAGGCATTCAATCTCATGCCTTGTTTAACAGCCATTAGCTCTGAGAACTTATTCCCTAGAAAGTAAAGGAAATAAACAATAAAATGTTTTAGAGCTTCACCAAGATACCACTGGAGTAACTTCAATATTTAAACAAAAATTTCACAAAATTTGAGACACCAGCAAGGTGTCTCCTGTGTATTTTATTTCAGCTTAGGAGCATATTCTAGCATAGCTTTGGATTTGGATGTTCAACTCATTAATTTCCCCAATTATTTGGCACAAATGGGACAAAGTGGAAAAATTGTTGCAAAATCTAAGAAATATATGAAATACAATGTAAATACGAAGGGATCCTTCAACTTGAGTCATTTAAGACTATTTAAATAGTCCAAATTCCAAATTCTGAAACTATACATATATTAAATCAATAATTATCATTAATTGATTGAATATCTGTAGTGACATATTAAATATTACTTTTGATGGTTTCACGTTTTCTAGGGATAGAACATAGAAAAGAAAGTAGTAGCACTCAAGGATTGGTAAAGAGTTGACTTAAGTTTAGTGACTTATTTAAACTATATGGTACCATCATTTCAAAGCCCAACATGTTTCTATTCTATGAGTGAATTGTAATTGTTATTGCCGTTTAGGAGTTTTATATGGAGTCTTTTCCTTATTTTAGTTTCATTTAGATATCTGACATTCTGGCTAATCAATTTTCACTGCAGGCACTACCTAATTGTTTCAGCGGTGACCAATCTCTTGGTGAATCTACTTGGTGTTTGGTTCTTTCGGGGATATGCTCGTGTTAATATAGGTATGATTCGGTGGATTGATCTTTATTACTTCTTTGCCATGATACCTTGCTATTCAGAACCCACCATACAATCATTACCATAATCGTGCTTATGGAATTCCACTGCTTTTTTATGTCCCTGATTCATCCCCCATGTTAGCAGTTTACCGGAAAGCTGAGGATATGAACTACCACTCCGTCTGCCTTCATGTTCTCTCAGATTCAATTCGGAGGTACGGATATTCACCATTGAGCTGATATTTGTTACTCTAAAGCTCGTCCTCCCTTAGTTATACTTCATCTCCTTTCCATTTTTTATTAAAAATTTTTCCCTCTGTAAAAGAAGACCTGTTCTAAGTAAGTTATTGTAATTTCTATCAGTGCAGGTTTGATACTGGCATCATGGTTTCTGAGTTTAGGGTAAAATAATTCCCTTATATAATTGTCTTTGTGTTATCTTTCCTTTTAGTAAGATTTTCTTTTTGTTCTTTCAAATATATTCTTCTCACATGATAGTTAAATTAATTCCCCTCTTGCCGCATCCAGGGTTGAGAATGCAGAAGTATTGTGCTTGGGACTTGTTTCAGCTGCCGTGTTCATGGTTGTCCTGCCACTATTCAAAGCAACTGGTAGCATCTTGCTCCAAATGTCTCCTGCCAATGTTCCCTCTTCTGCTTTCAGCAAATGCTGGAGACAGGTATGCATGCATGTGCTGCTGCTCTTTCTGTACTTGGCTGCATCTAATGTTATCTAATGATCTCAATCCTTTAGATAACTGCTCTAGAGGATGTTTCTGAAGTTTCTCAAGCTCGGTTTTGGGAATTGGTACCTGGTCATGCCATTGGGTCTCTTTCGATACAGGTATACTCCTTAAAATTGCTATGAAAAATCAATGTCATATCATTGAAGCCTCCTTTCTAAATCTTAGGGCCGATCTCATTTCCAATTGCTTCGTCAAGAGAATTGATGTAGGTAGGGTATTCTTGACTGTTTTCCCTATGCCAAATTCCTTCCGTCATGTCATTTATGCATAGCATTTGAGCAACTATGCGCTAGTCCAGACAAAATAATACAGATTAGAGTTCTGGTCACATTGGCTTACTAGAAATTTCTGTATGATCTGTTGTGCATTGGATTTACCCATTCTCGTGTAGGACATGTGGTTGTGACGCCATATGCAGATGAATAGGATGGTTTTGTATGGGCAATGTAGACACTATATCGATCAGCTGCCCACAATAGCGATGATTTCTGTTAGGGCCATCTGGACTTGAGCCGTCCATGATGTATTGGCATTCCTTTTCTTAATATTTTGTGTTGTGCACCTCATAACAGTTTAGATTTTTATGTTCTTTGTGCCCTGAACAGGCAAAGAGGGGAGCCGATGACAATCCGATTCTTCAGTACGTGCATGGATTGTATCATGACTTGGGCGTGCAGGACTTAACAATTCAGATGGAGTATACATAAGAGTTGGAACTCTCAAATCGAGTATTTACAAGTGTTTCCTGTTTTGAGGATACAAGGGGATAATACTTAATTTGCATCCCTTTTCATTCAAAATCCTGAGGCATCAACTTTTAGCATGAATTCAATTAGTAGCATAAGATTGGATAGATTCTGTTATTTATTTCAGTACATTCAAAACATATAATGGAGGAGATTATTCAATTCTAACGCATTAACTTTCAGCATGAAATCAACTCATATCACAAGATTGGATAGCTTAACTTGCAGTGATAAATATCGACTTTGGGCACAACCTTGTAAACAAAACAACGTATTAGGGCGCATACTCTCGAAAGGCGGAGATTCTGGCCGTGTCAATTTGTCGTCAATCTTGTCATCCGTGGTTCACTTGGATGCTTCCACTCGTTCCTCAATTAGACTCCAAAATAAATATCAGTGGTCCAACCGCATGCTTTTTTTCCAGCAGATTTGTTCTTCTGCTTGGAAGATTTATTCTAATTTTTTTATCTAAGAAAACTGCTTGAAATGCTCTAAATTCCGCCTTTACGGCAAAATATTCAAAATTTCAAATTTAACGAATAACACCAGATCCCTTGTTCACTCTTTCAAAGAGACACCTGAGCATGAATGTGCACGCTGTAATTGCAAACTTAGATACCATGCCAATAACACGTTCGGAGGACCTAGGTAAATATCTCAAGTGACACTGTAATTGCAAACTTAGATACCATGCCAATAACACGTTCGGAGGACCTAGGTAAATATCTCAAGTGACAATTTGACAAAAGGTACCAACAGAACATAAGAGTCCAGGTTTCACTTCAGAAAATATTCTGTGCCCGCCTTAACGAACGAAGGCGACACATTTACATTTGTTTATTAAATAAAGCATACGCATCGATCAAGTTATGCATTTATGCATATGACTGACAACAAAAAAGACCTCGAACCGATGTAACAGGACAAACAAAATTTCCTGAAGGTAAGAAGTAACTCAGATATCCTCAGGAGCACTGATAACCTGGAAAAATAAAAAAAAACCAAAAGAAAAAGACAAGTCATTATAATTGAGAGATAATAAAAGCAGAATGGACATAAACAGAAGGAAAGTAACTATGGTATAGGTCTCCTTACCTTGTTTTCAAGCACAGCCCCATCAGGAATTTCCAGCTTGACCCCAGGTTTAGCTGTGATGCTGACGTTGCCCTTCAGGATTGAAAAGAAGCAAGAACAGCGAAGTTTAGTGCTTCAGAGCATACATTTTTTTCCCTTTTTATTTTTTATTTTTTTAAAAGAAGTTGCTACAGTTGATGACCGGAAATATATATATATATATATATATCTTTATCAAAAGATAAATTCGGCCTAGCACGAGACAAGCATCTTTCATAGACTTAGCAACTTCTACCTTACCATTTCTATTTCTAAAAATGATGGCTCAGTGCATGAGGTTTTCCGGCGCATGAGGTTCCCACCATTATGAGACCCCGCCTACATGATGAAAAGTTACTTCGGTGTTACAAATCCCATGACACCAAGACACAATGGAGCAACCTTATGTTACACCTAGGCCCACCTTCACCTCAACATTTTTATTTCTATTACATATAATTTGTTGTCTTGAACCCTCCATTGCCGACATATTTCTCACCAAGATATGCACTGAAAATATCTTAGAACTAAAAATGGGTCAGATACTAATTAGATATCTGTTCAATATCTCAATCTACATTTCTATTCACTGAAAAAATATGGATGCAGATATGGAGATACCAACACCCAATCTTTTTGCAGCTCTATCATATATAATATGATATCTTAGGTCTGAAACAGCAACATATGCATCGATAAGATAGTGTCTGAAAGGTTAGGAGTGTAGCACCCTAGTTTGGATCCTGAGGCCTTACGTGTAAGGCCTTCAAACAATAAGAATCTTATGGGCCCTCCGCAACTTTAATGTCAAACTGAGAGCTAATTCTTAACATAATATCAGGTGTTTTGATTTTTTTTTTTTAAAAAAAAAAACAGGTATGGACTCAGACCTCATCAAAGCTTTGGGCCCTCCGCAACTTTAATGTCAAACTGAGAGCTAATTCTTAACATAATATCAGGTGTTTTGATTTTTTTTTTTTAAAAAAAAACAGGTATGGACTCAGACCTCATCAAAGCTTTCTGCCCAGCTTCATTTGGCCTGCTAGAAAAATCAGTCGTCCGTGCTTTCATTGCATGTGCATCATATACCTCATGTGCCCAAACACTATGTGGAGGGACTTTTCCATTCCCCCTCATGCCATTAGCATTAGATTACAAAATCAATCAATTCATGATATCTCATTCAAGACTCTCCATCAATCTTGACAGTTGCCTCATCTTCATCATTGCTGAAATTTCATTACATATGCTCTGTTTTGTTCTATTTCTTCATCAAATCCAATTTAGCATTTGATCATCTCTTCTCATCAATCAACATCAAATCATATGCATATAACATATGGTACATCCTCATGAGTATAAGCAGTAAGGTGATCCCTGACTAGTATTGAAAATTATAGACTTATGGTACACCCTCATGAGTAAGCCAACTTCAACTTAAAAAACAAATTTCTGCCACAACTATTTCCCAATGCCTCACTATTCTATCATACAAGTCATTGACTATTTCAATATATATACTGCTTTCTTTGTGCTCCTTCTTAAATCCCACTAATTTTTCTCACCATCCTATCACAAGTTTTCCACAATTGCCTAAAAAGATAGGCTCCATTATTGACCCTTCTAACATAAAACCAAATAAACTTGGTTCACTGAAATTGTGGTCATTTTCTTAATATTTGTTCTATCATTCTTTCACGTAACATCATAAGTACTCCTGACCTCTGTTGCATAATTGTTGAAACAAAATTTGTACATCGTTATTCTCGATAATGGTCATTAAAGTATATTTATTTCAATCATCTAGAATTTTTAGTTCCAAAATCACAAAAAAAAAAAAATAGTAAGTTGATCCAAAATCTACTAAGGTTAAATTAATACAATATCTGGCTCTAATTCTTTTAAGAAGCTATCTCTATTTCAGCCTTTTATTCAAACAAAGAATGGCAATTCTCTGGTTCCATTTTGTCTATGCAGATTTTCAACATAGACCTTTATTAAAATCTACTACAGAAAGCATGAAAATATTAGAAAAAACTGCATGTTGTGGGTTAAAGATTTCTACCAAGAATTGGCATTTCTATAAAGATATAAATTCCCCAACACAAACTGAGGAAGCTTTGAGCATGAAGGGGGATTAAGTGAACATTTAAAATTGTGAATCTACTATTCCTGGTCTCCTTGAAATATCTTTACCAAGGAGAAGAAAAGAGAATACAATCAATTTAAAATTAGAAATCCAATTGAATTTATATGAACTTATGCAATTTGGTAAATTTAAAGATAAGCCTTAATACAACAGGTTAATAACTCAACCACTCTGTCAGCTTTTGGAGAACTAAGGCTGCACAAGGAACACAGAAGCAAAGGACTTTTAGAAACATATCCATTTCTTTGTCTCCTTGGGATATTAAGAATGTAAGAATACATGTACAAACCATGTCACCTAACCTCTGATTTGCTTGCAGAGCATTCACATGTAACACAGAGAAGTCCATCAGTATGGGACTTCAGCATTGGTCTACCAAAAGAAATTCCTAGACGCTTGAACATGCACCCACACCCAACACTCATACCAGAGTCCATGCAACATAGGGTATAGCCTTCTAAATTCATACTTGCCTACCACTATGCTTCTAACTATTTACAGATTTTCATTTAAAAAATAAAAAATAAATACAACATAGTTGAAAGGAAATGCCAGAATTACCAACTATTGCTAGACAAATGCAACACAAGCATGAGAGAGAGAGAGAGAGAGAGAGAGAGAGAGAGAGAGAGAGCATGGGCAATATATATAAAAAAAAAACAAGAACAACATACATGCAACTGGTAACAGCTCATGGTAATATTAAATGTCTTATCAAGTTGCTAGAAAATTCTTTTTGCAATCAAAAGGAAGTCATCATTAGTATCCCAAAATGCAATAAACCATTATATATATATATATATTAAAAAAAATCTAAGATATCAAATAATGTTAGATGAAAATAATAATGCAATGGCTCAGAAATAATACCTTGAGTACTATGCCTGAACCAAACCATACATCACCAGAAACCTTCAAGCTGTCAAGCCCAACTATGCTAGGAATAGACTTGAAGCGGCTAAGGAAGTTGGCCACCTGCACACATTGATAAAATTGTCATTCACTGTTAAGTTATTACTCGATACCATTCTCACATATGAGTTCACCTTTTTAAATTCAGGCCCTAGTTCGACTGAAGGATTTGCTGGGTTTGTTCTAGCCTTGTTACGAATTACAAAGCCATCAACTAAGGTGTAAAGATCAGACTGCAAAACCATAACCACAAAAGGTAACCTTAACAGATGGTTAACATTGAAATATTCATCATGATCATAGGGGGCATCATATAAACCTGCACTAGCAGCAAATCTGATGTTGCCTTAACTGGAAGAAACCGAGATCGGGGAACATTAATTCCAATGGCACAATCAAAAAACTGGTTGAAGAAAAAGGGCAAGGTATTCAAAAGGTAAGGATATCATAACAGAGAAAAATGTTAAAATATATCTGTACATGATTATTACTCGAATTGCTGCTCCAGCTGCTGTTTCTAGTTGAAGAACTTTCACACCATTCACTTCCTGGAAATAATAACTTCAACGGCATTATTATATTTCATATATAACGTTCCAGAAAAATTATAAACAAAAGTGGTGTGTGAATCATACATTCAATTAAGTAAAGGCAACTACCTTAGGGTTTGGAATTATCTCCATCTTAAGTGCATCAGCTTCAACAAGACGCTTAATGGCCTTCAAGTTCACCCATCTGACATGTAGCATTTTTAAAAATAAATTTTACATCTCATTTTAATATAATATATACAACATTCACTTACATGTTATTGGTATTGAAAATCTTGAATTTTTCAATTGATTTGAATTCGTTCACCTGGATCAAAAGGAGAAAGAATCATCTTTCATTCACAATTTCTATTAAAATTAAAGGTAGATTGTACACCTCATGGAGGCCGAAAAAAAAAACTTTCTGCCTCATATTAACATTAACATAATTGAATGGTCACCATCATATGTTGAAGCTTACATGTGCATCAGGAACTTGTGCGATCTCCAGAAGCTGTAAATCATGATGGAATGAAAAAAAGGTTAGAAAAGCTGAACAGGAGAAAAATGGCACAGGGGGTAAGCAAGATTCATCTAGAAGGTACTAAAAGGTACCAAGACAACCAGGATTACTCAGCAAAGATAGAACGAGCAGGAGATTAATATTGTTTATTTTGAATTATTTAAAGATATCTCATTGCATACAATATACTTTAGACACTAACTACTTCAAGAATATGCATGAAAATATAACAATGATGCTATGTAAGTTATCCAACATTGAAGATGTTATGGACCTAGTGGAAAAACTCCAGAAATTACAAGAATATCAAATGAACAGAGAAAATAAATGCAAATATTTATAAGAACAAAGGAGTTGTAAAAACCACAGTATTTGTGCAGAGTTGCAAACCCTAGCTTATACTATGCATCTATGAATAAAGCAGTTGAACAAAGACTACAAAGATCATGACGAATTTCAAAACCCAATGAAATTTAGCATTGAGGTTAATCGACAATGCAAAACCCTTAGTCATTCAAATGATGAAAAATTGCTAATTAAGTTCTATTTGCTGATCTGGGAAAAACAAAACAGAATGCCCATAAAGTTGCATGGAAGAAGATAGACTAACAAAATTATAACAAACAATGAGAATAAGGGACTATGAGTAGTAAATTCATTATAATTTGAATTCAAACTATTTGCAAAGAGACTTGAATCAACTTAAAACCCTAATTTTCTGTATCCAAGGAGACCCTATGAAATAAGACAATGTGGAAATGGATAAATAAACTATGCATGGTTGATATACAGGTTTTACCAAGAAAGATTAGAATATTTAGTGGACAGAAAAGAGTGAACACCAGGGAAAAACCTTAGAAGAAAGCAACTTTTTAATTTCTAGACACCTACTTTCTAGTATAAATCAACATGTGTATTCTTATGACACTAGTGAAACTATATAAATGTGAAGAAGTTTAACTATTAACGATTCACTTCAAAGAAATTTTCTGCAATGGACACGACAAATGTTTTAAGACATTGCTTGCCAAATATTTCTTTAATTTCATAATAATATATTGCACAGCACATAGCCATGAGCTGAGTTCAACAGGAGATAGAACATGAATCACTTACACTTCTTATTTTAAATACATAAACAGGGTTGAACGGCTCCAAAGAAAATGCAAGAGTACATTAACCAACAATGAACTGTGTTGCCATAGCAGTCACATCCCTCCATCTAACAAGCAGAGATTCCAGGTCAAAGTCATAGGTGGTGCATCCCTAAGTATCTGAACCAAGGTAAATATAATACTAGGTCTCTCTCTCTCTCTCTCTCTAAACAAGCAGCAATTAATTAGCCATTAGGAGAATTATAAACATGGATAACAAGAAACAGCCACTAAGTACTACTAAATATCAGTTCAACTGTAACACTTGCAAAAACGGTTCTTATTGTTCACTTCCATGGAACATAACATGATCAGGAATACTGAAAGTAGTATATTAAATATGTACCTGAACTCTTCCTTCATACGAGATCAGTGTACCACCTTTGACATCAGCCAAAGTTTTTGGAGTCACCTGAGCAGAATATCTTTGAAAATTAGGTGGCTCAAGTGATCATTTTCTTTTCTATGAAAAAAATAAAAGAAATAGGTGCAATACCTCCATACAGTATTCATTTTGGTGGTTGATCAAATGGTTTAGGATCTCTATTTTTGTTAGTCAAGTTTATATAACTTATTCAATAACAAGTTTGTTGAAAACAAATTTAAAGATGATAAGGATAGAAGGGCAAAACTATAAAGGCTGTAAAAGGATACTCAAATCAACTATAGCACCCAAGTTGTCTGAGTTTGCAATGAAAACATACTCCTTACCCTGTAAAAAGTTAGAAAGGGAAGGATTAAAGAACAAATCATTATAAACAGGAAAAAAAAATGTTCCACAGAACTAACAAACACTGGGAACCAAGGGCATGTTGTAAATAAGAGTTTGTTGATGAAAACCTGAGCAAGTAATGCATCAAGCTTGCCACTGTTCATCAAGGATGGGAACACATCACCATGACCTGGAGGATACCTTCACATTTATACAAAACACATGCGAAGTGAGATATGACTTAACCATAGGGTGGATGGATAGCAGACAATTTATACAACGGTCCAACATTTACCTAATAGATCCATACAATTCGGACAATTTATACAATGGCAAATAATTTCCCACAAAAATATTTGCTAATAGATTAACCTTTGATGCCCTAACTTGCACACCACCTTTTTTGGTCAATCCAAACAAACATTAAAAATCTTTTTTCTATTTTTGGCTATCTTATTGGAAGCAAGCCACTAAGAGCATTAGAATAATGTCAATGAAAAAACATTAAGAAAAGGCAAAACAAAGGCCAATGGCCAACAGAAAAATGACATCCTCTTCCAACCAATATCTTCTCACTTTCAAACAAACAATTCTAATCAACTTGTAAAAAATTAGTAAATCAGAATTTTCTTTAATTTCCTCTGATAAAACAAAATAGCTTCCAAGAAAGGTTGACAGATTAAAATAATTTGATAAAATTCAACATAAAGAATTGTTTTGGTATTATATAGTATGAATAAGAAAATGTTAATCTCTCATTATTATAGTCTGCACAACAAGCAAAGACAACTGTATTGTATGGCATTCAAAGTAAATGTATTTGAACTCCAATAACATTGTGCCGACTCTTTTATTATTTTAATCATCATCAAAAAGTTCTTTCTACAAACAACATATGGTTATTATTTCGATTACACTAATACAAGGTAGTATCATCTTATAGGGAAAAAGAATGCTGAAGACAACATACCAGCCATCCCTTCCATACTGGCCTTTGCATGGCAAGGGCATGAAATCTTCAACAGCTAGACGAGGATATTGGCTCTGCATAATGTTGACCAGATCAGTATGGCATGAATAAAACTATATTCAAATTAACTATCAAAGTAATTGAAAATGTATCTTAAAATTTCTGTAGCTACTATGCCTTTCAAGGATGACTGAAAGATACAGATTAATTCAGTGAATGTTTGTCGATTCTCAAACCTGGTTGAATGTATGAATTTCAATGCTTGAGTTGGTATATTTCTCCACAATCTAAGAATTTCCACATTGTTAGTCAATCACATTGTCGCAAACTCTATTTTAATATTTAGTAAACAGAAAACATAGAGCACTCACCTTTAATGTATCTTCATGAGTATTGAATGAGTTCATTAAAAGAAGAGGGACGTTGCAACCATATTTCTTGTTCAGAGCCTGTAGACAGAACGATATTTTAACTCATGAATGAGTTCATTAAAAGAAGAGGGATGTTGCAATCATATTCCTTGTTCAGAGACTGTAGAAAGAATGATATTTAACTCACCCAACATAAATACAAAGAAAGATTATAAAAAAGAAAAAAAAAAATCAAAAGTTTACCTCTATTTGAATGACAATCAGGTCAAGAAATGTAAACTCATTACGGACTTCAATAACAGACCTGCAAAGAATCGGGATATGCTTCATTTATAGCTCAAGAATCCTAAATGAACATGAGTTCTATGTGAGAATTGAAAAATCAACACAACCTGAACCATCAATTTACTCATGATATCTTCCAATCCACATTCTCATCATTAAGCAAAATATTTATTCACCTCATACTTGAAACAAAAAGCTACGCTGAACACAATGCCAACAATTAAATAAATGAATTTTATATTGTCATCTATATCTGAATAAGAGAGTAAAGGTCACTGAAGATTTTACTCCTTAACTTCATGATAAAACTAAGAAAAATCATAATTTAAATGACTCTGGATAACAAGCACCAACTATTGTCAGAATAAAGAACTTCTCACAAATTGATCCAGAATTCTGCTTAAAAGGGGGAAAAATGATTAGATTTTGTCTTACTTGGGACCTGTACAACCCATTGTCGTCCCCAGCCCTCCATTGAGCTTCAGAACAACCAGCTTGTTGAGAAGCTTCTTGGTTTCCTCAAGATCTACATTTCATTTAATTAGAACACTAATTATATTCAAAGAAAATCTATCATCGACAACAGAGAATCGCAGATCCATCTAAAATCAAAATTAATACCTTCCGGATGTGGCGCTAGGGTATCGTAAGGCACAACAACCTCATCAGTAGGCGTCTGGATCTTACTCCACTCGATCTGCTGCGCCTCTCCACTGTCCCCAAATCAACAATAACAGGGAAAAAAAAAAAAAAAAATCTCAATCCATACAGAAAAAGACTGAACTTAAGAACTCATGACAAAAATAAACATTAAGAACCATCAAAATAACAATGATTTGATCCCTAATCCTAAAGAGATGGTTCCATTGAGGACCGATATACCTCAAATAGCGAGAGACAAGATTGATGAACCCAGATTTCTCGTTTTCACTGCCAAGAACAAGAAACGACCAAGAACCCATATCAGATCCGAAATCCTTCTTCCCAAAAGATGAATTCCAGAACGAAAAACGGATCAAGGACGAGAAAAAGAAAACAATCCGACGCCAACAATCACTTTACCTGATCTCATCGAGACCAGCGACCGCAGGGCTCAGCTTCGAGAGCTTCTCCTCGGCAGCGACTGCCGCCATCAGCGACTGAAATCACCTCCGGATAGAGAAGAAAGAGGCCGAGGGAAGAGGAAAGGAATCGAGAGGCTTCGAATGAGCGAGAGGAGATATGAGAGCAAAGGCAGGGAATGTAATCAGCGAGATACGGTTCCATTCTCAGGCGGTGGGAAAGGGCCAGTGGTATTGAAGCCGGGGGAAAACGATTTCCGTCAAAGATAACGGAATGTTCGGACGGATATGACGACTGGGGACGAAACCGGTGGCGGTGGGCAAGCGACTTGAGGACACGTGGCAGAAAGCAGTGACGTTTCTAGGACGACGTCGAAGCGTGACCGTTCGTTTCGCGTCACGGCGGTGTTCCCCCTATGGTCCACGGTTTTGAGGAGCGCTTGTATTGCATTTGGCTGTCCCAATCGTCGAGAATTTGGACTCCGTGATGCTGATGATGATGTCCGAGGAGCATAAAGGAGATGGCGTCTTTCAACCTCTTTGAAATAAATAAGTTACATAAATTTTAAGACAAAATTACTCCTATAAACCGTCAATATTTTTTTTTTATCAATAATAACATTGTTAAGAAAATTACATAACTTTTAGAAAAAATAAAATATTAAATTTAATTATCATTTGTCCCTAACATAAAAATTTATTTTAATTTTAATTTTAAATTATGTATAATGTATCAAACATAAGAATTGGTTTACAAATGAGTTTCCCTAAGGCCCATTTCATTTGTAGATGAGTACCAATGAGAACCCTAGTAACTTGTGTTCCAAACGAAGCCTTAAAGATGATAAGAAAACTGAAGTAAGAGGAAGAAAAGAAAGAAAAGAAATTAGAAAAAAAAAAATAGAATGTTGGCCAAGTGGAGTAATGGACAATGGGAAAAGCGGGGATTTAGATGTAATTCTAGTAGCATGCAAATGATGTTTTGGTAATCAGAACTTAAAATTGCTTCTAGGCTCCAAGGAATATGGAAGGTTTTTTTTTTTACCAACCATCTCATGAAATAAACTAGGTAAAAGTCCTTGAGTTCAATGAAGCTGTCAGGTTCCACACAACCTTTTCATAAAATCTAATTACTGGCGAGTATTTCATAGCAACCTTTCAGATAATATAATTGTCAGTGAAGATGCTGGTCGACGAAGAAAGCAAAGTCTACCATGGTTATCCAAAGAGAACCAAGTTCGCATCTCAACTCCACCAGGCCATCTCTTGTATTTAAGCCATTGTGTCACTAACAATAAGCCCCTTCTACCATCAAAAGAAAAATTACCATTAGTAAGGTATGAATTAATTCAATGAGTTCAACCCTTTTCATTGAATCTAATAAATCAAGGCATATAAATGTATAAGAAGATAGATCAAACAATTTTATTTTGGTAGTGCGAAAGCACAAGAAGAACACATCCAACAGTTCAGGAAGAGATGAGATGCACTAGGCGTACAGGTTATAGGATCATTGTTTATTGTTGTTGGACTTGTAAAATACACCAGAGATGAAGGATGGATGTTTGTGATCAATTTTATTAATATAATGCATGTGAAAGGAGGCACAAGGATGATTGACTCTTTTATTTAAAGATCTTACATCACATAATTAGATAAAATACTCGGAGATGAACCGAGTAGGATTTATTTATTCAAGTCAGAAACAAGGTGTCTACAAACTCATTGTTTCCTACAACGTAACATGGGTCCTGTCAAAACAATATTGGAATATTATATCGTAAATATATGCATAACTCTTTGCCCCTTTGCTTCCTTGGTAGCCAGGGGACCCAATTGTCTAACGTGGTGAAGCATGAGAAAAAAATTAAACTCAGACATGAATAAAACCATATTCAAAAGATGGCGTCCTTGGAGCAATATGCCTGAGTTTTTCATGAGGGGAAGACAATAAGCAACGTCTTTACTGCTACTTGACAAAAAAAAAAACAACAAATTCTTATTTGCTCACAAGGATGCCACACTTTAGTCCATTGCCCAATACATTGAAAAAGCTCGGGAGCACTGGAGACTGGAGAATTTTGTTTCCTTTCCCTCCTTCAAAAGAAATTTTGTTGTCACCAAAAAAAAGAAAAAAGAAATCCAGTTCTATTTTTTTTCTAAAGAAAATAATTCTCTCTTCCTATTCCATGGGACTGCTTGCTACCTACCACACCCTTGGAATCAAATATTCAGGCCAACTTCTAGCACAACCCATCAATTATTTAGTTGTATTGTCCACTCCACAAGACTGGACCCTCCAATTCACGTAATAACATGTATGAACTGTATAAATGATGCAGGTTGTTGGCCTCATCAAATAGATAAGCATTATGGAGGCATACAGCCTAGCATTTCCAAGGTAAGCTCTCAAATCTCTGATTGTCATACATATTAGCGAACACAACATTTTAATAACATCAAGTGGAACACAAACTCATAAATGGATACAGTATGAGATTCAGACAGGGTGTCAATTTTAAACTAAAAAATCAGTGAAATTACAAGTAATCATCCTTAGTAATTATTAATGCAAAAATGTCAATGCACATTGTGGAGAAGCTTATTATAACTCACTGGGGCAAACCTTTGAATTTTACCTGAATCACTGAGCATTTCAAAATATGAAGCTAACATCTGTTAGTATTTTGTAGTCTGCAGTCGCACACCCTCGCCGAAAGAGATGCAAGAATTTTAATCTCTCTGGTTTAGCAGACAAATGACCAATTGCAGCTGGGGGGCAATGCAAAATAAAGAACCAAACTTAGTGCAAGTATGTGGAAAGAAATGCACATTGCACTTCTAGGTCCTGATGTAGAAAACTACAGCTAGCAAAGAAGTCAATAGACCAACCAACTGGAGTTTCAACTTCATGTGTTAGCTCGATGCGTCATGACTGGTAACTGGCAGTATGCTTATATGCGTATTAGTAAATTAAAAGCATAGATTTAGAAGACAATATAGGAATGCCCTAAATTTCTACTTCAGAAAACACTCCCTTTGGTACCAGGAATCATTGCAATCCATGGTCCATTCCAACAAATGCTCCAGCTACAGTTCTTTTCATCATCAGAAAAGAAAAAAGGCAAAAGCAGCTGGCAGTGAATATGATACACATTACAGTGTCACATGTGATCACAATTTTCCTGTTCCAATTCATATGATTGGGGGCATATGACAATGATACAAATTGTTGGCCTAACTGGTTTTACAGTTCTGAAATTTGTAGGCATTAGCTATTACACCATGATGGAAGCTTATGGTCAAGTCTAGCATTTCATAGGCGTGCTTTTATAATTCAAAAATTTGTAGGCATTAGCTATTATAACATTTCAATAACTTCAAGAAGAATGCAGAGCAGACAAGACACATTCCATGGGTGTGGATATGGTGTGACCTTTGAGTGAAAAAATCAACACAACTCCTTGTAATCTATATATATTGCAATCCCTGCCGCCAATGCCATTGCTTGTTGTAGAAAACTTTATAACACACAAGAACATCGTATAATCAAACAGTCATAAAAAAAATGTATTTGCATATTAAAAAAATCCTAGAAATTAATTTAAGAAGCAGTGTTAGTTACTTGAAAGAGCAGTCCTCTTCCCCTTTTCACAAGGAAAAATGGGCCTATAAACCATATTACAAAGTTCTAGTGTAAAAGAAACAGATGTAGTAATAATTCATTGAATAAAAAACCTTGTAGGAAATTCCTGAATCTAGCATTGGAATATCTAGTTTCCAGTCCCACAATCCAGTCCACAGTACTGTTAGTTTCCCTAAAGTGGTGAAAACCTTCCATCCAGATAATATTATATCCAAACACTTTGATGTAGGTTAAACAATCATGAATCACCATAGAAAACAAGTGAAAACCACATCTGAAATTGTTTTCAATCAAATACTCTCAGCCCAAAGGATAGAAATGGCAAATTTGACCACCTCCTTCGCAGCAAATAGCTACACCATGAGTGCAAAATCCCAACTAGTACAACTGAACTAGCTGCTAAATCTGTCATTTCACAACAAAAAAGTATCCTGTGTCTAGGATCTATGAATCAAGGTTTTAAATCCATAGGGGTGTTTCGGTTTCTTCACAAAATGGAATGCTTTTTTGTCCCACCCCATCCCAGCAAATGTTCCAGTTAAGCATCCTAATAAGTACGCTCAATCTCTCTCTCTCTCCTTTTCTTTCCTTTTTTTTCCTCCTTTCATTTTTTTTTTTCCTTTTTCTTCCTCTTCCCTTTTCTTTTTCTCTCTTTACTTTCTTTCTTTTTCTTCCCCTTCCTTTTTTTTCTTTTATTCCTTCTTTATTTTCTATCTTTTTCTTCTCCCTTCTTTCCTTTTTCTTCTCCATTTCTTTTTTTTCTTTCCTTTTCTTTCTCCATCTCGTTTCACCATGTAAATGGTTTCATAGTCCCTCCTTGTCTCATTTTCTTATAAGAACAGGATGATTAAGATGCCTCCCATCCTGTCAAGACTTAAAATCTTACTATGGATTGTGATTACGCTCAATCTCTAAGAGACACAGGCATTTGAATTGAATTTGTCTGCTTGTAAGGTTCAGTAAGCAAATGACAATCTACAACTTGAATGCCATAAAACATTGAGAACAAAGCATTGTACATGGACACAGATAGGCAAATGACCACTATTATTCAGATCTTGTTATGTTCATATATGGACAGATAATCAAGCCAATCAGCTGGTTTGCTTTTGTCTTGATGCATTATTGGTTTGATCTTCCCCCCCAACAAAAATAATAATAATAATAATAATAAATAAATAAATAACTGTTATTCATAGTATCCAAGTGTGACAGCACAAAACTAGATGTGAAAGAACCAATAGCAAGCAAACCTACAAGATAGCAGGCAACTACTAATATACTTATATAAATGGAAGTAGATTAATTATATCAAATACATTGTCTACAAGAGCTCAGAGGAAAATATAAGTCTAATAAAATTAACCTCAGTTCTTATGGAACCCTCGTATATGTAAAAACCCTATGAAAATAGTAAAGTAAGTCAATTGAACGATTAATTGCCCTAAATTTCTGATTCAAAAATCAACCAATTTATTGTGTGACGAAAACCTTTCATTCCATACTCTTTGCTCACGCGAAGATAACATAGAAACAACAATAGGCAACCTCGAACAATAACGAGATAAAATGAAAATGGAATCAAAACAAGAACAAAGAAAGCATGATTACTTGTTAAAAGGCCAATTTTGCACGAAAAATGAAAGATAAATTGAAGGGATCAAGATTGAGATATTGGAATAAAGAAGAGACGGCGGTCATATGGAGGAGGAGAGAACTCTACCGTAGATGGGCCTAGATTTTCGTGGCCGCGAGCTTCCATCTCCGGCAACGGCGAGAGGTGGAGCCGCGGAGAAGGGAGGATGAGAGACGCGCCGAGGTCCCCACCGTAAGCAGAGGCGGCGGCAGGAAAGGGCTTGGGACGGGTCCCGGTGGTGTGTTCGTCCGCGGCATCCTCGCCCGCTTGGAAGACCAACCACCACCGACGGGACGAAGCGTCCGGCGGGACCATCATGGAGTCGTTCAAGATCACCTACGGGAAACGCCGATCATGTCATCTTGATCGAATAACGGCATACGTGCGCATAAAGTTTTCTATGCGGAATTGGTTCTGTATAGAATTAATACGCGGACACTTGCGGATACACCAGCAGTTGCACGCATACATTCTCTATGCGGAAGAAAATCCGCATACAAATAACATGCGTCCAGATGCTTCTTTGTGGATGGCAGCATGAACTATTTTATCATGCGGAAAAGAAAATCCGCATATAATCTTGTATGCGGACATTTGCGGTTAGATCAGGACGTAGGTTTTTTTTTATTTTTATTTTTATTTTTTAATCCATGCTACTGATTGAAGAATAGGTTACCCATTCGCTTAATTAACAAATTAAATATTTTAAAAAATTATATAAATAAATTTAAAAAATGTTTGTGCGTATATCACAAGCATATTTATATATATGGATTTAGATGGGTTTTGGGAGGAGAGCATATGAATCAATCCCATCCTGACTCTGTGACAATATAGGTTACGACCAAAGCAGAATAAAATAATCCCCCTTCGAAAAAAAAAAAAAAAAAGGAAATATGGAGACTTTAGCTCTATTTAGTAAATGATAATTCCAAAAGGAAATGACAAATTCGCAGAAAATTTACAAGCTTCTGGCTTTCTATGGCTTATCCGTTTTCTGTGGAACAACAAAGAGTATAATTTATCCCCGTTTGAGGCAAAAACTTTGATCAACAGAGATAAAATTACCCCTTTTGATACAAAAAGGAAAAGGAGAAGGGAAAAAAACGTAGCAACAATTTCTGGCTTTCTATGGCTCATCCGGTCCCTTGTTGTTGAACTACGGAGAATAAAATTTATCGTGTTTGTAACCAACTCTGAACAACAGAGAACAAAATCAACGCCCTCCGTGCAGAAAGGAAAAGTTGGAGGAAAAAATTGTAGCAATTTGAGTAATATATCTCCTAGCTTTATTTAATAACATAATAACTCTAAAGGAAACGACAAATTCATTAAAAAAAGAAAAATACAAATATAAAATTTCAAAATTTCTGACACAGGTTCGTCCAAAGCAAATGATAAATTCATTAAAAACAAAAAATATTGTTGTCAATAGAGAAAAAAAAATACAAATATAAAATTTCAAAATTTCTGACACAGGTTCATCCAAAGCAAATGATAAATTCATTAAAAACAAAAAATATTGATAGAGACAAAGAAAAAAAAAAAAAAAAATTCTCATATCAGAGCCAGGTTTCGATCCTGGGTCCTGTGGGTTATGGGCCCACCACGCTTCCGCTGCGCCACTCTGATGTTGTGAAAGTTATTAAACTTTAATTCCTTTATATCTTATAGCAGGCATTCCTAGTCACTAACACATTTCTGAAATCTCTATTTAAAAGCAACCACCTCCCAATAACATGAAGAACTGAAATAGCCAACCAGATCCTGTGGCTTTGGACAAAGTGTCAACTTTTCATGAATAATTCAGCAAGCCGCTATGTTAACAATATATGTAATCCCTAGATGCTAGTATGACAGCTCATCATGCTAAACCTTAAAAATCTTCCTATAAAATTACATCAGGGTTAAGTTAGATTAACTTCACCTGAATTTGTAATGATGTATCTAATTACTTTTTCCTTTTTGGTTGGAAAGTGGGGGGTGGTTAATTGCCCCATTGCAGAGCTCTGGTATAGATGCAATTGCTGCAATCTTTATATGTTTGAATATCTCTGCAGGAAAATCCTGAACCCAGCATGTAGACTTGGGAGATCTACTTGTGATTCCTGCCATCTAGTTTGCTTGACTATTAGTTTCCCTGTTGAGTGTTAAAAATGATGCAGACTGTTGGGTTGAGTACTTTAATGACCATTATGGTGGCATGCAGTCTAGTTTAGCTTTCACATTTCTTAAATTCATGGGTATCAGCATTTCAATGACATCGCAGAATAAGCAAGCACATATTTTGTGGATTCGGATAAGGTGCGATCTCTGAGTAAATAAATCAACAATTTTCATGTTATCTTTCTGCTTTATTCCTAGTGCCCATGTAAAAAACCACAACTTAAGAAGCAGTGTAATGTTTGTTGTTGCTTTGCCTGAAAGAGCAGTCTTTTGCCCTTTCTTTGGTATGAAAGGGTCAATAGACACATGACAGAGATCTAATGTACATGCAATGGCTGCAGTAATTACTTCATTGAATAACTCTGTAGGAAAATCCTGAATCTAGTATGTGGCCTTGGAAGAAGCAAATTCCATTCTCACCATCCAGTCCACAGCACTACTAGATTCCCTTAATTGATGGAAGCCTTCCATCCAGATAATATGCTCTCACAACACTTCACAGATGAACAAGTGATAACCACATTGGAAATTGCTTTCAACCAAATACTTTCAGCCTAAAGAATAGAGGTTGCAAATTTAGCCACTTCTTTTGCTGCAAATAGCTCTGCCATGGGCATAAAAATTTTTACAAGTGCAACTGAACCAACTACCAAGATCAGCCATTTTACGATTTTAGGATCTATTTAGTGGAATTACGCTCAATCTCTTTAAGATATATGACTAATTGAACTTGTCTTTATGCAAGTTTTCAGTAGGTAAATGACTAACTGCAACTCAGAACATGAAATGTTGAGAACAAAATATTGTATGGAACATGGATAGGCATAAGCTTTCTTTTTCTAAGTCTATAGGCTGTAATGATTCTCCTGTTCTAAGTGCAAGTAAAATCATTTTTTGCTCTATTTTTTGTAATAATGATTCAAATTCAGAAAACACTGTCATAATTAAGTTGCAAAATCTAAATCATTTCTAGTTGTAGCATCAAAGTTGAATGAATCTTATGAATCAAAAAGAAAAAAAAGGGGGGACATCCAATGAATTCTTAAAATCAAAAATTGCTTTGGCTTAAAACATGGGAAGAAATAGATGGCAATCTTAAAAAGAAAAGGAAATTATTTGTTTTTTTTCTTCTGTAAGCCTATCTATTCTTATCTTTGTCTCCTCGTATGCTGCACTGCTTATCACTTGGATGAATTCAATTTCTTATGGTAGCGTTTCCGTGGACTATGAGCTTCCTCCAGAAGAAAGAATAACCATATGCAATAACCAGCCAATCTGCATGCATGCGAAAAGTGTTGTTAAGTGAATTCTACTTCTCCACGGATTCCATCAAAGAATTTTAACCTTCATCATGGCAGAGTATAAAAACATAGCCCTGTTTCATTTTGCCAACTCGATTCTAAAGAAGTATGCACAATCTATCTTCCCACCGTAACAAAGGAAGCAGATATTAGCAAAACTAATTGATCTAGACTTTCATTATATTGATTAGGACTAAAGCCTCATATTGATACATGTTTCAAAATGAGAAAACAAATCCATCAAGCATGAGTTCTGCCTTCGTCTTAATGGCTAGTAACCTTGATGCTTAACATGTGTCTTCCATATTGGTAAAATTGTATCCCATGTACTTTGTTCTGTTTTGACTTCTTGAAACTCTAATCCCAAAAGCACTCCTCCATAGCAAAGGATTGTTTGGAATTAGGCTTGTTTTGATAGAATATGATAGAATGGCATGGATCAAATGTGCATGATCACAGAAGGATTTTGAAGGCAAGGGGAAACTTAATGTGGATCAAAAGTGTAGCATGCCTTCAAAAGTGTAGGATTTTGAAGGCAAGGGGAAACTTAATGTTTGGAATTAGGCTTGTTTTGATAGAATATGATAGAATCGTATGTTCATGTTTGCTTGGATTAAGCTCAAACTATGAATAGACAAATTATTAGTATTTATTATATATTATTTAGTTATTTATTAATAAAAAGGCTATGTTACTTGAATAGTCATGTCCAACTCTAAATATTCCTGTTGGATGCAAAGCTTCTCTGGTTGCCATCTTTAAAGATTTGCAGAGAGTTGTACTCTACCAATATTGAGTTTGATCCTCCATTTTTATGTTAGAAGCAAGTATTCATTCTTTTTAGAAATCAGCTGATGATGTAGGCACTGAAATAACTTTGGAAAATGTTACTTTTTTTTATATCCTTAAGTTAATTGGGAAGCTTGGGAAATTTAAATGAAAAAAATGTATATTGAAACACCTTAACAAACAATAACTTGTTAATTTTTCTCTTTAATGTTTAAACAAACAATATTTAAAGGGAGACATATATAATTTACCTAAAATTATAATTGATCCTGCATATCCCTGTATCTTCCTTTTTCCTTTTTGCAGAGTCAGACACTTGATATGTGCCTGAATTTGATTCTCATATAATGTCTATGCAACATTGAATAAAATATCTATTTGATAATAATATAATTTACAAAAAATATGTTTCTTAATTGTAGGATTAAGCTATGATTGTACAAATAAACTAAAGGTTTACATATGTGAAACCTTGGAGGATCTTTGGCTCTCATAGAATTTCTTAAACAAGATGTTCAGCACAGCTTGAGTTTGGCTTGAAAACAAATTAGTCACTCAAACTAAATTATGTAATGCCTTGAGAAGGTTCATGCAGCCAGATGTTTTCTGCGAACGGACATCAACCATTGATGGCGAGCAAATTCCCTAGTAATAGCAACATTGTGCGAGAAAAGAAGAAAACCGATTGTTTTGATTATGAGTTTATGCAAATGATACAACACAAGTATGGATGAATAAACTAAGCAAAGAAGCCTGAACCACGGCCTAAGTTCATAAAACTACACATTAATTAATCAGCATGGCCTTAAAAATCTTGATGATGCTTTGCAGCCAGCAATGTGCTTCCCATACATAGAATTTTGTGTGTCATTTTATTCAAACTTTTTGCAACAAGGTCTACTTTTCATAATTTCTATAGCTAAGGCCGTGTTTGAATCGCTAGATTGGATTGGCAGGAAAAGTCATATACCATGGGCTCTAAAATATTGGTTTTCTATGCCTTAAAAATGGCAAGGTCGGAGGTGAAAATGAAAAGTTAGTAGGGTTGGATTGCTAATCCAATCCTACCTGGATCGCATGCCAAGGGAAAGAAAACAAAAAGCATTACCCTTATAAAGGCAAAGAAACAGTGTTGGAGCACTAGCAATGGAATCTCAAAAAATGATAAAAATATATTAATTAAGAAAAAAAGGGTAAAAGGTAACCTCTTTTCTCAGGTTGGCTAAGCCTCCTCTTTCGCCAATCTAAATAGAAAACTTTGTTAATATTAAAATATTTATTATTATAAAATTCAAAAATAATATTTAATTACATAAATTACAAATTAAATATTAATTTAATTACGTAAATATTTTTAATTTAATAATATTTATATCAACAAAATATATTATTAATAATATATTTAATAAATATATTATTAAATTTTACTTTATTTATGTAGTATTTATTTTATTTAATAATTAAATAATATTTATGTAAAAAAAATTAATAATAATCATTAATATTTATATAAATGCTAATAATAAAATATTAATATTTTAAATAAAAATATTAATAAATAAATTTAATGAGTATATAAAACAAATATAAATATAAAAATATTTAAAATAAAAATATTTATATATAAAATAAAATAAATATTTATGTAAATAAAATTTTTGTAATTTATATAATATTTTGCAAGTAACTAAAATTAAATATTTTGACTACTTTCAAGTGGATTTTCAGGAGCTATTTGTAAATAATATCAGTAGCGGTGGAATTTGTAAATGATTACTTTGAAAAATTTATAAATTTTATAATTTTTTTAAAAAAAATTAAGAGTAAATACAAAAATTTTGATTTGAAATATTAAAAGTTTCGCTTCAAATGAATTTGCTCATGTAAATGCTCTATTAAAACATAGTCTTACTCTATTTGGTATATCAAGTCAATAAAATTTAATTTTATCTCCCTTTGTTTCCCACCCCTCTAATCCATTGATGAAAGGATGCAATAAATAAATAAAGCCTAGCGAGAATAGAGAAAAAATTTGAGAGAGCAAGCGAGCTCAAGTAAATTTGAGCATTTAAGTAAAAAAAATATTATTTGGCTAATTTTCATTGCATTAAATTTGACTAACTTGGATCCTACTTAATTTTTTCCTTTACTATCATGCACTTTAAAAAAATACATAGCGTTTCATATTTACACTTATATATATATATATAATCCTACTGTATCACTCACTAGATAATATTGTAATTTAATTATTTTCTTTATTATAAGTATAAAAAAAAATTAACTAAGAAAACAATGTTACTAAAAGTTGAAAAAAAAAAAAAAAAAAACATCCGTCATTTTTAAGATTTCTTTGTACCATTTTTTTGTTTTATTGGGCATGGTAGGACTAGAATTCCAAGCTCCCAGAAACTCAATCCATACAAAAATACAATACGCTAGCAAACAAGCCGAAGGAAGGCCCGAGGCGGGATTAAGACGCGAACGCTGGATCGAGGCATGCCGAGAGATAAATCCGGTCACAAAATTTGTATTTAGATAAAAAAAAAAACATGTGTCGAGCTCCGGAGGAGTGATGGTTATACGACGGCGACCAAGACATCTCCCAGCTGACCACTGAATTATCCACCATTGCGCCGAAGCTTATCCAATGACAGCTGTCGAGGAACCAAAATTCCCAATCTAAAATACCATCCGTTCGATCCTCATCCAACTCTCCGGAAACTAAATTCTCGCCGTACTCGAATATTCCATCAAATCGACCTCACCAGAATTGGAGCCCACCAAAATAGACTTGCCAGAACCCCGCCCTCATCCGAGCGGTCGAGGATTTTTCGGAATATTTTAAGAAGCGAGGCACCGACTCTAGTGGTGGAGGCGGAGCCCAAATGGGCGTCAGTATTAACGTTGAGTGCAATAATTTTCCGGTCTCCGCGCAATGGAATGGCGACGCGTGGCGGTGGCGATAGGGGCGGGTGAGTGGAGCTGACCTGGCGGAAAAGCGCAGGAAAAGCTCGCCAGCCGTTGCCTCTTTTTGATCCACTTCTCTTGGCCGGCGTTTGTCCCAAGTGTACCATTTTAAGAGGCCCCAGATATTTTCCAAGATTTTTATTTTTTCTATTATCATTCCCCATCTGCCCCTCCACGTAAACTCGATTTAAATAAATAAAAACTATTATCTGTTGCACTTCTCTTCCACAATTATATATATATATAATATATTTAGAGAGAGAGAGAGGGGAGGGTAAGAGGTTGTTCTCATGCGTCCACCACAAACTCACCTGAATTTTAATAGCCTCAGATATTTTACTTATTTTTAACTTCCATCAATATCCATACCGGGACACGTGGATCTCATTGGGTTGAAAAGATGGAAATTGGGGAATTTAATTTCTTAAATTGATAGTAGCATTTGCTTCCGCCTTTAATGATAGTTATTGAACGATCAAAATTTAATTAGTAAAATTTTCTCGTAATTGTTGATCTATTATTGCTGGTCAAAGTTGCTTATTGCTTTAAATTATTTATAATGATTTTCGTGATAAAAATTTAATTAGATATTGATATGATTTTTCAAATTAGGAAAAATGGTGATTTTATTTTAAGTAATTAAAAAAGGCCCAGGAGCTAGGCGACGAAGCTCGTCCAGTCATTTTCCTAAATTTGAGGATTTTTTTAAATGAGAAAAATGGGGGATAATTATCCGGTCCTTGATGTACCACAAAAAAAAAAAAAAAAAAAAAAAAAAAACACTAAAAGTGGAAATTAAAAAAGCGGATGGCGTGATGACATGGGGCGCCACGTGTAAGGAGGCTCGTGAATCGTCAGCCACACGATTCGAGCGGCTTCTGGAACTTTCCAGCGAACAGGGACAGTCCGGTCCCATGCTGACGTGGTCCTCGTCCCTCGCCTCTTCTCTTCTTCCTGGCCCCAGGTTTTTTCCCATTCCTCCTCCTCCTCTCTCTCTCTCTCCGCATCTCTCTCTTTCCTCCTTCCTCTCCTACGATACGCCGGCGAGCTTTGTGGAGGTGGCCGGACGACGAGTCTTGGTCTCGGTTTCGATCTCCGGCGCCGCGGTTTGATCGGCGGGAGGTGTTTTTGGTTGGTTTCGATCGGTTCTGGGCGGAGATCCGAGTCTCTTTCTTCGTTTCTTGAGGGTTTGGTCTTTCTTTGTTTTTCTCTGAGCGATTAGAGCTCCGATTGGGTTGGTGATTCTGGAAGTTTTGGAGTTTGGAAGGGATTTGTAGTTCGTTTCTTTGGCTGGTTTCTTGGATTGGAAATCGAGCTTCGAATCTATCTTTCGTTTCTGTGGTGGGTTAAGTGTTGGGATTTGGATTGAGTTCGGGAGAGTTTGGGGATTGAATGGAGTTTGCGATGTTTCTAGGATTGGTAAGATCTGAGGTCTTCTTGTTGTGCCGGAAAGGAGTCTTTTTTAATCTTATGCTTGTAGATCGGACAAATAGAGATAACTTTTCTTTATCTTTGCCTACGATTTTCTGATATTTCCTTCTAGGTGCCTTGGATAGTCGTGGTGGCGGCGGTTTTCTTGAGGGTTTGAAGAAAAGATTAGTAAAGGATTTTATCAGAGTAGTCTGGCTCCGAAGGATGGAGGAGGGGCCTGAGTATTACTCTAGGTTTAAATAATAGCGTTGTGGGAGCAAGAAGAGAGGGGAGATTGAGGTGGAAAGGCTGAGAACTTTTATTAGGCCTGGCCGTTCCGGACCAGGGACTAGAAAGGGGCAGCTAACCACAGTCAGGGGAAGGGGAAAAGTGGTTTTTTTTTTTTCTTCAAACAAAAAGTAGATTGGACGGCTCTTGAGCTCAGGGAGTCAAGCAGGAATGGATGTGCAGGTATACACATCTCTGCTTTCTGTTTCACCTGTTTTCCTTTTCTTTTTTTTTTTTTTTTTTTTTTTTTTGTGTGTGTGTGTCTTGCTCTGATTCTGGCTGTTTGGGCATGAGGAAAATTATGATATTTTCTTTATAATTTTAATTTTCCTTGTATTATTTACTATTTGATGCTTTGGTGATGATCATGGTCCTCAAAGATTTCACTTGTCTAATTTTGTATGTTTAATCATGCATTTCCTTCTTTTCTGTATTCTCGGGCTTTGCGTGAAAAATTGTCAAAAATGTATTATTAGAGGATTTAATCAACTCAAAATTTATAAAAAAAAAAGGTGATTAAAAGATATTGAATAGCTTTAAAAACTATGCTTAAGCGCAAAATTATGTCATCAGATTGTCTGGCAATCTTATTTTTTCTTGTCTAATTCCATTGGAGTTGCAAAGCCTTATATCCTGCTTTATATAAATGGTTAAATATTAGCACTATGCCATGCATCATCAACTTTGTTGATTGAAAGCCCAATTAATATTAGTCCTTATTGAATAAAAAATAGGTGACGAATTTTCGTATGTTTTGACTGCTAGCTTTCTCTGAAAGAATACACGACCATTCTGGTGTTCTTTTTCTTTTATGTTCTCATCCTTACTTCCCAGTATGTAACACAATGCTACATAATTGATGGGAATTGTGAAAATAAACAAGGTGATGCTAAGTCATAACTGTCTTTTCTTTGGTTTGATCTTGAAATATGCACCTCAGGCAAGAAAGCTAAAATGACTTCTAAGTTATGTTTTGTTTGATATCAGGATCAAAGTGGAAGACCTGCTCTGAATCCCATCCACATTCCTGATAGGAGGATGTGCATGGATATCAGAACTTCATCTGTGATTGGCCATCAATCAAAAGAATTCGGCTTATCAGTAGATGAACATGGAATCAAGGTAAGGAAACCTTAATTTCGTCGACCTGTGGACAGGGTGTGACAATCTTAATTTTGATAGTCATGCTTCATTTTCTTCTCTCTTATTAGGTAAGGAAACCTTACACAATAACAAAACAGCGGGAAAGGTGGACAGAAGAAGAACATGAAAAGTTTCTCGAGGCTTTAAAAGTGTTTGGTCGTGCTTGGCGTCGAATTGAGGGTACTCTTTTATAAATATGGTTTTATTAATTGGATGTCATGTTATAAATCCTTCTCTCTTCTGACTTGACACTACCTGCAGAGCACATAGGCACCAAGACTGCAGTTCAGATTCGAAGCCATGCTCAGAAGTTTTTCTCAAAGGTGTACTGCTCTTCCTCCAGTAACTCTCTCTAGCATTATATGTTTATGGATGGTCTTACTTGATCTGTAAAGTAAGTGAATCATTCATGAAGCTGAGCATCAAGAATATTGCTGCACAGTTTGTACTATCAAAGTTTGTGTTTCTTGGCCCTCATTGTTGTCTTATGGTTTAGGTGGTTCGCGAGCCGGTTACTGCAAAGACCATCGCGATTCCCCCTCCTCGCCCAAAAAGAAAGCCACTGCACCCATATCCTCGTAAATTGGGCAACTCTCCCAGCAAGGGACCTCCTGTTTTGGAGCAGCCAGAATGGTCTTCACTCTCAATTCCATCATTTATTGAACCAGAAAACGGTTCACCAGTATCAGTTTTATCTGCAGTGGGATCAGATACTATAGGATCAACAGTCTCAAATCCACCACATGGTTGCACATCTCCAGTATCATCTGCAGCTAGATCAGATCCAGTTGGAACATTATTAACCGAACAAGAGAATGGATGGCAGTCACCTGCACCATCAGTTGAAGAGGAGAATAGATCTACTTCACCTGGATCTGCATCAACTTGTTTAGTTACAGAAGATAAATCCCAGATGGTACTTCCTTATCTGTCAACTATATATTTGACCATGGAAAGCACAAAACTGTTCTAATTTTTTGTTTTTTTTTTGTTTCACAATCCCTGCTTCCAGGAAGTAGATTTGAGTTCAAAAGATGAAACTCCTAAAGAAGGTTCACCAATAGAAGCGCAAGCAACTTGCCTGAAGCTATTCGGAAGGACGGTCTTGGTGACTGATGCTCAAAAACCATGCTTTTCTAGTGTTGGGAGTACAATTCAATCTCACAAGTCATTGCCTGCTGTAGACAGCTGCAGCCACGTTGTAAGCAGAGACATGGATTTGCAGACCCCAACTAAGCCAGCTCTGCAAACTCCAGCACAAGGAGATTTTTGGGCTGGTGCTGGTGAAAGTATGTGGAGTCCATGGAATGGTGGAATCTCCCCCATGTTTTATTGTTTGCCCCCTTATGGGGATCTTATGAACTCAACAGAAGCTGCAAGTCTGCCTTGGTGGCGCACCTTCTATGGAACTCTACCTGCAATACCATTCATCAATCTGCAAAATGTGTGCTCAGCACAAATTCTGCCGCAAACCTATTTAGAAGCCTTGGATGATAAAGATAGCCAGAAGGAAAGTTCCTGGACTGGCTCTAACACTTCTGCTGGCAGAGCAGGTATTGATGATAAGAGTAGCGACCTTGTCGACTCACAACAAGGTGTTGAGCGTCTGAAGGAACCGACACCCGCATCTACGCTAAAGCCAAGTGAGAACTCCGCTTTTGTAAGTCTGAAAGTCAACACGCAAAAATCTCCCAGGGGATTTGTGCCATATAAAAGGTGTCTATCTGAAAAACAAGCAAAACAACACGACCAGATGGTCAATGAAGAAAGAGAGAGTCAAGCAGTCGGATTGTGTTTGTAGTCTTTTTCTTATCCGGTGTCACCATTTTGTTTGTTTGCAGAGATGATTTTTGTTCGACAGTCACGGTAGGGAGGTCGTTCGTTGCAGCAGTTGAAGTAACTGCGATGAGAATATGGTGGACTGACACAAATGGTTTTGTAGGCATACCATCTCTGCTTCTTGTTGTGTTGTATCTAAAACAGTTGACTCTCTGTTGGAAATTTATTCTTCATACTTGTAATTTTCCTACCATAGGGTTTCTTGTCTGTGGTATAGACCTGTGCTGTTGTAACGAGATTTATGGCCGGTCAGGACCCGTGGAATAACAGATGCAGGCTTTATCATCTTTATTTGTTTCAGAAAAACTTGCATTCCTTCTTAAATGATACTGCCTGGTTTGAACCTTGATGGTACCGTTGATGTTGGCTCATCGGAACTTAAAATAATAATGTGGTTATAATATCTGTAGGGATGAACCGGACTCGGTACGTGGGTGGCTAGCGTGGACCAGTGCAAATGCTTATCATGTCCCAATGTGGAGTTATTGCAGGGAAGTTGGACCAGGGGAACATGAACTCTTCTGATTCACGTTGCAGGGTGCAAATGCTTATCATGTCCCAATGTGGAGTTATTGCAGCGAAGTTGGACCAGGGGAACATGAACTCTTCTGATTAACGTTGCAGAGGTGGGAGCTGTTCTTGGAAGTTAGCTGTTTTTTATCCATTACAATATTCCATTGTAGCTTGTGCAATAAATTAGAGTAGCTGTTTTGGATGGATGGATGGATGGATGGATGGACCGTCGTCTGCGTTATTTAAAAAAATAATAAAAAAAGTCTTGCCTATCTGAATTACAGGAGTTACAAAAACACTGATGAGAATCATGAACTAGCTTATGAGAATCATGATCGGAACCAGATAAATCCATGTCTGAGAATATATGAAGCGAACAGCATGAGAAAGGAGATGGGAATGTGGTTCTTCAGTTCTCATCTTGATGGCAGCATCAAATGTCAGCGAGTGCACCTGATGGGAAGTTGGTTGAAATGCATCATGCAAAGGGCCAACAGTAATAGTTTTACAAGAAGAGATGCCTGTCAGAGGCTACAGCAAGATTAATAGGATGAAATTTCATCGTGTAAAGGCCAACAACAGTAATAGTTTCACGAGAAGGGATGCCTGTCAGAGGCTACAGGGAGATTAAGAGGATGAAAATACTGCGTTGCCAAGAAATTAGGCGACCAAAAGCGAGCACTTGGCCAGTACATAATTTCAAAAATTTTAGAAATGTTAACAGCAAACGCTATTTTTATGTACACCAAGGTAGGCTTCCTCCTCTTGATAAACCCGAGGTTCCAAGATCCAACCGTGCTGTCACCGCTAGCAACCGTGACGCATCACGGTTAGACATGTCAATGTCGTTATTTTGTCCATCTTTGTTGCGTTATAAACTATATTAGAGTAATGCGATCAAAAACTTTTGCCAAGTGTGCCTTTACATCCATCCAATTAATGCATAGATTTCTAAATGCAACCACTCGCAAAATGAGCATGAAACAGTTAAATTTATGTCAATAGAGAACAAGCCAGATTTCATTCCATCCTTCCCTGCCGTCCTGCCAAATTCTGGCTGCAAGCTTAAGTAGGACATCAGGGAGTTCTACAGAATGTAATTTCAGAAGTATTTTTTGTTCACCTTGAAAATGAAACTCCTTCCTTTGATATTTACGTGAACTATAACGCCCGGGGTCCAAGTGAATAAACAACTATCTGTACACATTTGTACAGCAATAAATGATGTGTCAGAATGGCTCCACAGAACAAAAGAAGACTTCTTTTCTCATACATTGAGATCGGCCACAAGATGTCACCTCCGTGTGGATTGATCCAACGATGTCCCAATGAACACACAAATGTGAAGAAAGAACTCTGGGTTTTTCAAGTTGTTAACCACCCAAAAGAATGGAATATCCATATCTGGTTCAATTCCTTGAATACGAATCATCTTAATCTTAGCCTTCTTCAACAGCTGCACTTTGGGCTGACCATCAAATGGTGTTTCTTCTGCTTGGGCATTCTTCAGGCTGCCTGTAATTTCTGAAACCCCATAGCTTGAATCAGCTCCACAAGTTTCCCCTTCCTGTGAGAATTCATGATTGTTGATCAACGGCTCCTCAACAAAGATATCTGGCAGTAAGGTTTTCATGGCACACTTTAAACTCAGGTGGCCTGCATCATTACGCAATTGATCCTATTTAGCCAAACTAAATTGAATGAGATTTCAGTGCCCCATCAAAATAACAATAACTAAAAATAAAACAGTGTAAGAACCAACTCAAAAGAATATAAATAGATCCAGGCCATCAGACTGATACAAATTTTGAATAGTATGAAGTGCGAAAATGGCAGGGATCAATTTAGTAATTACTGAAATAGACAGCTTACTGAATTTCAGATGGCTACAGTAGTATATGCCTGATAATTCACATTTAGATTTATCCAAAAACACAATGTAAATATCATCATATGATGCATTATTGATAGAAAGAGAGCTCACAGTATATTTAAATCTGTCTAATATTTGAGGAATGAATGCAAAAGCAGAATATACAAAAAAGGGTAGCAAGCTTTTCTTACAGCAATTAAATGTCCTTATAAAAGGTCTTCAACATACCCTCTTCCTTATGAATCTCAACAGGTCGGTTTATATAGGAGATTCTGTCCCAACTGTCAATTGGAACTGCATCCTCCAAGTCATCAAGATCTTCTCTAATGTTCCGCACATACAACCGAACTGGAATTCTGCCTGACCAGAGATCAATTGATAAGAGAAAACCAGTCTATCCCACTGCAAATTTCTACTCATGCATAATCATAATGCAGTCTTCATGTATGACAATTAGGTGGGTTTGAGATACAAGTAATGCAAAAGATGTACTTAGACTGACCGAAAAACCTTTCACCAAATCCTGCAGATATCACGATAGCCATTTAACATAATCAACTAATAAGCATGTTCCCATACAAAATTATATAATCATTGCATATGCACAGAAGTTTTCAGGAGAATTGCTTTTAGGTGATTCTTTCATTTAATATCATAGATCTTCTCAACATTTCTTAGATAGCAGATGTAATGCAAGAACCAATATATTAGATCATTTTAAATTCTCCTAATAACACTTGTATCTAATTAGAACTAATGGTCAAGAAATCATTATCAAACTTTTCTTCTTTTCTTAGAAAGATCTTCTTTTTTTTTTTCAAGAGGGCATTACAAAAAAGGAAATTACAAGACCACATTATAGAGCCTCGCATGATCCACAAAACCAGATGAGCATCAGTATATATGTCCTTGGGATAAGTTGACAAAACAAATTTAACTAGTAAAATATGGCAGAGAGCACTGGCTTGACCATATCATCTGAGCTGAATAATTCCGGACAAGATTATGAATATGTTGATCTCTTTCTTCACTTGCTTAATTCATGTAAAAGGTTAGGAACTGTTTTCTTTGGGCTAATAATTCTTGGGTTTGCTTTAAGTTCTAAGGATTTTAAGATGTTATGAAAGCAAAGAATATCAATTATGCAATGAATAGATTAATGCTCTTCCACAATGCACTTTTCATTCTTATGGAGGTATCTATTCTAAAACAAACTGATTCAATGGTGCTCAACCATACAGTGGAATCAAAATTCTTGTTCATGAAGAAAGGAACAAATTCCTATAGCTATTCCTTTAGTTCTTGTTGATTAAAAATCATATTTTTCTTAAAAAACTGTATCTATTGAATCCAACAAATCAGATCTCATGATTTCCCATTAACAATATAAATATCAAATTTACTCATAAAAGCAACATGAAATACATGGTCTGCCAGATCCAGTGATATCAGGATCACCAATAGCTTGCCGAGGTTGTGCCAAGGATGAAGCTGATCTGACTGTGCAGTCCTCCCCAAGTGGTCCAAGCTTAAGCCTAGATGAGATTCGAAGATAGCCATCCATGTTACCTAGTACAAATCTTTGTCAGTAGGACTTAAAGAGGTGAGGAAAAAATTTAGAAAAACTAAGTATGCAAGTCTCAAGCAATAGCTTGATGAATAGGCATGTACACAAGGAATCTAAGACATGTTATTTTTATGCACAGGGAGGATCGCACAAATTTATCAATGAAAAGTACATGATAAGCCAGATGGACTACAAATCTATGCTATTGATCATGACCTACAAAATTTAAAATAACTAATCAATAATAAAATTATTTTGAGGTTTCTTAACAACACCTCCAGTGGTAAAGAAACATAGTATTTTGGGTAAGAGACAACGGTTCTATTCAATTTGTGGCTTAGAAATATCCAATAGTGCTTTATTCTTGGTATATGTGTCCCAAGATGTTTATATCATGATTAACAATGTGGATCATCAGGCATATGAATATCATCCATTTTATGACCACTCATGGTCATGGGTTGTTTCAACATTGATTTTGCACTAGTAGGAATTAGAGCTCAACATTGATTTATGACCTCTCTCTCTCTCTCTCTCTCTCTCTCTCTCTCTCTCTCTCTCATACAACACACACAAAAGGCAGAACTATCATGCCAGACTGGAGTGAAGAGTTGAAAGAATTTCTGTGTTTTCTATTGCATGAGTATGATACAACTAAGCACATACTTCTGTTTTCATCAGTGCAATAAATGCTTAGATTGTGCTCTGTTATCTTCACACAGGTGAAATGACAAACATATCCCATAAGTATGAGCATTTGCTAAAATGAAAAAAAAGGAGAATTTCAGTTTCTCCAATAGAAGGATTGGCTTTGTACAAACTTTGGTAATAAAAGCTCATAAATTAACTCTATCCTATAGCCCTATAAATGCATATACACATAGATATATATTAACATATGTTAATGACACTTGAAATCTTTCTTAGATATCACATGCTAGATGCATCTCTTTACAAGTCATAACCTTCAACTGTGTCCAAGAAAAGACATTTTTATGAATAATTGCTCTCAATTGAAATTTTCCAAAAATATTAAACAAGTGTGCATGTACCTTTTACCAATGACTGCCAAAGCTCAAACTGATCAGCTTGAGACATATTCATGACATTCTTACAGTTCCCATTAATAATGTAAGCTGCCTGCAGACATAAAAGTACTGTGAGAAAGCTGCCAAAACATCTAATGTTCTTCCACTATCAGCTATATCCTTTGCAAGTCAGCATCCAAATGTAATTTCCATGCAAATTATTTTTATATCAACCGAAGGAACATTATATATTTGAATTTACTACATTCTCTCTCTCTCTCTCTCTCTCTCTCTCTCTCTCTCTCTCTCTCTCTCTTCTAATTGGTCATGTCAGCAAAAGACCTGTCCCTTTATATGATTTTACATTACCTTAAAAAGGAAAAATTAGATGTCCCATCAAGTATATGGGTTCGAGCGAAAAATACAATTCTTAAAGATCTAAATAATCAGAATGGATGAATTTAGATTACATTCAAAGAGAACAACAGGCAACAACAACAAAACCTTAATCCTAAACTAGGGGGTCGGCTACATAAATCATTTTTCTCCATTCAGCTCTATTCTGAGTCATATTTTTTGTAAGATATAAAAATTTCAAGTCTTTCTTTATCACTTCCTCCAATGTAATTTTCGATTTACCTCTACCTCATTTTTTCTCTACATATATAAGTCACTCTTTCATACATGTACATATCTATGTCTACATTGCACATGTCCAAACCATCTAAATTGTCCTTCTTTTAATTTATCCTCGATTGGAGCTTCCTCTATCTTTTTACAAATGGTTTCATTTCTTATTCTATCTTTTTTTTATATTACCACACATCCATCTTAACATTATCATTTCCATCACATTCATTTTATATACGTGAATATTTTTAACTGCCCAATATTCCGTGCAATAAAGATGATTGTCCTATAAATTTTTTTTTTCAACTAGACAGTTACTTTACGATCACATAATATTCCAATTGCATTTATCCATTTTATCCAACCTGCTTTAATCCTATAAACATCATCCTCAATCTTTCCTTCCTTATGAATAATCGATCCTAAATATTGAAAATGATCATTTTAAGTAACTTTATGGTCCCCCATTTGTATTCTACATTTATCTTTATTTTTAGTTGTACTAAAATTGTATTTGATGTATTCTATTTTTATTCTACTTAACATAAAACTTTTAAATTTTAATGCAATTCACTAAAGTTCTAACTTACGATTAACTTCAAACCTTAGTTTCATCTATTAGTACTATATCATCTGCAAATAACATGCAACATGTAATATCATCCTGAATATATCTAGTAAGCTCATTTATAATTAAAGTAAAAAGATAGGGACTAAGAGCAGATCTCTAATGTAAGCCTACCGTAATAAAAAATTCGCTAATATTACCACTAATAGTTCTTACATTAGTAATTATCACATCATACATATTTTTTATTATATTAATATACCTAACAGGTACTTCTTTTTTTTTTTAACATCCATCATAAGATTTTTCTAGGAACCCTATCATATACTTTCTCTAAATCAATAAAAACCATATGAAGATCTTGTTTCTTTGCTTTATATGTCTTCATTAACCTCCTAAATAGAAAAATAGTTTTTATGATCGACCTTTCTGTTATAAAATCAAATTAATTCTCTGATATTTGTATAGTAAATCTCAACTTATGTTTAATTACTCTCTCCTAAAGTTTCATAGTATGACTCATAAGTTTGATATCATGATAATTAGAGCAATTTTGAATATCTTCTTTATTCTTATAAATTGATACTATAATGCTTTTTCTCCATTCATTAAGCATATTTTTAGTTTTTAAAATCTTATTAAATAAATTTATCACCCACTTTACTCCAGCATCACCTAAATATTTTCAAACTTCTATAAAAATCTTATCAGGTCCCACAGCTTTTCCAACTTTTTTTTTTTTTTTATAGCCTTATTTACTTCAGATATCCTAATTTTACGAGTATATACCATAACTTTATCTTAAATGAAACTAATAGGGCATCTTAAATTATCTATATGATTTTTATTTAATAATTTATTAAAATATCTTCTCCATCTTTCTTTGATCTCTTCCTCCTTTAACTAAAACTTTTTTATCATCATCTTTAATGCATTTAGCCCGAAACGTATCTTTAGTTTTTCTATATTTTACTTTTGTAATTCTATATATTTCTTTATCTCCATCTTTAGTTTCTAACTTATGATATAATTACTCATATGCCTTACATCTAGCCTATCGTATCATCTTTTTAACTTCTTTCTTAACTATCTTATAATTTTCATATACTTCTTCATTCTTACATTTAAGTAGTTTTCTATAGCACTCTCTTTTAGCCTTAATTGTTAATCGAACTTTCTCATTCCACCACCAAATTTTTTTATCATATAGTCCTTTTTCTTTTGACTTTTCTAATACCTCTATAGCTACTTTTCTAATATTATTAGCCATTTCTTCTCATGTAGTATTAATCTCTCCATCCATACTTCATTTTCCTTCCTTCATCACTCTATCTTTAAAAGAGAACAATAGGCCCTATCAAAAACTTCAGGGCAATGTACACCGGACAATGATTTATGTAGAAACTGGCTCAAGTATATGTGTAATATGGGAAATCAGATGCTTAAGGATCTAGAAGATCAAAGAGGGTAAGCCCTTCACTGTTGGCAGCAATTCAAGGCAAATTCAGGCAAAAAGGAAAAAAAAAAGGAGTGAATTCTTCAGTAAAAGCCAGATACATCATAAAATTCTTGATGGTTTCTCGAATAAGTCATGACTAGTCTATGGATACAATATAAAATTCCTAAAATTTGGTTATACAAAAAATTTCAGACAATTATTCAGCCATGCAAAAAAAAATGTGAATAATTCAGAAATTTTTCAATAATCACAATGTTGTTAATATGCTTTCATATAATCTAAAAAGTTGTATTCAAATAATATCTTAATATGTGTGTGCATGATAACAATATGCCATTAAATTTGTACCAACAAAGTAAGCAAAATCATGAGTAAACACACATGACCTTACTATATCTAACATGTATTGGCATCCAATATGTATCAGATATGGATATGCCACTTAACTAAGGTCCTTGTCTATCCTAGAAAAGTACCATCACAAGAATAAAAACCAGCCTTTCAAGAATTATGTCAGGCATAAAATATGTCATTACAACTCAGACCTCTTTCAATGAATAGATGTAGCTCCATTTTACACTATCTTCACCCTCACAGGGCGTCAAAACATCTCCTGGATGCCCTCTGAAATGAACCTGTGAATTTCTTGATCTGTCAGTTGAAGTTTGATAAAAGAAATAAAAGCAGTAAATACAGGCTTCAGGTATTATCAGATGTACAAAGATGGAGTGGCTGTTCAAGCTTTTACATTCACATGCTATTATTTATACCATTTGGCCAGGGCAACAAAACTCTTTACATAAAGAAGAGGTTCCAACCAATTAGACTTTTCAAACTAGCATCAATTAACATAATTGATTCCACATAGGACTTTGATTCTGTAACAGAGGGCCATAAATTAGAACATTAAACTCACAAACGTGGTGTTCATAATCGATGTATGCCCTAGGACAAATCTTCTCAGTACAATCACAGTCAAAAGTCATCATAGTCAACACTCAAGCAACAAGCAGTGTGTACTATTGTTGGAAAACACTCGAGTCTTTCTTTGCAAAATCTGCAAATAAGTGTAAGTTTTTCATAAATAATCTCCTTTTTCAAGTAAAAAAAAGGGGTGCCCCCATCTACTCAATATGTAACCTTCAAATACTAATGAATCATGGGAGTTTTGCCATGGCAATGAATACAACATTTTTACAGCAACAAAAAATAAAAAATAAAAATAAAAAATCATATCATATTATCAGGGAAAAAAAAACTTCTTGAAAGTACAGTTGTTATCTGGTCATGTTTGGGTGCCAAAATTTCATACATGCACTCAAAAAGCATAAACATGGTAAAAAAATCAAATGTCAAGGACAGTTGAAAGTTCAAAACCAAACCATCTGAAATCACAAGGTACATCTATATGCATAATTATTGAACCATAACCTACCTATCTGATTCAGCTTTTAATCAGATTATTTTTTTTCAGGTGATTTCACATTACTACTGATCAGAGATGTCATTCTTGAATGAAAAGCAAAAGAGGCTGATGAAACATAAGCACCAAATAGGGCTTATTTGGGCTTTATTTACAAAGCCACACATCATCTCACGATAGCAATCATCAATGATAACGACTAAAAATCAGCTTCACTCCATCATGCAGACTTCTAAGCAGATAGGAACCCACTCCCCAAAAGGTTAGATTCATTATTGAAATAAACACTTGTGGCATTAAGTAGCAAGGGTCAAAAACAAAACTCCTAGCTCTACAATGCTCTATATATTAAAACATGAGGCACTACAAATTCTTTGGTGCATCAATATAACCAAGTTATGACTCCACTAAAACTAATCATGCTAGAAATAGGATTCAACACTATTTTCCTAGTCATAATAGTATTGAAACCAATGTAAAAGCAGAGGCCTTTAAATTGAGGATCTGTGGACTGACTAGCCTTGCCAAAGATCTTTTGAGCTTGCTTTCTTCACATATTCCAATTTCCAATAACCCATAATCAAAATAGTTTGGCCTTTTTTTTTGTGGGGGGGTGGGAGTATGCATGTGTGTGTGTGTGTGTTTTATGTATGTATGAATATGTATATATAATGACCATGTGTGAATTGAGAATGTGTAACATACCTTAATGGAAAATATCAAGTTGAAGATTCAATAAGAAATATAAATTACTAGAGAGTACATCTCAAGGCACAGGATTAATAAGTTACAGTACTTGAATGCAACAAAAACTGTTGGGAACTTATTTGAGAGAATTTCAGCTTAAATAACTGCAACGTGGTGAACAGAAAATTGAGAAAGAGATGATCATACTGTTAGATTCCACGGCCTTTCCGGTTCAGCGCATAAAAGATCAAAGAGAACTCCTGTTGGTATATACCTATAAGAGATGCATTAGAACATAAAAATAATAAGATTCAAAGGGAACTGGCTGTCACAATTTACCTGGTATTGAGGAAATCAAGGTAGTTATTTTCCAGGCAAAAGAAGTGATGTACAAGGAAAAAAAAATTTATGTTCCTGGCAATTAACATCAAGTAATTTGGATAACAAATCATACCACTTAAGTGGCAATCCTTTGTAGTCAAACCAAACTGTGTCGGTGCCAGGAGGAAGTGTGCTGCTGAAATGAGGTTTTATAAGAGGTGCTAATAGAGGCAGATACCCAATCCGTGACCCTAAAACCTGAAACAACATATAAAATCCAAGTGGGAATTAAGTGAGCAAGAATGATGAATGGCTGCATTTGCAAAGGACATACTATTTTGACATTTAGAATGGATGTGTATGTATAAATTAAGGTCAGATAGGCAGATATAACTGAACCAATATTTGCACGAATTCTATTCAAAAATGCAATATTTGAGTCACGTGAAAAATGCAAGCATGCATTTAAACATGCTAGCGAGCAGACATTATTAATATGACCCTGGTAATTAATTTGAAATGCACACATTGGCCGATGTATTTTCAGATTATAGATATGCAGATAGTCCAACGTAGTTTAGATTTTCTTACATGATTATTACAAATAAATAAGTGTAAAACATGAATGCACTTGAAACCAAACTTATGTCTGCTCCACTAATTTTAATGTGCATGTATACCAAATGGTCATATACATTGTTGGTCAAGCAGAAACATTCAAGGTGTCAAAGCCAATCAAAGAGAGACGAAAAAGAAGAATCATTATTAGCTGCATTATTTACAACTCTTAAGACGCCAGACATGTGTAGACAGACAGATGGACATATACACATGTGTGTGCATGCATAAGAGAGACAGAGAGAGCAAACTTGTTGTTGAAAATTGGAAATGGCAAAGAAACTGGCAAAATGCAAGACTTGATAAGTCAGCGTTTGGCAACCAAATCTCCTCATGGTTTGGCAAGAAATAGAATCAACTATTGTCATCTATTTTAGCATAAAAATCAAAGTGGAATCCATAAATTCTATGCACATAAAATGAGGCTGGTCCATTATAAACCCATTTTCTATTTTGAAAGTTAAAAAAAGCAATATAATGAATATGATCCTAAGTAGATGTGTGTAGAAACTATGGAAGTCAAATCAAAGGGAGTCGACATAGCATAGCACTTCAGGTGGATGTGATATCAGGGATGAACCAGCACTCAATTGCTTAAACGCCTAGGAACCCTTACAAGTTAAAATCATGATGCAGAACAGGCCAAAGCGTCTACTGCACAGGCTTTAATCCAATCTACCAAACAGGAAACTATAGATATGAGTAAAGAGTTTGAATACCATATAGAATCAGCAGAGAAAGGAGGACATTCTCAGGCAACACTTTATTCCAGAAAGGGCAAATTTTCATCTATCTTGTTCCATAAATTCCCACTAAAACTCTTCCAGCGAATAATGATGGCATGGTCAGTGATCCTGTGACCTAATCTGCCTTTAGGTCTAGTTTTGCACCTTCCACCACGATTTTATGTTCATTTTTGTGATTTTGACCTCAATAATCTAAACAGTGGACTTAAGCAATCGAAGACCAACGAACTAAGTTTCCCGAATCACAAAATCCCCACGAAAATATCGTGGAAACGAAGAACAGAACTCGCCACGATACGATACATTGAAACCTATCTTTCCAAATTTAAAGTCCGCGATCAAGATTCGGCGAGAGAAAGCAAAACAGGAAGAATCGAAATTAGAAGGGAGCAAGCGGTGGCTTGAGAGGGGTGGGGAGATTACCAGGATCGGGGGAGGAGGAGGGAGCGTGGTGACCTCGGATTCGTGGAGATGGATCTGGAGAGGGATCGCTCCCTCCCACACGTACTTCACCGCTTCTTTGGAGCAAAGCTCCATCTCCTCTCTCTCTCTCTCTCTCTCTCTATTCGCTCCCTCTTCTCTCCGTCTCTTTCGAACCCTTTTCGTTGTCTTGGTTGCTACTCTTCGGGTATTTTTCTTCTTCTTCTCCGATAGGTGGGAGCTCGCTTTCGCCGAGAGCGCCAGGTGATCGGAACCTCCGCGGTAAGGAGCCCTAGTTTTGCTTCCACCGGTTTATAGGATGCCGTTCCTTTCCAGAGCCCAGAGGGGGACGGTGAGCTCTCTTTATGTTGACCTGGAGTAGGTTGAGTGAGCTCCAAGTTACGTCTATCACCGGACGGTAAGCCCGCTACCGTGCCGTGCCGGACTGGATGGGCCTTGGAAGCGCCGTTTGGATAAAAAATTCATAGGCTATGGATACAAATCACCGGTCTAAGTAGCTCAGTTCGCTAATTCTACGTGCCAATTAGGAATTGGTGCAAATAAATGTATGTGTGTGTGTGTAGAGTTTTTAATTTGGAGATCGTTCTTGAATCCTAATAGGAATTGGTGCAAATAAATGTGGTTTTACCTGCTAGAGAGTTCAATTTTACAGCAATATGAGCATGGTGTCATTAGATATATTGTCTATTTTTATTTATTAAATCGTTTGTTATTATCAAGGTTTGCATGTGTGGGAGAGAATAAAATGCGTGAAAGAATAATAGACCAAAAGTTTATTGATAACTTTCGGCCGATAAATCTTGTTATTTATATTTGACTATGGACAATTAAACTTTCGATCAGTCAGTCGAATCAAGAGAATGGTTGAAAAAAAAATTAGAATATAAAGCTCGTTATTACCAACTCGAGGAATTGAAATTTTTGATAGCTTTTAGAATTTTAAAAAATTTTTAATTATTCTTGAAACTAAAAGAAGAGTTGCTAAAAGTTTGGAGGATGGCACTTGCAAAGGATCCATCTCTTATTTCGAGATCAAATTAGATATTTAGGAGATTTTTAGGAGTAGCTTGTAATATAGCTTTCTTTTAACTCTTCTACCTTATCTTTCCTATTCTCTTTATTTTCTCCATCTTTTGCCATTAATATTCTGCTCCTATGTCAAACAAAAGCAAGAAACTGAGATAATTTAGTCACTTGATTGCACTGATTTAATCTATATTTTACTATTTTATAAATAATAAAGATGTATTCATCAATGGAAATATTTAAATATCTAGTCAGCTCATATTTGGGACACATTATTACATCCTATCCATTAGTTATGTGATAGGAAGGAAAAAGTAATTTTTGAATGACTCATTTTGAACAACTTGTTTTGAAGAGAGAAGCAAACCTCTAATGGTCAATTATCTACCATAATAGAGATAGGATGCAATATCTTATGCGGTTCTAGTTGTGAGATAGTACCATAATCAATATATCTTAAAAAAAATTGGGATAATGCAACATAGATTTACCTCCAATAAATCCAAGTTATTCTTTTTTTTTTCCTTTCTCTTTTTCTTTGCCCATCATATATATATATATATACCCTACAAATGAAAATTGATTAGAAAATATTTGTTCAAATTCATTTTTATATGCAAATCTATTCAACTATGGATGTAAGTTTTAGCATCTAATTCATATTCATATTTATATCTATCAAAGAAAAGTGGATATGTGTTATCAAAAAAAAAAAAAAAGGATATGAATGTATATATAGATAGCCATCTTATTTGTAACTAAATGTATTATTTTATTTATCATCTTATTTAGTCTTACATAGTATTGATAGGCTTCAAGGAAAATAAGTAACTATATTATTATTAAGTTAAATTCACTCCTTTTTTTTCTTAGTGATATTATTGATTTAATGAACATAAGTTAACTGTATGAGCCATATTTATATTTATATCCATATTTTTAATAAGTTAACTATATATAGAGAGAATTTTTTTACCCAATTAATATTTACATTTGCTTCTGGATGCATCAAATAAAATAAAATACAGATTTAAGAATATTATCCATTCCATTTTTAACCCTGGGTGCATCAATTTTTTTAAAATTCTTTAATAGTCATGAAAAGAAGAAAAGAAAGAAAATACTATAATAGAAATTTTACATGAAATTGAACAATCAAATAGATCTCACTATTTTTAAAATTTTTTTTTTCAAATATATTTGAAAGGATGTCAAATAGGTATCATCGAAGACATGAATATTTTCTCATTATTGTAATTTATCATTTCAAAGAATAGAAACAATGAAACAAATGAGCATTGCTCATTGCAATCATATGTTATTATATTATTATTGAATTTGTAGCAACAAATCTATATGTCTTTGCTATTATGCAGTGAAAAAGGATTTCATTTTGCATGTAGCTTCGATTTTTTTTTTTTTTTCCTTCTTCCCTTCAAAGCACGTCCCCTCCCTTAACAGAGAGAAAAAAGTTTTCCATATAATCCTCCATTTCTAAAGTATGTTTGGAAGGCTGAATTATGTGGAATAAGGGATTTATTTTGTTCTATTCCATACAAATGACCAAACCAAGGGTGAAATTGCTCACGGAAATAAAACCCAGGCAAAACTTATAAAATATAGAAGTGCTATTGTGCCTAAATTTTTAATTACTCTTTTATCTTTATTCACTATTCAATCCAACAAAAAAAAATCAAAGAGTAATTTTATCCTTGCAATTATGAAATCCAAGTACTTTATTTTCTCTCCACTTACTGTTTCCACCGTACACCATTTTTTTTTTTTTTTTCTTAATTGTATGAAATAAGCCCTATACATCTGCAATGCGCCATATGGCTTTCCTTTATCCTTCCAAATTTTGTTACTCTCCAAACACAATCTCTAAGGACTCCTTTTAAGAAAGAAAAAACTCCTTTTCCTCTCCATTACTGTCCATCAACTTCCTCTCATAAACCATGTCTAATGAACTTTTCAATTGTGTGCATAATGTATGCAAAATATTAGGATCCATTTGGTTTATAAAATCAGAACTTTGAGATAAAAATCAAAATTATTAATTCTAATTTCAACTATTTATTTGTATAGACTTAAAATCTAATTAAAATTCTATCTAAAATAGAGATTAAAAATCTAGACTCTTCTTAAAGATTGTGATTCACATTTTAATCGCCCTTTCCTCTCTCTCTCCTTTTTTTTAAAAAAAAAAATAGTCTGGGAGAAAGGAGAAGCCAAGGAGACAAACCCATTATGCTTGTATTCTATTTTAGATAAATAATTATAATTAATAACTATTTTATTCTATGAATTTGGATTTTGATTCTGAGAAACAAAATTAAAAATTTAGGCTAATTCTGATTTTAAGGTTTTGACGAACCAAACAATAAAAACAAGAATCATTTTGATTGCGATTTTGATTTTTGTGTGAACTAAGCATATGGACAAAATGAGTGATTCTAATTTCGATCCAATATAATTCGATTCTAATATCATCATCAAATCAAGCAAGCCCTTAATTCAACAAATCATTATAACATAAGGAAACATTATGAAGTTTAATTTGGCACTAGCTCATAAAAAAAAAAAAAAAATTAGCATCGAAGGCAATTCCTTATTTTCAAGCTAGTTTGAGGGAGGATTAAAAACTATCTTGAAGAGCCTCAATCAATCGAATTCCCTTGTTCCTAACTTGTCCTGCGTTAGCAATTTCACTTCACCACTTAAAAAAATAAGGATAAATAATGCAATGGATGCCCAATTTCCTTCAACTCTTCTTTCTGCTAGCTCAGTGGGTTAAGTTGAGCCAAACTATACTCTAACTAAAATCCAATTTGAATTTTTTTCAAAATTCAAATTTGAATTTGATTCGAACTCAAATCCAAGCCCAAGCTTGAGCTTGATTTAAAATTCAATCGGATTGATCTAAAGTAATCCATTTGAGCTAAAATCTAGATGGAGTTAAAATTAGTTTATAAGTGCTTAAATGAAAAATAAGTAATATTTAAGATAATTGTATGCAATCATTCAAAAAAAAAAAAAAAAAATTGTCATAATATGATATGGTTGATAGGAAATTCATTATAAATTTTGAAAGATTCATCATGTTTTAAAATTTCAGGATTAGCTTCGAGTAAACTTCAGACTAGATCAAGGGTTTTGGCCTTGAGGATTCAAACTGGGCTTGGGTCCGGCTCGAATTTTGACCTCCAACCCAACTCTTAGCAGCCCTTCTCAACAAAAATTCTTGCCACACGGTGGTATCTTGTCGAAGCTCCGATAAACTTAGCCACGTCCCAAGAGGCCCTTCATCATCTGGTTTATTATCCCCAATCGTCTTTGCCGACGGCGGCCACCCTCGTGGCATTCCTGTAATTCTCCACAACCCTTTAGGAGCCCTCATCCAGCCCCTCACGTGCGCTGACCCAGAAAACGCAAGCACCCTTATCCCGCGCCACGTCATCGATCCGCACCACCCCATTCCAACCGATGCGCGCCGTCCATCCCAGATTCAACGGCCATAAACACCCCTCCCACGGATCGACTCGTCTGCTCCCTTCCCCACGCAAATCCAAGCCTCGTCTTCCCTCCCTCACTCTAATCTCCTATAAAACCCCCTCCCCCCGTTTCCCCAATCTCGTCCTTAGGTCCCTAATTAGTTATCTCAAGGAGCGGAGGAAGCCTTTTCGCCCCTTTTCTCTTCGTTCTTTGTCGATCGACGCCATGTCGGGCCGCGGCAAGGGAGGCAAGGGCTTGGGCAAAGGCGGGGCGAAGCGCCACCGCAAGGTCCTCCGCGACAACATCCAGGGCATCACCAAGCCGGCGATCCGCCGCCTCGCCCGCCGTGGTGGCGTGAAGCGAATCAGTGGCCTGATCTACGAGGAGACCCGGGGAGTCCTCAAGATCTTCCTCGAGAACGTCATCCGTGATGCCGTCACCTACACCGAGCACGCTCGCCGGAAGACCGTCACTGCCATGGATGTCGTCTACGCCCTCAAGCGTCAAGGTAGGACCCTCTATGGGTTTGGCGGCTGAGCGCCGACTGAGGTGGTGCTGGTGGTGGTGGTGGGCGGATTGGGTGGGGTTGGGGGTTTGCGCCAGTGTTAGGGTTTCTTGTAGGTCTGGTTGTGTTTTGGCTGTAAATTCGCTGGCGTCTGTTATGGGATAGAAAAGGTGTAGCCTTTTCAGATATGGAATGGAAATCCGAAGCTTTGCATGAAAAATCTTAGTTGTTTATTCTATCTTTTCTTCTGGTTTCATAAATTGGTGCTGTTGATTGCAAAATCTGGAGCTGAGAAGTGGAATGAAATGGATGAGAGGGGGAAAAATTAATGTCGTTGAACTGTTGTCTGGTGTGGAAGTTTGTTTTCGTGTTTCTTCTCTCTTGGGGCAGATGTGGCTTCTGGTTTCTCTATGAATTGCTGTAAATTTGTGTTTATCTCGATTCGTACCTTTGATTGGAAATCTGTTTTAATGATTAATTCTTTCATTGCGTTGCTATTGGATGTCTGCGTTTACAATGGTGATTGTAGAAGTGAAGTTAAAGTAGGGGTCCTATTTTAGGTCGGTTTGTTTAACTCTCTGTGCTGAGAGATGCGTGTAGTACTGAGACTGCTTAGTATCTGTTTGTGGTTATAAAGATTTTTAATTTGTTCATCTAAACCTATCAAGTATATATGAAATGTAGTTACTACAGCAATACGTCTGTTGTAATATTTAATTTAGTTTCAGAACTGCTTGTAAAAAAAACATCGAAATGGCATGTTGTGCTTAATCTGCAGGTTTAAAGCATCTTGTTTTAAAGCAAAATGGATTGAGGATTATCCTTTTGATAATTGATATATTAGACAGTCTATGAAGAATCAATTAAATTATGTGAAGCTGAAGAAAACCTCTTGGGTTGTTTGAAATTGATGTGGTAAAGATGGGATCTTGTGGTCAGTACATTTATGAATGAATTTTTAGGTGTTAAGTGTAAGTTTTGCAGTATTGGTTGCTTCATCCTGACCAATGTCACTATGTCCAAGCAAACATTGTCAGCATAAAGCATCATTTGGAAGCCAAAATGCTTTGTGTGAACGCCGTTTGGCACTTGTTCAGGGTATGCCAAGGCAGTAATGGACCATGACCAAAGCAAATTACAGCATCATCGTCAGATGTATCAAGGCATCCTGTTTTCCAAGGCCTATGAGTTAAGCCATTGTTTAACAGATGGTGTGCTAATTGACTGGCACTATAAAGCACAAGCTAAATTTGATTGATCTAATCTTTCCTTTAGTCCTAATTGAGTTAGTCGTTTTCCTACAACAGAAACAATCAAATGGATATATCTACAATCCTCATTTCATCTTCATAAGTTAAGAACTTTATTTTTGTTGACAGAAGGTTTAAAGATGCCTTCTTCTGCTAGTTTTTTTGGAATGTGATTGGATCAAGTTTCATGTAACTGCTGAATGGTGTAGAAGATGTTGGGAATGCTTATATATACAACCTTCTGCGCGCTCTACCTTATTTTAATTCTTGCATTGCTCAACAGGCTGAACTTAACTATAAGTAGCTAGATGCTATATAAAAGCTAAGATGGTTATGACAAAATAATTGCTTTGCTAGAAGTCAAAGTTAAATTGCACTGAATGCTGAGGTTGTTATTGTCTTTCTCAATTTATTTCTTTCTGTTTCTTGTTATTGGTACTGCAATGAGTTGCTATATGTGGTCATGTTTTCTTTCTCACTGATACTCTTCTGAAAAGAGCAAAAATCATTCCTGCTACTAGAGTGCCAAGTTGCCACTTGCTAGTGTATTTGAGCAGAACTAGCTGAGTTTATTCTTGATGGACTGACATTATTGAACTGCATAAGCAAGTACTTGACATTTCGTCTATGCATGGCACAAAACATGAGATAAATTTAAAGAAATAAAATTTCATCACATGACTTTTTTTTTTTTTTTCAAAATCATATTCTCAATTCTTTTGAGTTATTACCAAAATTACCTTTCAGATGGATGTTCTTGTACGGTAATTTCAGGACTACACCATCCGTCACTGATATCTCTGTTTCGGAAATGAAACATCATTGCGTCAGAGAAAATATAAGCTTGTAGTTAGTTTATTTTTATCTCACATACTCATATATTGTGAAGAAGTAGTTTCTTAAGCCTGGGATTCTTGTTCATATATATCAAGTTCCTTTACTTGTAAGGCTTTGCTCAAACTATTACCTGTTCTTGGTGTGAAAATAAGGATCCTTTCTTTTTTTTCCTTGCAGATTTACTCTTTGGAGTAGAGTCATATTGTTTTCACAATTCTTTGCTTTATTTAAGAGGCTAGAGAGACTTGAGAACCATGGCGACTGTTTTCCGAGATGGGATTTAGATGACATGGATTTAAGAATTGATGCAATGTTGTGGAATTTTGAATGGAGTAGGTTTTTAAATTGTTCAACTGCACTAATTTGCTTATATTGATGTAAGCCATATGCTCCAGGGACCACAATTTACTCTGGGGACAGCTGCCTCTAGCTCTGAACGATATTTTTTTTTTAATTTTATTAAAAAAGTAAAAGTGCCAAAACCAATGTTGAGAGTGGGATTTGAACCCACGCCCTTTCGGACCAGAACCTTAATCTGGCGCCTTAGACCAACTCGGCCATCTCAACGTGAACGGTTGAAGATTTAAATCCCGAAAATTATTCCTTTAAAATCTAGAAATTTCATCATTTTTCAACCATTCATGCTGAGCCATTTGTTTTTGCATATTTGAACATAATAGAGATGATAATTCCAGGGTGAAGACCATCAAGCGATGGTGTTAAGGGTCCACAGCATTACAATTATCTCTTGATGCGATGGAATTCCTTGCGGTTGTTTTAGCATTATGTTATTGATAACTAATGTATAGATTGATATGATTTTTGATGCCGCAAGCATTTCACAAATTGGCATCTTTTACTGGGGTGGCATTGCCCATTGTCGCATAATGGGATTTGAGTGTGATTCAATCAATGCATCTTAAATATGGTTCAACATGATTTTTTATATATTTTACTTATGGTCTGACACCATTCTTCATGATCAAGCATGATCCTTATTAGCCTGTTTAGAGTTTGGCATGGCAAACATGCTAAGCAGGAAGAACATATAGAATTCCATGGTGGTTTCCTGTAGCCAAAAGACAAAAAGGAGTTCTGTCTTATAACAACCAGATTGGGTACTAATAGGTGAGTATTTCTGACCATCACTATTCTTTAAATTTATTGCACCAACCATCACCATGATCTTGTCTTATGCTTACTTTGTTATGACAGACCTATTCTAGCATCTATGTAATTTTTTTGAACCTGAGTCACTACAGATATTTTCTAATCCCCAAATTTAAAGGGATAAAGTAAAATACCTCCAATGAGGAGTATATTTTTGATGATCAAAGGATGTTAGCATGCTATTCATCATTGGTTGTCTCCCTGCCTTGCTTCCATATCCATGAACAGTAGATTCAAATTAAACGTCCAAACAAGCTCTTAGCAGAATAGTGCTGCAATATTAATACATAAAAATCTTAGAGGGCGGACTTGTGGACGATCGCTAATCTTTGTTTTTTTAATTGGCTCTTTTGGGGCCAAGCTAAATGCAATGAATTGGTTCTAGAAACCGAGAACTGGACTTTTCTTTACAACTTTGTGAAGCTAATGATGGTAGGCAACCTTTTGGTGATGCATGGACTGCTGCTGAGTTGATCAGCTTAATTTTTATATTTCTTTATTTATGAATGCAAACTACTGAGAATGTAAAATTATGATGTTTGATTTATTTAATATTTATTATAATTTTTAGAAATGCAATTTTATTTATATTTTATTATAAAATATTTCTCTTTTAAGTGACTTTTTTTCTTTTTTTTTTTTCAATATGTAATGTTCTAATTTAAAAAAAAAAAAGCAAGAATCCTTATGTTCAACCAAGAACTGATGCCATCGGAGGGCGCAGGCACTCAAGGAACAATACCAATGCCACCTCTGTATGCAAGCAGTACTCTCTCTCATCCCAATACTATTTCAGTGTAATAACTGCGTTCTATCCTTCTCTCATCCCAAAACGATCGGATGGAGAACGACAGCATATTGGGAAATAAATTCCTTCCTTAAACAATGCAACCAAAAGGACAAAAGTTCTTGTTCAAATGGGAAACGTAGATGGTAATGGGAAAAACATGGAGCATGTGTTCAGCATGAAAACATCTGTGAACGATAAGCCTTGTGCGAGACATTGCGGTTGCCGTGATCTTTTATATCAAGATGGCCTTTAAGGTCAGCATCGAGTTGATGCCATTTTCTTTTGTTGAGCTGTGTCATCCATGCAACATCCATGGCACTCATTTGCACATCTTGTATGTGATAAACCCTCATCGCTATTATTGCTGGATCCTCAAATACGTCGATATCCTATGCCTGATGGAAGAGGCTTCATTTTGAATGTAGAGGTATATCTTTTGAAATTCTTTGTTTTTTTTTTTTGTTTTTTTGCTGAGGAAAAGAAAATGAAAACAAGGTGAGTTTTGTTTTACTGTAGTAGAAAGCAAAAAAGTTTTTAAAAAATTCACAATAACGCATAAATACTTTCACGTCATGGGTGTAATAATAAGGCTAGAAACGGTGTTGCCGGCCACCGTGTGAACTGAACCGTCAAAGCCACCGAAACCCTAGGCTTGGACCGCCCTTTTGCGTCGGAGCTGACTAGACATGAGCCAAGTGGGCCCTCCATGCAACTGTTCAGTGCCCAATGGGAGATCAACAGCAGGAAAAGGCAAAGAGTCCAAGGGTGGGATGCATCCAGCCGCCCATAAAAGACAAAAGAAGAAGGACTTCATTTTCTTTTTTTTTTTTTTTTGGGTTAAAGAAGATGATCAGCTTCATGGAAACGATAGCAGGAATCAAAGTCCATATGGTTATAAAAATATATATATTTATATAAGAAAAAGAAAAAAAAGAAAAGAGAGAAGGAGCTGCATTCTAGATAGTATAAAGCTAAAGAGGAGGGCTGGCAAACATCCCCCTTCGCCCCTCCTCCTCTCCTCTCCTAGCCTGTTCATTCTCCTTCTTCTCCAAACAAGGTCTCTTTCTCTCTCTCTCTCTCTCCCCCTCTCTCTGAAGGAACAGCAGCAGGTCTTGAGGAAATGGCATCTGTTGGTCTGCCTCCTGGCTTCCGGTTTCATCCCACTGATGAAGAACTGGTCGCTTACTATCTCAAGAGGAAGATTAATGGGCACAAAATTGAACTGGAGATCATTCCAGAAGTTGATCTCTACAAGTGCGAGCCATGGGATTTACCAGGTGTCAATATCCTTTTCCATCTTGCCAGTTGTGATATCATTATTCTCACAGCCTGAGTTTGCATTGATTTTGATCAAATTATGAATGACAATGACCTCATGGACACAATATTATCAACAAACATCCTTTATCTTTTATCTGGTTTAATTATACCAAATTGCCTGTAAGAAATGATGAGCAGTTAATCAATCTGAATGGAGTTTACTAGGTTGATAAGAGATAAGGTAGATAAATCTTCATTAAATTTATCAATCTTAGTAATGCTATGAAGTTTTTAGAGAAAAAGTTTTCGAATGTAGTTATCAAGTCGAGCAAAAAAGAAAAAAGAGAATGCCTTTTTATCTCCAAGTTCAAATAAGGGAAAAAAATCTCATTGCCATTGCTAGCAGTAAAATTGAGAAGGAACTTTGTTTGCATGAGAATGTAGGATGACCTCAAAGTTGTATGAAATCGTTACTCAGTTGTATGCATGGGCCCAAATCTTAAGTTAAGGTCAATCTGAGTTTCTTGCGATTGATGAAAAAGGAGAGGAGATTTCTCTTCCTCTTTAAATGAAGATAAAAGAAGAACATTTATTCTCAAAGCAAATGTAAAAACTCCATGGAATGGAAAGGTCACCTTATAATGTGTTGAGAGACCCACGGCACTTTCATCATTAGGAAGGCAGCTATTCAATCTTTGAAACTAAAGCTAGTGGTAGTTATAGACTTTCTATCACATTGCGAGAAGAAGATCCCATAAGGCTTTCATTTGCCACTTTACTACTCTTCCAACATTTGGCTTATTTTTTGTTTTAAATTGTTTTCCCTTTTTCTTTTGCAGCGGGAACCCACATGCTGCTTTAACTTTCTTTGCTTAGAAAAATAGCTTGAAATGTGACATCACTAAGATTTTCCATTGGAAAAGAAGGGATACAGAAGAAAAGTTGCATGGTCTTCAAGAGATAATAGAAGTTACACAGAATGTGGTCCTTTTTCTGTTGTGGGGCATATCTAGGGTTTGATGGGGCACATCTAGATCTTGATGATTGCTTCTTTATTTAAAGATGGGTAGTTAGTATATTTGTTTATTTACTAGAAAGAACATTTGTCATTCCAAATCATTGGAACCACTCCTTGGTATTACCTCTTTGCTTGTCTGAAATTGAAATCTCTTTATCTATTCTGCATTTTATAAGCAAACAAACAAACACTGATCCTAGTAACTAGATTTGGTGAACACGGTTTTGTCACAGATAAATCCTTGTTAACTAGCAGAGACCTGGAATGGTATTTCTTCAGCCCCCGAGATCGCAAGTACCCAAATGGCTCAAGGACTAATCGTGCAACCAAGGCTGGTTATTGGAAGGCCACTGGAAAGGATCGCAAGGTGAACTTTCACAAGCGAACAGTGGGCATAAGGAAGACGCTAGTTTACTACAGAGGCCGAGCTCCCCATGGCTCTCGAACCAATTGGGTCATGCATGAATACCGCCTTGACGAGAAAGAATGTGAAACCAACTCTGGTCTTCAGGTAAACTTTCCATCCTCCTCTAATGTATCATCATTAATACTTCATCATGATAAAAATGATCATTTCTAGAATAATTTTATTTTACATGTAGCATTGGACATTTCACTTTGCGATATCATCATTGTATAATAATTTTTATTTTGATTGAACTTTGGGCTGGTTTATATAGCTTGTAATTGTTCGTTTCATATCCTTAATGAAATGAAGTTTTTGGTTCTATTCTTTTGCCTCCAGCCTCTACAACCTTTTCCAAAGGAATGCTAACCAAATGCAAGTTTGTAAATGCTTAGGATGCATATGCGCTATGCCGTATATTTAAGAAGAGCACGCCCAGTCCTAAGATGATGGATCAGGATGATGTGTCCTATGAGGAGCATTCTCCAAGGATGTCAAATAACAACACTTCAACCATTGATGCTTTAGATGGAGGAGTGGTAGAAGAGGAGAGCTGTGGACACCTTTGTGATGCAAATGCTCCAACAACTGACAAGAGGGTGCAGCTTCTTGCAGATGAGGTATTTAGATCCAGTCCCTTGTTCTTTGATGATCCACTAATCTCTTCCTACTCTGTTGTTCACTTGATGCATCGAGTTGTGACATACATTTAACCTATATAAATCAACTAAATCTGTAACAAAAACAGCAACTAAAATATGTAAAATTGCAGAATTCTTAGGAACCATGGGTTGGGCAGGATACTTTCTTAAATTAAAAAAATAGAGGCTAATGTCTAAAAAAGAATTGCAGAAATATAAACGAGTTGTGGAGGAATATCTAAATGAATTATTTTAAACTTCTGATATCTTAAACATGCAGGTGGATGTAGCAGTGGGATGTGCTAAGCTGCCACACAGGCTCTCTTTGCCGCCATTGGAGCTGGAGGACTTCCCTCAAATAGATTTACTAAGTTCGAAGGCCTTCGAATATGGATTCATTCAAGAAAATACTAGTGAAGTTGATGCTTTGCAAGAAATCCTTTCGGTTGCTTCAGCTTCTCAGGATCCAATCAATGATCCTGGCTATCCATATGTATGGACTAAAAGTAGCCCACACTTTATGGAGCCTATGGAAGAACAGGAAGCTAATGAAAGCACACTAGTTTGCCAAGTGGAGAGCATGGGAGAGCAGGCAAGCTTGATGGATATCAGTGAACTGGATGAGGAGTTGATAGAAGAAAAAAGTCAGGAGAACTTAAGAAAGATAAAAATGTCGATGAGTGACACGGTGAAGGTAAATTTATTCTATTTTGCCCCTTTCTTTTTGCTAATTGTTGACCTTACATATCCAGTCCATTAAATAATTTCATAAAGTTCACTTCATTTCTCAAATTAGATGATTATTGATGAAACCCAGAACACACTGAGTGAGAGCATTCCTAACTGTCAATTAAGAGATGATGCAAATATTGAAGGTATGGAACTAGCACGTTGCCACTTTTTTGCTCCATTTTATTATTTTTCTCCCAGTAGCATTGGTTGAAATGGCCCCATTCATTGCAAGTTGATTGCAGGAGAGAACGATCAAGACAGCAATAGTACCTACTTACATGACATCAAGAAAAAAGCCATTTTAAGTTCCATCTCAAGCAAAACCAAAATGCAGCCCATGAAGAGGATCACCAACTTGACGTTTACTTCAACACACCAAAGTTTTGTGTCATCACAAAGGTCAACGCTGATCATGGGGACTGCGTCAAGTGGTAGCATGGCTGAAACATTTTTTGATCAAGTACGTGGAAAGTGTTAGCATGGCATAATTAGGGGACTTGGCCTTCAACAAAGGGTAGAGGTAGAGTTCAAGGCAATATTCAGGCACAGGCTCAAGGGGGATTAAGACATTGATGAGGACATGTAGATCTTGCTTAGGTCATGAAACAGTGAATGCCTTGATAAACATGAAGAAGGGAATATTTGATGATATTTAAATTGGATATTTTAATAGTTTGGGAAGATCAAGATTCAGATTACAACATTTGGCTTCCTAATGGAAAGAGGGAGGGGCATTTCCAATATTTTTTGAATGGAATGGTCTGCTCTCACTTCTTTTCTGGTCCTATGAATCAGGGCCTTAACATCAAGGAACCATCTGTTTTTCTTCTTATTTCTACCTAATGTAAGATATTGAAGAATTATATGGACATTTTTCAAAATTAAATATTGTCTCATAAGGAAATTTTATTTCAACAGGATCACATACCCCATGGCAAATATTCGATTCTTTATAACAATAACAACAATAACAAAAACAGAGTCTTAATCCCAAATTAGTTGGGATTGGTTATATGAATTCTTTTTCTTCATTCAGCTTAGTTTTAAGTCATATTATTTTGTAAGATGTAAAAACTTTATTACTTCTTTCCATATAATTTTTGGTCCATATTTACCTTTTTTTTCTTCTACATGTATTAAGTCACTCCTTTGCACATATGTATTTCTAAGTCTATATTGCATATGTTTAAATCATTTAAACCATTTTTTTCTTAATTTATCTTCGATTGGAGCTATCTCTACCTTATGATGAATGTTTTTTTTTTATATTATATTTTTTCTTGAATTACTACGTAAATATTTGGTTCTTCATATTTTGTTATATGACCTTCTAGTATAACTAATTTTAGAAAAAATTATAGCGAGATCCTCCCAAATTTGGACGATTTGCATGTTAACTCTAAAAGAAAAAAAAAATTTAAAGAAACCAAAATTTCTATTCTGATACATAAAACCCTCTCCATCCATCTTCATCATAAAGTATCAATATATGATGATCACGTGACAGTAAACTATTCTAGTAATATCAAACCTTCAAAATTGGCTTCGAAGTCTAAACATAAATGAAACTATTAAAATTTCAAAGGAGCAAATTCATTTTTTCACTTAATATTTTAATGGTCTAAAGAAATAGATAGGTAGAATGGGTCTTTGTATACCAAAATAAAAGTTTCAGGATCTTTGGAGAAATTTTTTTTTTTTTTAATTTTCTTTTAATCTCAATGCATAAATCAATCAAACTTGAGAGTGTCTTGCTATAATTTCTCCATAATTATACTATTACCAAATTCATCTCCTGCTAGTTACTGCGTTAGAGCGAGAATGGAGTAGAATGGTCTGCACAAAGAAATGAGCACAATGTATGGGATCTAATTGTAAATATGTTCTTGGAGACTTAAGGCATTGTTAGCTTCATATGAGTCATACAAATGTATCATGTTTATTAAACTTAGACAGGTGATTATAATATATGATATACAGTGCCGATTTCTGGGCATCAAGGTCACTACAGTTCTTAAAGCAAGCAAAAATTATTACCAAGATGCTCATTTGTCCCACCAATTGGAACCATATATGAAACAAACTATGTGATTAGATCCTTCACCTAAGGCTGGAACATGCTTTGCTACATAATTTTGCTGTACTCCACTAGAATCAGCACTGGCTAACCACTTAAGCTGGATGAGATTTGTGAATTTTCATCGGCCATTTAGCTAGTCATAAAAGTTTTTTTAAAGGATATCAGACATTACTCTACGGATGTATATAATCATAATAAAACGTATTATATATTACGTTATGGAGCACAAGATTGAGGGAAATGTAAAAGGAAAAATCAATTTAGATTTCAATAAATAAAAGTTTTCTATCCTTTTATTCTTGCTGATGAAATGACAATTCAACCTTCTTTCTATTTCTCAAATCCTATGGAAGAAAACTGGAATAGGCTAATGGTTAAGAAAAAAATACAAGCATGAGTTCCAATAAATAAATCACAAGAAACAAAAAGCAGGAAGAACAAAGCAAAAGGAGTTTTTATATTAGTTATACCATATGTCCACAAATTACAAGCTGATGGTCCCAGACACGACCAAGCCCAACTTTTGAAGAAGACCCAAGTAATCTCCTCCTAAGGAGATGTAATTAATATGAATGTTTGCATTATTACATTAAAATTTATACTCCAAGCATGTTATTTACCACCCAATACCATCCCAAGCAAAACAAAAGGAAGAGAAAAGGAAGAAAAAGAAGCCTATTGATTAGCAATAGCCACACATGATGGGTCCTGGCCACCCTCATTGCCTGACACATTAGAGCACCACGCATCATCAGTAATGAATTGCATCCATGCATCGTCTTTGTCATCCTCATCTACGCAGGATGATGATCCCACAGGCACATCAGGTGACATGGTCTCATACTCGGCTAGTGCTCCTTGGGAGCCCTCCACCAATGCTAAGCTACATTGCCCTTGCTCTTCCACTTCTGTGCAGACCACATTTTTCTTGAAGACTCGACACAATGCGTAGGAGTCCTGAGAAAGAAGAAGGGAAAGAGAGAGGGAGAGAGAGAGTTTAGATATTAGCCATACTAATATATTCATGAGAACGTCCATTCTACTGCTGCGTTCATGCACATGGATATTTGCAAAGAAAATTTGCTTTCTACATGGAGAAACAGTAGTAGTCTTAACCATGGTTAAATCAAGAAAAGTGGCTGGAAATTGTTGTTAAATCCCTTTAGGAGCTGCATTGAAAGGTTAAATTTTTGAACTATGTACACAAATTATAATCTTATTTTTAACTTAATAAGCACTAAAAAAATATTGTAATTACTATTAAGTTATTCACTCCATAAGATACCAAACCAATTAACTTTCCTGCTATCCTTTCACATAGAGGACCCATCAGCCATTGATTAAGATTTCACAGGTCATCAAGATCTACCTTGTTGAAGATTATGAAGTGTTTGGATTAGTGTCTATTAAAGAACAGACACATAAATGGAATGCACTCAGAGATCAAGAGATCCAAGAATTAAATATATTGGATACCTTGATGTGGGGCTGGGATGAGCAATAGTTTGTTCAATTTGATAGGGAGAAAGAATAAGGGTGAGAGAATCTGGCTGGATGCTGGGCAGTTAGGGAATAAAGTGAAAAGCCACCGACACAATTGGGCACCTTGAGGGATACCTTTGCTTTAATGCAGCATCAGCTTGCACCCCTATGTGGATTATGTCTGGTCTTTGTAAAAAAGTGAGCATACCTGCGGACATATATAATGAAAGAATGAACCAAACTGCAGTCTTAGCTTAGCTTGGAGGGGAGTGATATTTTTGTCTTATGTTAGACTGATGAAAGCAGCCTAAAAATTTGTCTCATTGGAATACTGACAGGGACCTGGGACTAGAGGAAGAAAGGAATATAATATTGGATCGAAAGCAAGGGAAGGAAGAGGAAACCCTAACTTTCCATGCACTCCATGCATAACCAACGTAGGATCTCTCCTTTTTTCCATTACTCTTAGAAGCTTAGAAAACACAGACCTTCTACTTCACCGCAACGCAGTGTGAAAAAAAGATTGGGATTCTTCATGGCTTTTGCAAAAGGACTAAGATCAGTACTTAGTATTTAATGGGATTGTTTCTAGGCATCAGCTGCAACATGAATATAACTTTTGAATTGAAAAATGGAAATCAGAGGGGACATTCTTGGGAACCAAACATCAATGTCTAGTTTAAGTTTAACAATGCAGTCATCCCAAATGGTCAGTGGATGTTCCCACACACACACACACACACACACAGAGAGAGAGAGAGAGAGAGAGATGACTGCTAAAGATAAGCAACAGAGAAACAGGTTATGATAGCCAGTGTAAAGTTAATGGACAACTCTTAAAATGCGGTCTTGATGGTTTAGCCTTATATAAAATCGTGGTCTACATTGAGTACTATGATGATGATGGTTATGATAGTTTAAGATGGGGATGAGGTACCACCTGAATTCCCATGGTGTCCTCACATTCCTTGTCATCGAGACGGTACTCATGCATCACCCAGTCTGTCCTGATACCCTGTGGAGCTCGACCTTTATAATATACCAACGTTTTCTTCATACCAATAGCTCGATTCTGATAGCAGACTCTCCGGTCTTTCCCCGTCGACTTCCAGTATCCTGCTCGTGTTGCTCGATTGGTTCGAAACCCGTTGGGGTACTTCCGATCTCGTGGCCCAAAAAAATACCACTCTGGATCCCTACTAGGCAAAAATGATTTCTCTGCAAAATTAACTTAAACTAGTTTCACGTCCCAACCAAAAATAAATAAATAAAAGAAATATGAAGAAGAGAGAGAGAGAGAGAGACTAGGAGGATGGCCTTGGCCTTGAGATGAACAAAGTTTACAATATAAAACAGTCCATAAAGATGATGGATATAGTTTGATAAAACTTTTGTTCTCAAACCTGCTAACTCCCATGGTTCACACTTGTATAAGTCCACTTCTGGGATAATATCAAGCTCAATCTTGAGTCCATGGATCTTCCTCTTGAGGTAGTAGTTTACCAGCTCCTCGTCAGTCGGATGGAACCTAAAGCCAGGCGGCAGACCGACCGGAGCCATCTGCCTCCCTCCCTCCCCTCTCTCTTTGTTCTCCTCTCTTTCCACTCCAAAGATCACCTCAACCGCCTTCTCCTTTGCCTTTAGTCCCCTTATAAAAGGATTCAAAGTCTGCCCCTCCAAGTAGTTTTCACTTTCTCTTTTTAAGATTCTGTTCAAGCTTGTCGCTTTACAACCTCTATGCTATCTATCATCAATCACACCATCCCTTTTCCTTCTTAGCTCTCTCTGACCACTATTAGTTTGACATCGCACATTGTTGTAAGCTAGCGTTTTGTGCTATATAGTGCATGAGGTTCACAGCCTATTTTCTGTGGAAGGCGTGGAATCCTCTACTATGAGCGAGGCCATTCTCAAACCTTCTGGGTGAAACCAGTGGCTTATCTAAAATTTAGCTGTGTCTCGATGCTTCGTTTGGACACTAAGCCGATCGAGGCTTGCATCATAGCTCGCCTTCAACACTTGCTGTCATCTGCTTGATAATGCGAACTTTTTATCGTTATGGGTCATGATGTTGCGTCGGCTTTAGAAGTCGTGAGGCTGAAGGGGAAAACCTAAAGATTTGCTGTCACGTCTTTTCTTTTCAAGTTCTTTTCTTTAAGGCCATCTCTATTCTATCCATGCCTTTTTGTGCAAAAATTATCGCCAAATTAGAAGAAAAATCATCTAAACGAATACAAAACTGGTCTTTACATGTCTTGGGATTTGCATTATAAAATCAAAAAGGAAAAGAGAAGAAAAGAAAAGAGAAGGCCATTAGATTGAATCTGGTGTAGTTGCCAGGCTTGTGTCGTTGCCAGGCCAAAGCACTTCTTTTGACTTAACATTCTGTAAAAGGAATGACCAAGTGCTATCAATTATGATGATAAAACAAGATTGTCAAATCTAATATATTTATTCTAACAAATTGTAATAATCACGTACTTTCCTGTCTGTATGCTCATTTGATTTATAATTGATGGGCCAGTTTCTTAGTTAGAATCTTCAATCCATTTCTGAGACTTTAAAATCTCGGGTCTTTTTAGTTTCTTTCACCTTATTTATAATCTTTAATCCATTTCTGAGTCTCTTGAGCTTAATTACACTGTGAAGGAACTTAATACTACTAACATAATGCTCCTTGAGGCCGTGAGAGATCATTTGATGTTGAAGTGTTTCAATTTCCATCAAAAAGATGTTGAAATGTTTGGACGCTCCAGCTTAAAAATCAGAGCGCATTTAGATCACTTCCAGCGCTTCTTTCCTCCTAACCTTTGCGCCATTTTAGCATACTTCTTCATGTATATCAACTCTAATGTTTGTAGTTAATTGCTATAACTTCAATAATATTTTTTTCCAAGAAGAAAACCGCATGATTTTTAGTTAGCAAATATTTTAAATCCTTTGGTTTGAAACAGTTATGTTAAAATTCCTGAGCTACAACTGGGACATAATCCTATCAAAATCCTATAGTTTTTGTTTCTGATGTAATATCAGTAGAATATTATGTTTCTTTGATGGTTGTAAATTCGATCATTAAGTAGCTAATTGGAGTTTGGCTTGCGAAATGTAGTATCGATGGCAATGATCTCCCAATTTGATTAATATTTTTAAATTATATATATATATATATATATATATGGAAGTAGCTATGGTGATGTGGAGATGAACTCCAAATTGGAGCCTTATTGCGTACTCTAGAGTTCTAGTGTGGTAGTAGAATAGATGAGTTATGATTGACAGCTAACATGTGGGACAAAATGTGATAATTCTCTCTTTTTTAAAGAAAATCCAACGGTCACATGATTATGAATTTTTTGCACACCACAAGAAGAAATTGAAATGATAAGTGCAAAATAAAGCTGATTTATTGATTACACTCGAGTGTTCTCAAACTGGATCAAACAATCTCTAATGACTCATGCAAGTGGAACCTCCAACAATTGAAGTATGCCTAAACTTGACAACTTATTGCATCAAATTTTTACTGAAACATGTTATTTGCTACATATCAACCCAAAAAAAATAATAGAAGGAAAAAAAAAAATCATCTTAATCAGCAAAATCCATGCATGAAGGTCCTTGGTAACCTCATCATCAAAGATGAATTACATCCATGCATCATCCGCGTCATCCTCATGTAAGCATGACAGTGATCCCACTGTCACATCTGGTGACATAGTCACAGATTCTCTGGTGGTTATTCCTTGGGCGCCATCCATCAACTTTAAGCTGTATTGTCCTTGCAATTCTATTTCTGCACACATAATATTTTTCTTGAAAATTCGTGCATTTGTGTCCTGAGAAAGAGAAAAAGATAATATATTGATCCAAGTACTTATGATAATTAATACATATTGATGCCAATGTACCAAGTAATATAACTGTAACTACTTATGTTGCATTGCAAGTTGCGTATGCTTGCAATTGGTAGCAGGCCTTTTTATAAGAACTGGAATAGGAATTTTGGCCTTGGCCATTCAGTCAAGCTTGGGCAGTTGCAATTTTTGGTCACCCAATAAGAAATTCTAATAGGGCTTATTGTTTTGGTTGAAACATATATGACTACTCTGGCATGTTGTTGTTGGGTTTGACTTCATGAAGACTGGAACTCTTTAACAATCAAAGCTCAACCATTTAAATTGCCTCGTGGAAGAAAAATAAAAATTTGATCGAACGAGTGATTCCCAAAGGCCTTGTTTAACTAAGATGATCATAGTAGCCTTGACTGTTGGACATCTGGGAGAATGGGAGAACCGCAGCTTAGTCATTCAATGGAAAAGATGTTATATACTTAAATAAAGTTGATATAAAGTTAGATTATAATACATGAAATCCGAAGTTTGCTTTGTTTGAACCCAAATCAAAATAACTAACAGCGGATTTAGAGTAATTATTTGACGAAGAAAAGTAGAAGGAGAATCTTGAAGGCTGTGGGCATTTCGGAAATATAAAGCAGAAAGCCACCGACACCATTCGGCTCTATAAGGGGATATCTTTGCTTTAGCCCAGAATCAACAAACATGGACCTCTATGTAGATTATGCCTGGTCGTAGTAATAAAGTGGTTCTGATAATAAAGCATTTGTAGTGATAGAATGAAACACTAGTCTTCTTTTGGTAGAACTATACATTTGTCTCATTACAATACTGAAGCAACACATATATCCAGGAAGGAAACCCAGGACCGGAGGAAGAAAGGAATATTTTAGTGCATTTTTTAATGGATAAAAAACAATAAAAGGACTGAGGAGAGGAAAGCCCTAACTTTCCATGCACTCCATGCATAACCCACGTATGATATTCCCTTTTCCAGTGCCCTTGAAGTTTAAAACACAAACACAGAGAGAGAGAGAGAGAGAGAGAGAGAGAGAGAGAGAGAGAGAGAGAGATGATCAAGAAGAACCCTCCCAGTGTAAAGACAAGTAATAAAGAGGATGGAAACGATAAATATTGATAAAAAATCTATTACTTAGATTCTCAATTGATAGTGAAGGATGTGAAGTTGAATTACCAGGAACTCTAGTTTCAACAAATTAGATTCCTCTTTGTTGGAAATGATGACAATTGAGAAGCTAATGTGGTATTTGGTATGGCCAATGGATATGTAGCTTGAAAGCAAACCTAATGTACCCGAGGGGAAGGTCTTCATTGGCTAATCCTAAGTGGGATCTTGTCTTGGTTTGCATTGTGTTTTCTGATTTAATTTGATGAGAAAACATCATCTTCTAATGGTGCCACAATGGTGCTGATCATTATGATATCACCTGAATCTCATTGTGCCCTCCTGTGGATTTGCAGTATCCAGCATCACTTCTTCTATCCCGAGATCCAAGACAGTACCACTCAGGATCCCTACTTGGCCTGAATGATTTATCTGCCATAATTGATGAAGCTCAAATCAGCATTTCAAAAAGAAAGGAAAAATGGAATAGGAGAAAAGTCTTAAGGTAGATCAAACTTGGAGTTATCTTTCAGCTAGGAACAGTTGAAACAAAGATCATTGTTATTAGTTGGTAAACATTTCATTACTTAAACCTGACAATTCCCATGGCTCACATTTGTAGAGGTCAACTTCCAGGATTACATCAAACTCAAACTTGAAGACCATGGATCTCCCATTTAAGGTAGTAGTTCGAGCTACTCGGTAGGATGGAACATAAAGAAGGGCCGCCTCGCCTCTCCTGATCTCCTTTGCTTATAAAAAGTCTGGCCTCTCGACTGTTGCCATGTTCTCTTTTTCAGATTCTCATGCAAGCTTGAGGCCTTTCACATGCTCTCTATGCATCCATATAAGCTAATAATCCTTTACCCTTCTCAATCTCAACTATATTACAAATTTGGCGTCGCACTTCATTGCATAGTAGCTTGCATTAGGTCTTTCAAAACTTACAATCATTTTCTGAGTGATACCCATATATCTTTCTCAAATTATTTCAAAACAACCTATCACAAATCTCAATTTTTTCCTGTGTCTTTGTACACCGCTTGGTTATGATATAGAGGAATCACACTGTGACCACTTCTGTAACTAGTGCTAATATAATACAGCCATAAAATGCCTAATTCTTTCTATTATCTTTTTTGATGAGCTAATTCTTTCTATTATCATATTGGGATTTATATAGGTTGAGAGATAACTGGGTACAGGAGAGATTTGCTGGCATTAGTGCTTTTTGGGTGGCTCTTTTACTTTTGGCCATCTCCATTGACAACTTTGGGAGAATTATTATTACCAATCAGAAAGAAAAGTCATTTGTATGCATAAAAACTTTGTTTTTACATGCAGTGTGATTCACCATAAAGTGAAAAAGTGGAGAGGAAAGAGAGAAGAAAAATGTCATTAGATACTTCAATGTCATTTGGGACTTTAAGCCAATGCAGCTAGCAGGACAAAGGGTTTACCCGTTCCTTGACTTCCACACCCTTAAGGAGAGAAGACAGTGCTAAACCTACAATGAACCTTGTTGACCACTGGTGGATTTCTACTACAAAAATAATAAAAAAAAAATGTTACATCTCCAATTTTTGATCTAAGCTATCAAAATAAAATGATTCTTTCTTTTTTAAGCCTGAATGCTCATGTTATGGCAAGTTGTCTTAGTTTGCACATTCCAATTGTTGGAAAAGAAATGCGGCTCGAATGACCATATGGCTCTATGGTTCTTTACTATTTGTTTTTATAAATCTGAATTTCTTAACACGTGAGATCCTAATCAACTATTGCTAATCCTTGTAGACAACTAGATCGTTAGCTTCTCAAATAATCTTTTTCTCTCTGATGAATAATTTTTGTAATACTCCAAGCTTATCTTTGGCTCAATTAACATGTTAGTAAGCCAGCCCACATGACTATAAAAGCTCGAATTCATATTAATTGGTAGCAAGTAAATTTAATTTATGAGTTCTCAAATTATTTTTTTCCATCTAATGTGTGATTTACATAATTGCTAGTTAGGTGTTAAGGACTTGTTTTGTTCGACATTAGAATTGGAATCAAAATCGGAATCACTCATTTCCTCCATTTGTTTGGTTCACATGAAAATAGGAATCAAAATTGGAATCAGATTGATTTTTATTATTGTTGTTTGGTTTATCTAAACGTCAAAATCAGAATTAGTCTATATTTTCATTTTTTCTTTCGAGCAAAAAACTTCAAGAATGTTTATTTTTGAAATTTTTTGTGTATATATATATATACTTAATTTAATACTCATTTCATAAATAAATAAATTTAAAAATTCATGAATAAAAGAAGAATATAACAAATCATACATCTTTGAGATTAAAGAGCCCTTCACTAAGGAAAAGAAGAGACTCCTCAGATTTTATGGGTTTTTTAATGAATCATTTCTATTATGTTGAGGAAGAGGAAGTACTTGTGATTGATGATGGCGGTGTGATAAGAGGAGTTAAAGAAGTAAGTGGGATTGGGGTGAGAATGAGAACGGTTACAATTCTGGTATGAAAATCATAATTTTGAGCAAGAGTACTATCATCCTAAAATATGATTTTGATTCCAGATGAATTAAAATTAAATTTTAATTTCATTCAAAAAGTAAAATTGAGTTGGTGATTCCAATTCCCAAATCCCAATTTCACAAACTAAATGGCTCCCATAACATTACGGTGAACGCATCACCTCTACCCAAAATCAAAAGAAACCTCTAAAGACTATCTCGGAAATGAAACATCAGTTCCGTCGTGAATTTGTTCCCAAAAAAATAAAAAACTGTTCTTTTATTTTATTTTATTTTTTCGTCTAAAAAGTCTAAAGAATGATGTCTCGTTGTTTGCCTTATTTTGTTCCGAAAGCATTAATTTCGGCTTTGATGATGTATTAGAGCCAGGTTATCCACATCTTAAAAATAAAGAAAAAATTTATGCTGAAATAGATATACGTATTGGAATGTTCTAAATTAAGAATTTTTTCCCCTTGAGAAACGGTGACGGGAGGCATCGCCATCATCTTGTTAGCGATAAAATGATACAGTAAAGTGCAGGAGATGGACACTCATCAAAATCATGGGGCTCAGACAGCAAAATTGATCAGTCCCTGAATTAAAAACAATAAAGATTAAGAAGTGCCACCACAGCTTCAGTTTCTTGTCTTAATTAAAAAGGTTGATGGGGCTGCACATCTTTGCATTGAGAAAAAGTAAGAAAAATAATGAAACTAAGACATCAATCACTAAGGTTTCTTACTCTGTTATATATGATACAGTAATTTAAATCAGAGTAGGCCATTTTATTTGTTCACAAAATAAACATATATTTTGGCACCATTCAAGCTTGAGATAAATAAAAAGGTGCACATTATTACTGAAATTATGATCGATATCCATAAGCTTCAGCATGAATAGAGCGAATCAAATATCAGACCAAAGTTAAGCCTAGCTAAGAACCGGTAGGCTCAATGCTCATACATAAACCCAGATTGGTACCGGCTTCTAGTCCTATATTTTTGATCAGTTCTATCTTAATCCCAAAGAGTTAATTTTAAATCCGCCCAGCAAGTCCAAATTTTCTTTCTTTTTTTCCCTCCTCTTATTTAAAACCTAATTAGAGATTTCTTTGTTGGATAAGCTTGTAAAATTTTGGACTTACCTTAATGAACTAGGTAGGTCCCTTATGTATGCATGTACATACGTATATATATTCGTGAGCTAAGAGGTTTTTCAACATTCCTAAGCCTAGCTTAGTTTTAAATCAAACTCATTTTTCAGCCCACACTCATCTCCGGAGCCATTTTTAAATATCGATGCCTATAAAATTTTCGACCGAGCTAGATTAGCCATCTAGCCCATGATCAGCTCTAGTCATGGGATAGGCTTGGAGCCTTTGATGACAACATGGTCTTTGGGTTGGGCTATCGTGTTTTAATCCAAATGAGCCTTCTCTAATGAGATCAGATTGATCAAAACCAAGCAGGACATACTATCTAGGTAAAGCCCAAATAAGTGATCCATTTATGATGTTTGAGTTGAAAAACTAGCCATTGGTCTGAGGTTTGATTGTTAGTTTTGATCAAGCATATCCTCTAACAGGCTCTTTTTATGCACAATTGCTTTGTGCAGGAGTGCTTTCACTTGGTTGGGAGAAAAATAAATCCTCTGTCCTCTCTCTCAGGAAAACTTTGCCTGGAATAATACCAAACAAGATCTCAATTACTGAAATCAAACAAGTGAAGGTTGAAGAACACAAGCCCAAGCATCTTAAATTGAAATCAGGGCCAACTCCCAAGCTTAATCTCAGTGTCAAGCGCCATGGTTTTTGGTCTAATTTTTCTTTCTTAAAACCCTAAATCCATGCCTTTTTTTATTCTTACTAAAGATCATCAGAAATGATCCATAACTTTTATGTAGAGTTGAACCTCTGATTTCATACATAGGGGACAAGAGGTGGTGCCATTCGTGCAATTACTCGCTGGTCCTGAACATTATTATTTGGATTTCAAATCTTCAAACATCGACAAGGTTAGATGATTTTTTTTTTTTTTTTTTTTCCCTTCAAAAAAAAGGTCTGCACTAAGAACCCAGGGGCAAAGGGAAAGGCAAAGATGACACTGGCAAGGAGGGGCCTTGTTCAGTACCTATCATCCATCAAAGTTGTTTGGAGAGAGGAGGGGTACGTAAGGGTCAAGGCCATTCAGTTTATAGGTAGGAATAAATCCAAATCGAGTTAAATTGATTTATGAAAAATTAAAATCATAACTAAATTGAAAAATGGCAGTGGCCAACTATTTTGTTTTCTGTAAAATGGATGGCTGTTTCCAAATTTACTCTTGATAATCTTGTAATAGGACTACAGGAAATTAGATCCAACAATCCTTTCCCAATCAAAATTTGGGCTCCTGCATTCTAGGTTGATTAGAATACATTTGAAACTTAAAATGCAATTAACTTAAACCGAAAAATGAAATTATGGCAGCCATAGAAGCAAGAGCAGAATGATAAAATTCTTACTCTTATACAATATAAATTTATTTCTTTACCAAGCCTAATGGTGAGATTATCCCAATAATCCAATTAATAAAATGTAATGCAGTCCTTAATGAATTGTTAGTAGATTGACTCGCTACACAGGAAAGGCACCTAACAATGCTCTAATTTCCGAACCTTTTGGGAATCACCGCAGAAAACGCCATCCAACGAAAGAGGTGGCCGCAAAGCCTTTTTTTTTTTTTTTTTTTTTTGTGGATTAGAGATGGACAAACCCGGCGCCTGCATTGAGATGTTTTGGTATATTTGTGGCATGAAAGTAATCAGCCCACTCACCTTAACGATGATGAAATGTCGATACGTGCACAAGACCAAGCAAACTCCTCTTCATATTGCTGGAAGGAACGAACACAGAGAGATATGGGAGTCTCGTATAAATAAAAATAGCCGCATCCCCTCCAAGCATCGCATCCATCCTCTTCAAGGCAGCATATCGAGCCACAGGTTTGCTTCATTCCATCCTTAGCTCTAATATCCTTATATCTTTCTCTTCTCAAATTAATGAGAAATAGGAAAAAAAATAATTTAGTTATGCTTATGTACTCTCTCTCAAGTTTCAATCTATATTTCGTTTCTATCCTCTGAGCCCTACGCATGATGAGAGGAGTACACCAAAAGGCTCATCCGACTGCTAGCTTAAGTTTATAGATTAAAATTTGACATAAATATAATGTCACATTTATTATTTTATATTTTTTATAAATACTTTTCTTATATTTATATATATATATATATATATATATATATATAAAATATCATATTTATCTAGATACAAGATGTGCAAGCAAAATGTTAAAAAATTTAACTTTTATTTATATAGTTTTTAAATCTTAAATTTAGTACAATAAATTTAAGCTATGTCTTGTACTGGGACAAAAGTGTGGTTCATTTCTTGATAAGACCGTTGACGTTAACCTTCCAAAATGCATCTGGAATCCCATTCTAAGGTCAGTTCCCCTTTTTTTTATTTTCTTTTTTAATTCAAAAATACTTTTATCGTATTTTTTTAGTTTATTTTGTTGTAGGCTAGTTGAGCTACACAAGAAATAATTTTAATCACACTTATTAAATAAGGTATTAAATTATATAAAAATTACACTATTTTATTTTTTTTAAAGACCAGCTTCTGCTACTACCTTTTCCTTTTACCGCAACAGCCACGAAGGTAAATATATATATTTTTTTAAGTAATGCTACAAAATTATGCACCAATAGAGAAAGTAGATTAGATCTATCGTATGCTAAAACCTATTCCAATATAAATATAATTTTAAGCATTCAACTAATATCCATATCCATATCAATATTCATAAAAAAAAAAGTATAGTATGAATTGATTATCATACAATCTATATCCAAGTATCTAATTCTACTTCTAATTTTATTTAATTTTATATATTACATGTGAAGAAAAATTAGTAATCATATTAACATAATATTCACTTAATTTTTCTTCTATCTAATGATATATTTAATTTTTAATGGTTATAAAGTTTAATTATCTAGCTATTTATATATGTACATTTAATATCTAACTTATATCTATATTTATTTTCATAAAAAAAACAACAATATAGATAAATTGATGTTTGATCCTTATGTCGGACCCTTATTACAAACTTTTGTTATAAAACATTCGAAAAGGCTTATTCTCATTACAATCTTGGCTTTTCTCACTTCTTGCCATACAGCAGAAGCCTTCTACGATGTTCTACTATGTCATTAAGCAAGTTCTTAGGGGTGGCATTTTTTTTTCTTTTGTTTGTATTAATTTCTACAGCCAATTTAACCATACTCAATTGTTTTATATGGTTCTTGTTAGTTTGCTTTCTCAAAAGAAGATTCAGGACCATTAAAAGGAGCTAAAAAGCTAAGGCGGTAGATTTATCTCCCAAACTAAGCAAGAAGATCTCTGAAGCAACTGGTGGATATTATGTTGCTTGGTTTGGCGCAGATCAACCGCACTCATCGATGCAGAGCTTGGAGCTGGCTTACTTGTCTTAAAGCCTCTCGATTTTGTACTCCCTCACTATGCAGATTCACCAAAATCTGGATATACCTTGAAGGTATGGCCGACTCCCATGGTCTTCTAAAATCTAATCTTTAGTAAGAAAAATCGGCTTATATCATAAAGTCAGGGAAAAAGTGCTAACAATTGTCAAAGGCTTAGAAAGAATTTAATGACCAACAATTTAAATTTGAAAGCAAATTTTAGCATCCTTTATATATATATATATATATATATAGAGAGAGAGAGAGAGATAGAGAGTTAGGTTGCTTATTTTATCCTTGAATCCATACGAATTACAAATCCCAAATGTGAAAAAGATGAGATGGCTTCAAGATCTGTATAAATCCAAGAATGAAAAGGACAACCAAATATAGGGTATGCAGCCAAGTCCAACTCTCTATTATACACACATTTTTATTTATATTAGAATAAATATATTTTGTTCAATAAACATAGCAAAAGCAAACTACATTATTAGCTACTAGTTTTAGTTATAATATATCGTACTGGTGCGTACCCGGCTTCTTGTATTTAAAGCGAGTTGTGTATTTACTCCAACGATACTATTGTTCCGGACCATTATGAACGAAGATCTGGTAAGATATGCACTTCTTCGAGAATGAAAAAAAAACTGATCTACTTTCTGGTATTTCAGACTAAATTCTTTTTCTCCTCGATACTCAATTAAATCCTCTTTCTATTTTATATTAGATACATCATGCTATATCAACATCGTACCAAGATATAATATTAGAGCGTACCAAGACTTTATATATTAAATTGATCTACTATCAGATATATTAATATTGTACCAATATGATACTGATATAAAGTTTTCGATCAAGATAACAAATCTTGATTTAAGTATTACTTTCTCAAAGAAAAATAGGGTATCTTTCTCACACGCATATATATATATATATATATATATATATATATATATATATATATATATATATATATATATATATATATATATATATATATATATATAATCTCACCGATTGTTTTATGTGATACTAAATCTTATACATAATCCTCAAGGTCAATCTTCATTGAATGCTACTCTGTTCTTTTTCTTACAGCTTTTAATACTGAAGCGCCCCTGCAGGTAGGGCATTAGTTGGACTAGCGTTGCCAGGAGATCCTAAAGAAAGGGTACTGCTGCTGAAGAAAGGAGATGTTATAGGCCTGCCCTTGGGAAATCTCACATGGTGGTACAACGACGGGGATACTGATTTCTCCATCGTGTTCCTGGGTGACACTTCGAGAGCTGTCCGCCCTGGCGACATCGCCTACTTCTTCTTAGCAGGAGGCCTAAGCATTTTCGATGGCTTCTCAACGGAAGTCCTCAAAAAGGCTTGGGGAGTAGAGAAAGAAGAAGAAGAAGCCACAAAGCTACTCAAGAGCCAACCTGGGTTGTTACTCACCAAACTTGAAGAAAGGCTTCATGGCATCAAGCCTTCCGAAGCTGATGCAGAAGGAATAGTACTAAACATCAAACATGGCGCATTTAGGCATGGATATAGGGAAAGGCGGCCATGCTATTCCAATGAGAAGTGTTAATTTACCCATACTAAAAGAAGCTAGGTACTCGATCGATCTCACGAAGCTCGAACCCAATGCCATGCGCATGCCAGGATTCTTTTTTGAAGGAGCTGCTCAGCAGATATACGTTTGCAAAGGGAGTGCACATGTTGAAATTTCAGGCACCGATGACAAATGTGTTTTAGAAACAGAGGTGAAGGGAAGAGTGTTTGTTTGTGGTGCCAAAGTTCTTCGCAATGATTGCAGGTGGTGAAGGGATGGAATGGTTTTCAATGGTTTTCAATCATCACAAGTCAGAAGTAAGTGTTCTTCACTCCAAAGATTAAAATAAAATTTAAAAAAAAAAAAAAAAAAACACAAGCTTGAATTTATGATTTTGTTTGTCAAGTAAAATCTCCATGACAAATCTATGCTTGACTCAAGTTCTAATTCTGTTCCCCACTTTTGTCTCAGGCCTGTGTTCTGTAAGCTAGCAGGGTCGACATCACTTCTGAACACATTAAATCCACAGATCTTGAAAACCTCTTTCAATGCGACTCCGGACCTTATGCAGCATCTGAGACCAGGGTAAGAGCATATAAGCTATCGTTCCACCTTCATAACCTGGAAACAACTTTCCATTGTTATTCTAGGTTCTATCCCATCTTTCTGTACTCCAATAGAATTGCTGAACTGGAAATGTTATTCACATGCCGCTAATGTATGCTCCTATCTTTCTGCATTACAATAAAACCGTTCGCTACTCATTCGAGAGACATTCAAATGTTTGCAAATTAATGATGTTATATGTTGCTGATGCTATTATCTAGTTGTTTTGGCATCAACTGCAGAATCTGTACTTGTTTTATCCTGCATATATGGTGCTGTTTCCCAGCGGTGCTGTTTAGTTTAGGTGTGCTCCAGATAGCTTGGCTCATATATATATATATATATCTATGGAGTGCTATGTGGATGGATGCCCATATCAAGGAATATCTCAGATAATCCTTTACAGCTGGACTTCTGACATCCTTCGCTTTCTCCAAAGTAACTATAGAGCTGCCTTAATTTGCGGTCTGTCCGATTGTAGCTGCTGGGCCGCCTGCTGGTACTTTTGTGTTTGGGCTGGCTGCTGTTTTATGAGACTTGTCCCATTTTGAACCTCTTCTGGGCCGCCCTCGTTTCGGGTTGGGTCATAAGCTAAGACCTAAATCAATTTGGATCAGGTTTGGGCTTCAAGTTATAGCTCAAAACGTTTTGAACCAAGCTTGAACCATTATGCAGTTTAACTTGGACTCGATTTGAAGCCAGAGCCCAAAGATGGCCTAAAATAAAGACCCTTAATCAAGCCCAAACATGTTTCTAGTCCAATCCTTAAATCTTAAAAACATGATAGGCCTTTTAAATTTATATTAGATCTTTTATCAGTTATTACAAAATTTTTTGTTCTATGTGAAATCAATAACTTGCATAAAGTAATTATGTATAATTATTTTAAATATTATTTATTTTTGGTTGACATTTGAAAATTGAAAACTTCATCGGTTCAATATTTGGCCTAAATAGATTGCTGTGGGTCAATCTGATTAGGTTTTGAATTAGACTCAAACTTGGGCTTAGATTTTACAAATTTTTATAGATTTGAGCCCAACCAGAAGCCTAAAAATGGTTTTAGGTTGAGTTCAAGCTATGATGTGGCCTGATCTATCTAGTCTATCCTACTTTCAGCCCTAGTTGTTATCTTTCGTGCTCTCTTATAATTTTTATTATTTTTAGCTATATATATTCTTGTATTGTTCTCTCAAAATAAAGAAGAGTCCGGCAAACACGTGCTATAAGGCTTGACCCTTCAACTTAAAAAGCAATGCAAAACAAATGGACAATCAATGTCTTTTTTAAAATTGATATTTAAATATTTTTTATTATGTATGGCTCTTTGTTTTCTAGATCCAGTCATGTTTTCTCTAATATAATCGTTACAAGTTTTGAAACCATTAAAATCAATAATAGTAGGAAGCATATCATATTTTATCGATCTTTCAATTGTTTCCTCAGAGATGTCTGCACTTGTGCTATAACATTAATATTCTTTTTTTTTTAAAAAAAATTAGTGTTCTTTTTGTGCCACTGCTTTTAATGCTTATGAAAAATTAATTGAAAGATAAATTCAATTTATATAAACCATCACACAATACCACAGTCAATCAAAATTAAATTTAAAAGTGGCTCAAATTTTTCATTACTAAACCTATCAAGTCTTGATAGAGACCAGATACCATCTCACGGTTTTGTAATACAAGACCAGAACAATTAGAAAATAGATACATAATTAATCAAAATTTTAATTAAAATATTTCATAATATAATGTTAATATATAAATTTTAATCAAAAACAAAATTAAGAGGGGTCCATGCTATCGCCCTGTGATAGGTGAGGAAAAGAACGTGGCGAAGACCAATACTGATTAATTCTATTATCACTCTTTTGAGCTTGCCTATGACTCAAGGAATCGAACAAGTAGGGAGAATGGAGAGGATTTTCTAGAATAACAAAATTATTGATGATTGAAATAATTAACAAAGTCTCTCCTTGGCTGGTTCACGTTGCAGACTTGAAAAAGGCCTTGTAAGTCTTGATGATGGCAACTTTTTTTTCTGTTAAAATATTCACCGCATAATTTCATACAAACATGTGTATGTGTCATAAAATTTACTAAATTAATTAAAAAATTATTAAAAGATTGGATTCGGATATTGGGTCCATCGGGTCTAAAAATTTTAAAATTTAATTATTTTTGATACACATTTGATTTTGATCTCGTGAGATCGTCACCACGAGTAGAATAAAGAACCGCAGAATATCTGGTTGATTTGTTGTTAGAATAATTTTTTTAAAAGTAAACTTTTAAAATAAAATTAATAAAAAAATATTTTTAATTTTAAAATTTTAATTCTAGTATGATAGTTTTAATAATCATATCTTAAGTACTAAAACATCTAATTTCATATTAGATCATATTAGTTCATCAATTTTTTCTTAGATTATAATTTTATTCTTATGTGTGGCATCATTTTTTTTTTTTTATTCAAAAAGTTAGTTAACGTCAGAATTGGATGAGAATAATAACAGAATCATAAAATAAAATATTTATTAAGCTTTTTTATCAAAAAAAATTCAAATAAATATTAATACTACACCTTTGTATCGCATTTTCATATATTTTAATGATTTAGATAAATCTAATTATGTACTTTATAAATCATTTATTTTATTTAAATTTGTACCATATATTTAATCTAAATTATATTTAATTTATAATTTTTATTTTTTTGGATAAATACGAAAGAATGCGATCAACAGGAAACCTGTTTAAAACTTTAGATTAAATATATTTTATTTACACTGTCCAGCAGGGGACCTCAAGTCCTCTCGATCTGCCGACCTAAAGTAATGTCGTTTTTTAATTTTAATCTCGAGGGGTACGCGACGTGACATGACTGATGATGGCCGGATGCCACCTAAAATTTGTCTTCAATAAAGTTGTGGTGGTCCCTGCCCACAAATGCGGTGCTTCTTTCGTCTTCCCAAGATCAGTGAAAAACAAATGGCTCTTCAAATGGGTGGTGGTAGGGTAAAACTTGGTTACGGGACTGGCTGGAAATCGATAAATGGCAACCTCCTTCACGCGTGGCATCTTCCTTCTTCCTTGGCTCTCAAGGCAACGTATTGAGCCGCCGCAGGTTTGCTTCATTCCATCTTTGCTCCAATATATACTCATCTCTTCTCTTGCTGGTAGCAAATTAATGAAAGACAAATAATAATCTCTCTCTCTCTCTCTCATTCATGAACCTGTCTACGTCCTAAATTGAGTTTTCGAATTAGATTTTAATACTATATCGATCTTATAATACCCTAAAAATAGTTTCATATCGAATAAAAAAAAAATTTAAAGTTCATCCGCTACCAATTTAACTTTCATTCAAATTTTTAGAACCACGTAATTTTTATCTACTAACAGATTAATTGAACAATTAAGTGAATTTAGGATGTTACAAATGATATCAGAGTCAATACAAGTGTATGAAAGTTAGTGGGTATGAGAAAAGAGTTACTCATGAAACAGAGTCTCGCTATGGAAAGAGAGCCACCTTCGATGATTTGGCTTGATGTAGATTCTAACAACTTATGATGTGTGATAAGAACGTTTCATTATAAAGGGAAAAGATTGTAATATCATAAAAATAGTTCAACATCGAATGAAAAAAAAAAAAAAAAATTTGACATACTTAGTGTTTGTAAACTATTTAAGCGAACATCAAGAATGGACTACCAAAACACTGGAATTTATGCATGCAAACATCAAGAATGGGCTTCCAAACAACTCGAATTTACCTTAGTGGTCTCAGCCTTGTGGAGATGTGGCACTATGAAACATGAATATACTAAAATAAGCCTCATATTCATATCCAGCTTGTATCTACTACGAATATGCCTGGATGCATCCGGATGCATATTGGATATATATTTATTATAATAAAAAAATATATTTTTATTTTCTATATGTTGCGGATGCTATATGGAATATATGTGTTTTAGATATATATGATTTTGGATATATAAGATATGTTTGGGATATATTGGGATATGTCTTAATATGTTTGAAATTAAAATCAAAATTTTTATTAAAAAAATATGTTATTTTAAAATGTAAAAAACTTAAAAAATTAATTTTTATTCAAACTTTATTAAACTAGAAATAAATATTACAATTTTTTTTAATTATTTTTTGCTTTAAAAATATAAGAAAAAAAATTGTATTTTTTTTTTTTTACTTCATAAATAATATACATTACCGATGATTCATAAAGTTAATAAAATTTGATTAACATAATATATCAACCTTCCTTGCACCTTTCACCCATTGTCAAGTAGGATGACATATTTAAATCGGTGAGAGAAACCGTTAGATGCATGTAGAGAAATTCGTTCAGAATTGGCTTTTGTTACGAGGGCAGAGAGAGAGGCGTACACGAAAGAGAGAGAGAATGGCTGGCAAGCAAGATGCCAGGTTTTAGCATAACGACGTTGCATGTCTAACGATCATAAAATGTCGGCACGCAGCCAAAATCAACGCGACAAAACAGACGATGACGTTTGGACCACAAAAAAAAAAATCTAGGTCTCGTGTGAAGGAGATCAAGTGCCACGTGTCGCCATTGGACCGAAAAAGCAAACTTCTCTTCCTATTGCTGGGAGGATCGAACCGACATGGGGGAAGTCTCCTATAAATAATATAAAGCCGCATCCCCTCCAAGCTTCAAATCCATCCATCCAATCCTCCTCAAGGTAACAACGCATCGAGGCACAGGTTTGCTTCATTCCATCCTTGCTCTAATATCCTTATATCTTTCCCTTCTCAAATTAATAGGAAAAAAATTTTTAAAAAAGATTTTAGTTATGCTTATGTACTCTCAAGTTTTGATCCATCTACGCATGATGAGAGGAGTGTACCAAGAGGCTCATCCAACTGCTGGCTTAAGTTTGTACATTAAAATTTAACATAAATATAATGTGACATTTAGTATTTTATATTTTTTCATAAATACTTCTCTTATGTTTTTTTTATTCTATGTATATATATATATATATATGTATATATATATATATATGTCATTTACCTGGATACAAGTATATATGTATATGCATAGCTAAATATGAAAAAATATGTACCTATGTATATTTATATAGTTTATATGTAAATACATGTACAAATTTATATGTATACGTCTATATGTCCTGGGACAAATGTAGGGTTCATTTGTATGGATATAGGCCGGTGACGTATATACCTATCCAAATACATGAATACAGAATACCAGTTCTACAGGTACAGTTCCCCTTTTTCTATATGTATATGTATATGTATATGTATGTATATGTATATGTATATGTATATGTATATATATATATGTATATGTATATGTACTTTTTTTGTTGCAAAAATACTTTTACCGTATTTTTTCTAGTTTATTTTCTTGCAGGCTAGTTGAGCTGCACAAGAAATAATTTTAATCACACTTATTAAATGAGGCATTAAATTATATGAAAATTACACTATTTTATATCTTTTTTAAAAGAGCTAGCTTCTTCTCCTGCCTCCTCCTTTTGCCACAGGAGCTACAAAGGTAAATACATAATTTTTTTTTCTAGCAATACTACAAAACTATGCATCAATAGCAAAAGTGGATTAGATCTATTGTATATTAAAATATATTCTGATATAAATATAAATTTGAGCATCTAATTAATATTCATATTCATATCAATATTTATTAAAAAAAAAGCATAGTATAATTGATTATCATAAAATCTATATCCAAGTATCTAATTCTGCTTCTAATTTTATTTAATTTATATATTACATGTGAAGAAAAATAAGTGATCATATTAACATAATATTCACTTAATTTTTCTTCTATTTAATAATATATTTAATTTTTAATGGTTATAAAGTTTAATTATCCAGCTATTATGTACATTTAATATCTAACTTATATCTATACTTATTTTCGTTAAAAAAAAATGAATAAAGATATAGATAAATTGATGTCGAACCCTTATTGCAAACTTTTGTTATAATACAGTTGAAAAGACTCATTCTCATTACAATCTTGGCTTCTCTCACTTTTTGCCATATAGGGGAAGTCTTCTACGATATTCTACTATGTCATTAAGCTTGTTCTTATGAGTGGTTTTTTTTTTTTTTTCTTCTTGTTTGTATTAATTTCTACAACCAATTTAACATAATCAATTGTTTTATATGGTTCTTGTTAGTTTGCTTTCTCAAAAGAAAATTCAGGACCATTAAAAGGAGCTAGGAAGCTATGGCGGTAGATTTATCTCCCAAGCTAAGCAAGAAAATCTCTGAAGTAGCTGGTGGATATTATGCTGCTTGGTCTGGTGCAGATCAACCTGCACTCATCGATGCGGAGCTTGGAGCTGGCTTGCTTGTCTTAAAGCCTCTCGGTTTTGCACTCCCTCATTATACAGATTCACCAAAATCTGGATACGTCCTTGAAGGTATGGTCGACTCTCATGGTCTTCTAAAATCTAATCTTTAGTAAAAAAAATCAACTTATGCCATAAAGTCAAGGAAAAAGGTCTAGAAAGAATTTAATGACCAATAATTTAAATTTGAAAGCAAATTTTAGCATCCTTTATATTATATATATATATATATATATATTTAGAGAGAGAGAGAGAAAGATAGAGAGTTGGGTTGCTCTTTCATCCTTAAATCCACACGAATTACAAATCCCAAATATAGAAAAGATGAGATGGCTTTAAGATCCGTATGGATCCAAGGATAGAAAGGACAACAAAATATAGGGTATGTAGTCAAGTCCAACTCTCTATTATACATGTATTTTTATTTATATTAGAATAAATATATCTTGTTCAATAAACATAGAAAAAGAAAACATAAATATATCAACATGGTACCATGATACAGCATTAGTGCGTACAAAGACTTGATATATTAAATTGATCCGCCATCGAACGCATTAATACTGTACCAATATGGTACTGACATAAAGTCTTGGACCAAAATAATAAACTTTGATTTAGATATTACTTTCTTAAAGAAAAGTAGGTTATCTCTCGCACGCGGATGTATATATATATATATATATAATCTCACCGATAGTTCTATGTGATACTAAATCTTATGCATAATCCTCAAGGGTCAACCTTTATTGAATGCTACTCTGTTCTTTTTTGTATAGCTTTTAATACTGAAGCGCCCCTGCAGGTAAGGCATTAGTTGGCCTAGTGCTGCCAGGAGATCTAAAGAAAGGATACTGCTGCTGAAGAAAGGAGATGTTATTAGCCCTGCCCTTGGGAAATCTCTCACATGGTGGTACAACGATGGGGATACTGATTTCTCCATCGTGTTTCCTGGGTGACATTTCGAGCTGTCCGCCCTGGCGACATCGCCTACTTCTTCTTAGCAGGAGGCCTAAGCATTTTCGATGGCTTCTCAACGAAAGTCCTCAAAAAGGCTTGGGGAGTAGAAGAAAAGAAGAAAAGAAGTCACAAAGCTACTGAAGAAAGCCAACCTGGGTTTGTTACTCATCAAACTTGAAGAGAAAAGCTTCATGGCATCAAGCCTTCCGAAGCTGATGCAGAAGGAATAGTGCTAAACATCAAACATGCGCATTTAGGCATGGATATAGGGAAAGGCGGTCATGCTATTCCAATGAGAAGTGTTAATTTACCCATACTAAAAGAAGCTAGGTACTCGATCGATCTCATGAAGCTCGAACCCAATGCCATGCGAATGCCGGGATTCTTTTTTGAAGGAGCTGCTCAGCTGATATACGTTTGCAAAGGGAGTGCACATGTTGAAATTTCAGGCACTGATGGCAAAGGTGTTTTAGAAACAGAGGTGAAGGAAGGGTTAACTTGTTTGTGGTGCCAAAGTTCTTCGCGGCAACAATGATTGCAGGTGGTAAAGGGATGGAGTGGTTTTCAATCATCACAAGTCAGAAGTAAGTGTTCTTCACTCCTAAGATTAAAAAAAAAAAAAAAAAAAAATCCCACAAGCTTGAATTTATGATTTTGTTTGTCAAGTAAAATCTCCATGACAAATCTATGCTCGACTTCAAGTTCTTATTCTGTTCCTCACTTTTGTCTCCAGGCCTGTGTTCTGTCAGCTAGCAGGGTCGAGCATCACTTCTGAACACTTTAGCTCCCACCCAGATCCTGGAAACCTCTTTCAATGTGACTCCAGACCTTGTGCAGCATCTGAGGCCAGGGAGAGAGCATATAAGCTATCGTTCCACCTTCATAACCTGGAAACATCTTTCCATTGTTATTCTGGAAGTTCTATCCCATCTTTCTGTACTCAATAAAAATTTGCTCAGCTGGAAATGTTATTCTCATGCCAATAATGTATGCTAGGTTATATCCTATCTTTCTGTGTTACAATAAAATCGTTTGCTACTCATTCGAGAGACATTCAAAAGTTTGCAAATTAATGATGATATATGTTGTTGATGCCATTGCCTAGTTGTTATGGCATCTACTGCAGAATCTGTGCTTGTTTTATCTTGTATATATGGTGCTGTTTAGTTTAGGTGTGCTCCAGGTAGCTTGGCTCATATATATATATATATATATATATATATAATATCTCAGATAGCCTTTTAGCTGGACTTCTGACATCCTTCGCTTTCTCCAAAGTAATTGATAGAGCTGCCTTAATTTGCGGTCTGGCCGATTGTAGCTGCTGGGCCGCCTGCTGGTGCTTTTGTGTTTGGGCTTCTTGAGACTTGTCCCTTTTGAACGTGTTCTGGGCCGACCTCATTTCGGATTGGGCCATAAGCTAAGGCCGAAATCAATTTGGATCAAGTTTGAGGTTTCAAGCTACGCCCAAAACATTTCAGACCAAAAGATTGAACCATTACATAACCCTAACTTGGACTCGATTTGAAGCCCAGAGCTCAAAAATAGCCCAAAACAATCACCCTTAACCAAGCCCAAACATGTTCGAAGTCAATCACTTACAACTTAGAAAAATTGCTTCAGACCTTTTAAATTTATATTGAATTTTTGTATCAGTTATTGTAAAATTTTTTATGCAATTTGAGTTTTTATTATCTTGTTATAGAGTAATTATGTATAATTATTTTAAATATTATTTATTTTTGGTTGATATTTAAAACTAAAAACTTCATTTGCTCAATTTTTGGCTTGAGCATGATTGCTATGGATCCAGCAATCTGTTTAGGTTTTGAATTGGACTCAGACTTGGACTTAAATTTTACAAATTTTTATGAGCAGAGTCCAATCAAAAGCGTAAAAAAGTTTTAGACGTTGAGCTCCAAGCTAAGACGAGGCATAATCTATCTAGCTCATCCTACTTTTAGCCCTAGTTATTGCTTTCACTTTTGTAAATTTTATTGTTTTACCTCTATGTATCTCTACATTCTGTTCTATCAAAATAGAGAAGAGCAAAGAAGAAGTCAGGCAAATACACGCTACAAGAATTTGATCATTCAACATAAAAAGAAATGCAAAGCAAATGGACAATCAATGACCCTCTTTAAAAATGATATTTAAAGTTTTTTTTAAAGATGTGTGGCTCTTTGTTTCCTACTTTCAATCATTTTTTATCTGATGTAATCAATATAAATTTCAAAACTATTAAAATCAATATCATGAGGAACTATATCATATTTTATCAGTCTTCCCACCTTTTCCTTAGAGATGATGTCTGCACTTGTGCTAAACATTGATGTTTTATTTTATTTTATTTTATTTTATTTTATTTTATAATTAGTATTCTCTTTGTGTCACTACTTTTAATGTTTAAGAAAAAATAATTGAAAGATAAATTCAATTTATATAAACCATCACATAGTACCACAATCAATCAAAATTACATTTAAAAGTGGCTCAAATTTTCCATAACTAAACCTATCAAGTCGGACCATAAGCAATGTTTTCTAATACAACACTGCAAGAACAATTAGAAAATAGATGCCTAATTTGATTAAATTTTAATCAAAATCAAAATCAAAATCAGAGGGGTCCATGCTAATCGAGTTCAGCGTTCGACTGTGTGCATGTTTGCCTGATACACTTGTCAGGGAGCAGTACGCGCTATATAAAAAAAATGATTAAAAAAAAGCGAAAAGGAGCGTCACCAAAGATCCGCGATCGATGAGGAAAAGGACGCGACGAAGACTAACAGCTGGTATTAATTCTATTATAACTCTTGCCGAGAAACTTGCGTATGATTCAAAGGGGAATCGAACGAGCAGGGAGAATGGAGAGGATTTTTCTAGAATAATAAAATTGCTTATGATTGAGATAAGCGTTGCCGAGCTTTGATGGTGGCGACTTTTTTCTGCAATTTAAAATATTTACCGCAATATTTCATACAAACTTGTGCTTCGCATGATGTGCCCATAAAATCTACTAGCTTAATTAAAAAAAAGTATTAAAAGATTGGATTCGGATATTGGGTCCATGGTGTCCAAAAATTTTTAAAATTCAATTATTTTTGGTACACATCTGTTTTTGTTCCCATGGGATCGCCTCAACGAGATCGGCAGATTTATTGTTAATATATATATATATTTTTTAAAAAAAAATCTCTTTTAAAGCTTGAAAAAAGTAAATCTAAAGGAAAATTAATAGAAAATTATTTTTTAAATTTAAGATTTTAACCCTAGCATGTTAGTTTTAATAATAATATCTTAAAGATTTAAACATCTAATTTTATATTAGATCAAAGAATTATATACTTAGAGTTCTACGGTTTTCTTAAAATTATATTTTTATTTTTCTATATGGCAATATATTATATATATTTTTTCTTCATTCATTTTTCCTTTACACGTTATCTTATAATAGGTTAACAATGCTTTTTAGAGAGTTAGCTAGAGTTAAAATTGAGTTAGAAGGAATATAGAAGAACATAATCATAAAATAAAATAATTATTAAATCCTTTTTATTGAAGAGCTCCAATTAGAGGTGCACAAACTAATTAAAATGAATCTAATTATATACTTTATAAATTACTCATTTTATTTAAATTTATATTTTTTTTATTTAATCTGAAATATATTTAAATGTTTTTTTTTCTGATAAATATGAGAAGTTTAATGCACGATCAATAGGAAACCTGCTTAAAACTTTATATTAAATTTATTTTATTTATGCTCTCAATAGGTCACCGTAGCCACATGACATGATTGATGATATTGGCCAAATGCCACCCAAAATTTGTCTTAAATAATGATGTCGTCCTTGCCCACATGCCCCGGCACTTCTGTCGCGTTCCCAAGATCACCGAAAAACAAAATGGCTCTTCAAATAGGTGGAAGGGCAAAACGTAGCTATGGGACCGGCACAAGGAACTCCATGAGTGGCAGCTTCCCTTCCAGAGCGTCCAAGCATCACATCTTCTCTCTTCCTTGGCTTTTTTCAGTCTCAAGGCAACATATTGAGCCACAGGTTTGCTTCATTCTCATCTTTGCTCTAAGATACTCGTATCTTCTCTTGCTTATTAGCAAATTAATGAGAGAGTATTCAACAATAATCTTTCAAAAAGGATAGGAACAAAAATTGAGTGATGCTTAACCTGTCTGTGTCCTAGATTGAGTTTTTGGATTAGATTTTTAGTACTGATCTTGATCTGTATTTCACCGCTCTTAATTCTATCCTTTAGACCCCTACACATCAAAGCGGTATAGAGACAGTGGTTATTATAATATCACAATAGATAAAAAAAAGAATCTTGATTGCGCTTATACACTGATAGCCTCATCCACCATCTGGCTTAAGCTTTTTTGAGATTGAATTTTAATATAAATATAACAGAATATATATAAATTTTTTTTTTTTTTTTAATTTGAATGCTTCCATATGTATGTAATGGATACATATTCATTATAA